>JAKOGI010001234.1:187500-195000 GCA_029747015.1 Carnegiea gigantea
TGGTAGTATCATTTAATTTTTCGTTTATACAACATAATTTTCTATGAATAACGCACGTCATCTATGAAGGTAATTGACATTTATTTTTTATATTTTTTCCCATATTATTTTCATTAGACCAAAAAAAAATCAAGGCAAAAGACCAACTGCATCTCAGATATTTAAGCAACTGCATACTAGGAAAGAAGGAATCGAGAGGTTTTTTATGACAACTGTTCTAAGGCTGCGTGGGTAAGAATATTTTCTGATTCTTTTCATGTTGTCACTGTTTAGCATCAGCAAACAAGGCATACTGAGGATTATTTTCTGATTTCACGAAGTAACTCTATTTATTGAGGAGCTTTCAGCTTGTGCTAAGAATTAGAAAATGGGTCAAATACTAAAAAAGAAATAGTCTGAGGAAATAATGTAAATAAGAAGTGAATTGAAAAGGAAGTGCATATCTTGTATGCATTGAATTTAACTTGAATTCTTGAGAGGAGGCATATGTATCCTGTATTCTTAAGAGGCAAGGCATATGTATCAACAGTACAAGAGGTTGGTACTATTGGCTATTCACTTCTGTCTTGTAGTGGGTCACTAGAGTGCAAATTGTGGGGTTCTTCAATTTGGGTTGGGTGGCAAACATTGATAGATGTGTAAGAATTTAAATTCAGATTTACATAACTGTTATAGATAATATGATCTAGATCACCTATACTATGCAAATGTGGTATCTTTTGTATGAAAGCTGGGATATAAATCTCTACCACATAGACATTGGATACTCTTATTAAATTTCTCATTCAGAGTGGTTGGCCAGTCATATTCCTGAAAGTGCTACATTATCATGCTCTTAAATATATCATCTGTTTTTGGCTCGTAGTCATAATGGAATATAGCTTGAATGGAATGGTTGCGATGCTAAGATTAATGTTGATTTGTTAATGTAGCCCTTGGATCCTCCCCCCCTCCAGATTAGTAGCCTAAATTAATGGAATGGAATGGCTTGTAGTCACAAAGATTGATGTTGACTGCCCCTGTTTCTCTCTCTTTTTGAACTCTTTTTCTCCTATATTATTATATTGTATTCTTGGTATACTCTGGGCGTGTAGCCCGTAGAGTTGTAGTCTCCGGCGTGTAGCCGTTGAGTAATGAATATACATTGTGCGACTCTTGAATGCAGGAACCTCATTATTGTAAGGCTTTAAGCCTGGATTTAGCTCAATTTTAGGCTGAACTCGGTCCGTTTCACCCCATAATTTAGGAAAGACTTATGAAATCATTAACACTCATACCCCTAGAGGTTAGGGGCGTAATTGGCTTATTTTAGTCTTTTTATGTTCATTTATTCTCACTTTTTTTTTTCACCTTTCCTATTGTAGGATGAGTTTGAGCCTCTAAAGGCACAGGCTTCTCAAGTAGGAACTGAAGTAGATGATGATGAGCTTTTTCTGCAAGCTGTTGGAGGCAAATATAAGAACTGAAGTAGACTTGGAACGAAGTCAGAAGCTTACTACCCAAGGTCCGGTCATCGCTCTGGCTGCTCATCATCATACACACCATCATTTGTTTATCAAATGGAGACTCACTTGAAAAATCAGATGAGGAACTTCAAGCTACGAGGGAAGAACTTAGAGCCACTAAGGAGGAACAAAAACAATAAAGAGAGCTGATCGCTAGCCTACTTGCTCGGCTTGAGGGTCCCTCCTCTTCCCATTCGCTCCCACCCCCTAGTTATCTCTTAGTTTATGTTTGTGCAATTTAATGCAGGGCTACATATTGCCTTTTTGGATGAGGACTCGATTATATGTTGAAATTAAGACTCATTAGCAATGGGTTTAGTTAGTACCTAGTAACTCCAATTAATTATAGCTTGGCATGTTTAGACTTTATATATATTTAGGGGGACATTGAGTTAGGGGTGAACATATGTTGTATGAAACTCGACACTTTTTGATCGTGTAGTTTCACTTATGCCTACATGTGAAACTCTTGGCTGATTATATATTCTTCTTTTAGTTATATATTTGCTTAATATAGGAATACATTAACAAGGGGCATAGGGCACAAGTTCCATATCGTTCAACATTGCTACAAAATAGCTTCGTCTCAACCAGAGATGAAAACAACTCGTCCCCGTCCATGATACAAATTAGTAAAAATTGATACAAATACATTTTTACTATCGTAGAGAAGTATCACATCTAGAAAGCAAAAGTTGGTTTTCGTCTCTGATAGAGACGAAAACAAATTTCGTAGCAAGTTTCGTCTCTAACAGAGACAAATAATTCCTGATGGCAACCAACTACCTATGTTGCAGATACAGATGAAAAGACTATCATAGCAATGTTCGTCTCTAACAAAGACACAATATTGTGAAATCGTAACGAACAATCTTTCGTCTTGAATAGAAACGAATATTTTTTCGTCTCCAAATTTGTCCCTAACAGAGACGAATTTAAGTGATCTGGCAACCGCATTATATTTGTCTCTATCAGAGATGAAAAATTATTTTATTGCAATTTTCATCTCTAATGGCAACGAAAAATGAACGCCATTGCTAATTCCATCTGCGACAGTGCATTTTGAAACGAATGTCGTTTCGTCGCTAAATTATTTAGCGACGAAAAAATAAAATATAGCGACGAATAATTTTCATTGCTAACTGCGCACGTTTCTGTAGTGATTACAACATATATTATCAGAAATGAAAGAAATAATTTGCACATATATGATCGAGAACAATGCCTATCTAGAACAATAATGCCAATTACAACCTCTATTATCAAAAATAAAAGATGTAAGATGCAAATATAGGTTTTGAAATTCAAGGGTTCCAAGAGAAGTAATTTCTCGCTTTTATGTTCATATTCTTTGATTATATTTTGTTAGTCATATAGCAAAAGCTTGAGCTAGCTATAACACAAAAGCTGCTCATATATTTCTCTAATTAATTTTGCTCATAGGTTAGCATAACTACACTTGCATAATCTCTCTATTATGTGTTTTCTTCTGTTAACGGTGTAGATTTGTTGTATGTTTTGTGTTTGCCTATATGAAGTTTACTTTGTGAATTTGATGTCCTGGCAGTTTGGGATTTCTTTATGCTTTATTACTGCACAAAAATGTCACATTGAGAATTTAGATGTAAAGGTGCTTTTAAATTATGATTTCAGGTTACATTCATGTCAAGGAGAAGGATTAGTTACCTAACACGATAAGGAATCCTATTGGTGCTCAATCTCTTCTAGCATTCTAGCCCCATCCCTCCTCCCCCAAAAAAAGTTGCGGCAGTTGTTATATACACCTGCAAAATGAAAAGTTTAAGGATTAAGTTCTGTTGGGATATTGATTAAGTAACGTACTATAGTTGGCCTTGTCTACTTTGTACTGGATATTTTTTATAACCTTGAGGTCTTGGGGTCCTTTTTTGGGGCTGTTTCCATAGGTAAGGAGTACTTAAAAGGTTGCTACCATAGGTGTCGATTTTTTGAATTCTGGGGTTTCTTTCTTTTGCTTTTCAATATCTATGCTTTCCTTAGATAGCTTCTGCCATGCTGTTGTCTTTATTGTATGATAAATGCTTGTATTGTAACTTGTTTATGCAAATGGTTAATTGTAAGAGTTAATCTCAGTTCGGATTTTGCTAACACATATTTTGGTTATGTTTTATGACAAATGCCCTTTTGTGATCTGTGTGTGCATGTGCGCTCGCGCGCGTGAAAAGAGTTTCTAAGCATTCAATTTTGGGAGGAATTGGGGAAAGAATTCAAAAAAGAAAGGTAATTGTTCTCTACCCTTATGAATTGCACTTTATGATTTTTATTTCCTGAATATTTGGTTCTTCTCTATGCTCTACTTTTTCCAATGTGCTTACCATATTTTCAACTAGGTATCTGTTGATTGAACCCATGTTTTTATTTTTTTCTCTTTTTCCCACCGACACATTTGCTCTAATTCTTGGTGGGTCTTTATCCCAAAGAAAATATTTGCATAAATGGGTTCTGAAATTCAAGAAATTATTAAAAGCATATTTCTAGGTTCATTCAATTTTCTACAATGTGTTTGACTCAATGATTTCTTACTGGATGGAATCCTGTAAGTTATAGATATGGGTTGTGAAATTCAAAGCTTTCAAAGCAGATTTTTTTGGGTTTTTTCAGTCTATTTAATTCAATAATTAGGTACGGTGTGTAAATCTTTAAACTCTTTTGTTTTTCTACTCTACTAAAGCTAGCTGCTTTCTTTTTCTATTTAGAAAAATTAATAATATGTGCTTTTGCTTTTAATAATGTCTTTAGATATTTGATAGCTGAAAATCTGAGTGCATGGCTTAACGTGTTTCACATTTTCCAGTTTAGCAGATTGAATGTGTACTGTACCCTGAGTCTTATAGTTTTAATGAAGTTTTTATGTGATTATGTTATGGTTTGGAATTGATTTTCACTCGACTCTTTGGCTTTCTTTGCTTGCCAACCCCTATTTGGGAGGACACGGCAAATGGAAGTTATGAAGCCCTGCTTTTGATATATTTCTTTTTGTTTATGGTTCATTAGGCTCTTTTTTTGGCCCATCCAGTAATCAATCGAGGATGATAGCAGCCGGCCTTTGCCGCTATCTGAGACTCTGCAATCATTCTTTTTCAGGACTGGGTGTTAATGTGGTTTACATTTTCCAGTTGAACGTGCGCACCAATTTCAATCATTCTTTTTCAGCCATCCACTAATCATGAATGTGCACACCAATTTCCATCATGAATGTTAGTAATGTGTTTTACATTTTCCCGTTGAATATAAATGTTGTTGGGAGAGTATAGTTGGCCTTGTCTACTTTGTGCTGGATATTTTTTGTAACCCTGAGGTGTTAGGGTCCTTTTTTTGGGTTGTTTCCATAAGTAAGAAGTGCTTAAAAGGCTGCTGCCATAGTTGTTGATTTTTTGAATTCTGGGGTTTCTTTCTTTTGCTTTTCAATATCTATGCTTTCCTTAGATAGCTTCTGCAATGTTGTTGTCTTTGTTTTATGATAAATGCTTGTATCGTAAGTTGTTTATGCAAATGGTTAGAATCCTATTAAAAGCATATTTCTAGGCTCATTCAATTTTCTACAATGCGTTTGATTCAATGATTACTTAGTAATTCGAATCCTATAAGTTGCAGATATGGGTTGTGAAATTCAAAGCTTTCAAAGCAGATTTTTCTGGCTTTTTTTTCAGTCTGTTTGATTCAATAATTAGCTGTTGGGTGGAAATCTGTAAACTCTTTTGTTTTTCTACTCTACTAAAGCTAGTTGCATTCTTTTTTTGTTTAGAAAAATTAATAATATGTGCTTTTACTTTTAATAATGTCATTAGATATTTGATAGGTGAAAATCTAAGTGTATGATTTAATGGTAGTCTGTTTAATTCAATAATCAGCTACTGGGTGGAAATCTATACTAAAATAACTACGTTTGATATTTGATTCAATAATTTGTACTAATTTGATCATTTTGGGTGATATTTGTCATGCATTTTGATGGTTAATTAGGCAAAATTATTGTTCTCATTTGGTTAAATATGAAATTTGTATTAAAATAACTACGTTTAATAGTTTTAATATTCGGATTTCTTTTCTGTTCATTTGGTCCATAAACTTGATCTATTAATTCAGTTGTATAGACACTAACATACTTCAATAATTTGCTTTTAATAATGTCGTTAGATATTTGATAGGTGAAAATCTTAGTGCATGATTTAATGGTAGTATGTTTAATTCAATAATCAGCTACTGGGTGGATATCTATACTAAAATAACTACATTTAATGTTTGATTCAATAATTTTGTACTAATTTGATTTTTTGGATGATATTTGTGATATATTTTGATGGTTAATTAGGCAAAATTATTGTTCTCCTTTGGTAAAATGTAAAATTTGCACTAAAATAACAACATTTAATGTTTTTGGGGGGTTTTTTTAAGCTGATTCAATTTTAAATCCTATGTGTTCAGGTGACATGAGATTCAAAGCAATTATATGTCTTTATTTCTAGACATGAGATTGTATTCTCACATTCATATGGTAGGAATGTAGGGATTTATATGTGTTCTGTTAATTTCCAGACCTGAAATCATGATTTTATTCTCACATACTTCATGTACCTACTGTGCATACAATTATGGTAGATTATATGTCAAACACTTACAATATACATGAAATCATGATTTGATTGGGATCATATATTACGTAGACTACATTGGGGTAATTATTTACTTGAAATGAAACTATGTAAACCTTGAATCCTTCTTATGTGCTCTATTCTGGTAATAGTTTGCTTTAAACACTGAACAGTCATCGATTTGCCAATTGTAAGAGCATTTATTGCTTAATCTCATCAACATCTTTATAATATTAAGGATCTATTCCATTTTCGGCATTGTGAACGTTATCTTTAATAACAATGGTTACCTGATCAGGTCCCTTATGCATGTACTTGTGAAGATATTTAATGACTTTCTTTTATGCACAACGTTCGACGTTAATATGTGCATCATATTTAACATAGAGATCGTAGTTATATGGCACTACCCATCTATTATCAATACTCTTACCATGAATAGTTACACTCCTACCATCATTCCTGCGTCTATATCTAACAAAACTATTTTCTTTAATAATGGTATCATTAGAGAAAAATTTAGGATAATGTTTTGTGCAACTACCACCATCCATGCATGGTGCATAATGAATACCAGTACCACATGGGCCATGAATAATATGTCTTGTGACAGTTTCAAATGCAAGGGGATTAGTATCTCTATCAGGGAGCTCTGCGCATATAACACAATCTATGTCTTCTGCATACGGTGGCTTATCCTCACTTGCAAGAGTTAAAAGTATATGGGCATGCGATAGTCCTCATTTTTGAAATTCGATGACATGGATATCTGTAGATAGAATACATGAAGGAAGAATATGGCAACATAATAAATTAGCATGATTAAATTGAGAAGGAATTTAATTTTGCAAACACCAATGACAACGTGGGAGTACGATCATACCTGCAATGACCTTTCCAAATAGATTCCTCTCTTTGAAGTCTCGTTTCAGCTCTTTTAGCCTTGAGCGAAAAACACGAGCAATAATATCTGGTTGGTTATTCACATTTTGGCCTGGTTACTGAGATAAAGCTTCCTGAATTTCAGGCCAGTTTGGATTGCAGGTGAATGTGATAAAAAAAAAAATCAGGATAGCCTATTTGATTACAGATGATCATTGCATCCAAAAAGTGTTACCTCATATAACATGGCCCTCTTGTAAATGATGCAGGTAATATTAACCTCTCCCCAACTACATAAGCATCATTTTCTCTGGCTGCAACAGCATCTTGCAAGCCCCTATACAGTTCGACTCGTAGTATACCTTGGTGGTCCTTAAAATATCTTGACCTCCAAGCCTCAATAGTAGCATAGCAATCAACAACAAATTGGAGAAACAATCTACCACATTGAAGTAATATATTCCCTTATCAGGTCTATATTG
>JAKOGI010001234.1:200000-202500 GCA_029747015.1 Carnegiea gigantea
TTGACCAGGGCCAAGATCTGTCTGCAGATCAGCAAATTCTAATGTGCATGCCATTCACTGACAAGGACATTAAAGAAGCTATCTTCTCAATTCCCAATACCAAATCTCCTGGCCCAGATAGTTGTAGTAGTGGTTTTTTCAAGATCACTTGGAACATGCGAGGGCCCATGGTATGTCCAGCAATACACTCCTTTTTCTTGACAGGATCTTTACCAAGATTTGTAAGTGAGATAAAACTTGTTATTCTCCCCAAGGTGGATAATCCACAATCAGTGACTGATTTCAGGCCCATCTCTTGTTGTAATGTAATCTACAAATGCATCTCAAAGCTGCTTTGCCAGAGGATTAAAGCAGTCCTGCCACAAATCATACATCAGAGCCAAGGTGCCTTTGTAAGAGGTAGAGAACTCCTATATAATGTCTTGACTTGCCATGACATTGCAAGGGGATACCAAAGGAAGAACATTTCCCCAAGGTGTATTCTGAAAATGGATTTGCAAAAAGCCTTTGATTCCCTTCATTAGGACTTTGTAAAGGAAATGCTGAATGCCCTAAAGTTCCCAGCTGTATTCACCAAATAGGTCATGACCTGTGTCACCTCTGTTAATTTCAGAATCCATATCAATGGCCAGGAACAAGGGGTTTTTAAAGGAGGCAGGGGGCTCTGACAAAGGGATCCTCTTTCACCCCTTCTGTTTGTCATTTGCATGGAGTACCTCTCAAGGTTGCTACATTTGATGGCACAAGAAAGGAACTTTAATTTTCACCCCCAATGTCAATAGTTAAAGCTCACACACCTTCCATTTGCAGATGATCTCATCCTATTCTGCAAAGCTGACCGGAATTCCCTACAGCATTTTATGAATGCATTACATCACTTCCATGAGTGTGCAGGTCTCAAGACCAACTTACAAAAATCCCAGATTCTATTTGGAGGCATATCACATACCCTCCAAACAGAATGCCTGCACATCACAGGGCTTAAGGAGGGATGTTTTCCACTGAAGTATCTAGAAGTACCAATAACTACCAGCAAACTCACTAAATTAGAATGCAGAAGCTTACTTGAGAAAATCACAACCAGGGTGAAGACATGGGCCTCCAGAAACCTCTCCTTTGTAGGAAGAGCAGTTTTAATCAATAATGTGCTGTTTGGTATGTTAACCAATTGGGCCTCTATCTTCATACTCCCATCTCAGGTGATTGATAAGCTTAGCAGAATTTACAGAAACTATCTATGGGAGGGATCTGCAGACTCTAGAAGAATCCCCCATGTAGCATGGCACCAAGTATACCTCCCCAAAACCCAAGGTGGACTGGGGTTGAAAGACTATAATGCATGGAACAAGGCCTTGATTGGCAAACTTGTATGGGCAGTGGCACACAAGAAGGACATTCTGTGGGTGAAGTGGATACATGGAAGATATATGAAAAACCAAGTCTGGTGGGATTACTCTCCATCCCCTGACAGCAGTTGGTATTGGATGAAAATACACAGAACTAACGAGGTTTTCAAGCTTCTCTGTCCCCATCCCCCTACATGGGAAGGAGGGGAACCCTACAAAGTAACCAAAGGTTACACTTGGTTAATAGGGGACAGAGCAAAAGTCACCTGATCTAAAATAATTTGGGCAAGACCCAGTGTCCCAAGACATGCATTCATTTTATGGGTATTTTTCCACCACAAGCTACCCACACTTCATAGGTTAGCCAAATTTGACTCCCAAAGGGACTTCACATGTAGCCTCTGTAAGCAGGATAAGGAGACTGAAGATCATTTATTTTTTGAATGCACCTATGCTAGGTCCATCTGGCATGCTCTCTATCAATGGTGGGATACCATCCCTCAAGTGCATACTTACAATGATCTGATTCTTTCCCTTCTTGTATTAAAGACCTCCAAGACTGAAAGGACTATAATTTATGCAATTACAGCAGTAGCAATTTATCACATATGGAGTATAAGGAACCAAGTCATCTTCAGCAGCAAATAGATACCAGGAGATCTTGCAATACTGTAGATGAAAGAGCAAATCAGACAGAGGATACTTTATATGAATCTTTACTCAAAAATAAATACAGACATTACATAGATGGACTACTACAGTGACTTTTGGGGCTGAGAATATCTCATCCCTTAGTTTTGTGCTTGTAAATCTCGTGGTTGGTAATGAAATTTCCCGTTCTTTTGTGCAAATATATATATATATATATATATATATATGGGGTAAGGCTGCATAAAAGGTAGCCAAGAAAGCTGTTGCTGTAATTAAGAGCATGGCTTATGATAGGTTATATCAAAAACTGGGGACCAAAGAAGGTGAGAAGGAAGTCTTTAAATTGGCGAGGGCACGGGAAAGAAAAACAAGGGATTTGGGTGTTGTAAGTTACATCAAAGATAAAAATGGTAAGGTGTTGTCTGAGATACAGAAATCAAGGTGAGATGGAAAACATGCTTTTCAAAACTCCTTAATGATGAAGTGATGGAAGATTTTCGAAA
>JAKOGI010001234.1:207500-278652 GCA_029747015.1 Carnegiea gigantea
AGGTAATTGTTCTCTACCCTTATGAATTGTACTTTATGATTTTGAGTTCTTGAATGTTTGGTTCTTCTTTATGCTCTGCTTTTTCCAATGTGCTTGCCATATCTTCAACTAGGTATCTGTTGATTGGACCTATGTTTTTATTTTTTTCGCTTTTTCCCTCCCACACATTTGCTCTAATTCTTGGTGGGTCTTTATCCCAGAGAAAATATTTGCATAAATGGGTTCTGAAATTCAAGAAACTGTTAAAAACATATTTCTAGGTTCATTCATTTTTCTACAATGTGTTTGATTTAATGATTTCTTACTGCTTGCAATTCTATAAGTTGTAGATATGAGTTGTGAGATCCAAAGCTTTAAAAGCATATTTTTTTGGACTTTTTTTCAGTCTGTTTGACTCAATAATTAGCTATTGGGTGGAAATATGAGCACTCTTTTGTTTTTCTACTCTACTAAAGCTAGCTGCTTTCTTTTTCTGTTTAGAAAAATTAATAATATGTGCTTTTATTTTTAATAATGTTGTTAGATATTTGATAGATGAAAATTAGAGTGCATGATTTAATGGTTGTCTGTTTGATTCAAATAATCAGCTATTGGGTGGAAATCTGTACTAAAATAACTATGTTTAACATTTAATTCAATAATTTGTACTAATTTGATCTTTTTGGGTGATATTTTCGATACATTTTTATGGTTAATTAGAGAAAATTATTGTTCTACTTTGGTAAATGTAAAATTTGTACTAAAATAACTGCATTTAATAGTTTTAATATTAGGATTTCTGCTCTTTAGCTTTCTTTGCTTGCAAACCCTTATTTGGGAGGAGGCAGCAAATAGAAGTTATAGAGCCCTGCTTCTGTTATATCTTTCTGTTTATGGCTCATTGGACTCTTTTTTTGGGTGCTATTCTGTTATATCCTTGGTGTCTGGAGAGTTGCACCTTTGGCCCATCCACTAATCAAGTCGAGGATGATGATAGCCTGCCTTTGCTGCTACCTGAGACTCTGCGATCATCCTTTTTTAGGACTAGATGGTAATGTGTTTTACATTTTCCAATTTAGCAGATTGAATGTGTATTGTACCCCAGTTCTTATGGTTTTAATGAAGTTTTTATATGATTATGTTATGGTTTGGAATCAGTTTTCACCCAGCTCTTTAGCTTTCTTTGCTTGCCAACCCCTATGTGGAAGTTATGGAGCCCTGCTTCTAGTATATTTCTTTCTGTTTATGGTTCATTGGGCTCTTTTTTTGGGTGTATTTCTGGGCTTCCAGGATATGCAATCCTTGGTGTCTAGAGAGTGGCACCTTTGGCCCTTCCACTAATCAAATCGAGGATGATAATAGCCTACCTTTGCTGCTACCTAAGACTTCGTGATCATTCGTTTTTAGGACTGGGTGGTAATGTGTTTTACATTTTCCAGTTTAGCAGATTGAATGTGTACTGTACCCCAGTTCTTATGGTTTTAATGAAGTTTTTATGTGATTATGTTATGGTTTGGAATCGATTTTCACCCAGCTCTTTGGTTTTCTTTGATTGCTAACCCCTATTTGGGAGGAGGCCGCAAATGGAAGTTATGGAGCGCTGCTTCTAATATATTTCTCTCTGTTTATGGTTCATCAGGCTCTTTTTTTGGGTGCATTATTGGGCTGCTAGGATATGCGATCCTTGGTGTCTGGAGAGTAGCACCTTTGGCCCATCCGCTAATCAAGTCGAGGATGATAACATCCTGTCTTTACTGCTACCTGAGACTCTGCGATCATTCTTTTTCAGGACTGTGTGGTAATATGTTTTACATTTTCCAGTTGAATGTGCACATAAATTTCAATCATTCTTTTTTAGCCATCCACTAATCATTAATGTGCCCACCAATTTCCATCATGAATGTTAGCAATGTGTTTTACATTTTCTAGTTAAATTTGAAGGTTTTTGGGAGAGTATTGTATTTCTGATTTTGGTGTTTTCCTAGGGATTATATTCCTTGATATTGGTGTTTAGGGGTTATTGGTTTGTGTTGAAGATTACTCGTTAGACCACCAACTGTGTGGTTTGTTTCTTGGATGTTCCATACCAATAGTAAGTCTTTTAAGCTTTGTTAATCTGTTAAGCTCTAGGTTCCATAATTGCTTTTTTTGGTGTTAGTTACATCATCGGTGCATAACCACCAACTGTGTGCTTTGTTTCTTGGATGTTCCATACCAATAGTATGTATTTTAAGCTTTGTTAATCTCTTAAGGTCCAGGTTTCAGAATTGTGTTTTTTACTGTGAGTTACATCAACAGCACATAACCGCCAACTGTGTGATTTGTGTTAGATGTGTTATGTTTATGTGAGTAATGAACATTGCTTAGATTTTGCATGGAGTTATATATGATATTTCACCATTATGTTTATGTGAGTAATGAACATTTTGTTTTGGTAGTATCCTAATCTCAAACAATGAAAACAATGGCCTTCTAGAACAATAATATCAATTACATCATATATTATCAGAAATGAAAGAAGTAATTTGCACCTCTATTGTCAAAAATAAAAGATGTAAGATGCAAATATGGGTTTTGAAATTCAAGGGTTCTAAGAGAAGTAATTTCTGGCTTTTATGTTCATATTCTTTGATTATATTTTGTTAGTCATATAGTAGAAGCTTGAGCTAGCTATAACGCAAAAGCTGCTCATATATATTTCTAAATAATTCTGCTCTTAGGTTAGCATAGCTACACTTGCGTAATCTCTCTGTTGTGTGTTTTCTTCTGTTAACGGTGTAGATTTGTTGTATGATTTGTGTTTGCCTGTATGAAGTTTACTTTGTGAATTTGATGTCCTGACTGTTTAGGTTTTCTTTATGCTTTATTACTGCACACAAATGTCACGTTGAGAATTTAGATGTAAAGGTGCTTTTAAATTATGATGTAAGGTTACATTCATGTCAAGGAGAGTATTAGTTACTCAACACGATAAGGTATCCTATTGGTGCTCAATCTCTTCTAGCATTCTAGCCCCATCCCTCCCCCCCAAAAAAATGTTGCGGCAGTTCTTATATTCACCTACAAATGGAAAAGTTTAAGGATTAAGCTTTGTTGGGATATTGGTTAAGTTTATTGAAGGTAATGTGCTATAGTTGGCCTTGTCTACTTTGTGCTGGATATTTTTTATAACCTTAAGGTGTTGGGGTCCTTTTTTGGGGCTGTTTCCATAAGTAAGGAGTACTTAAAAGGTTGCTGCGATAGTTGTTGATTTTTTGAATTATGGAGTTTCTTTCTTTTGCTTTTCAATATCTATGCTTTCCTTAGATAGCTTCTGCCATGTTGTTGTCTTTGTTGTATGATAAATGCTTGTGTTGTAAGTTGTTTATGCAAATGGTTAAGTTTAAGAGTTAATCTCAGTTGGGATTTTGGTTACACATATTTTGGTTATGTTTTATGATAAATGCCCTTTTTGTGATCTGTGTGTGCATGTGCGGCGCGCATGAAGAGAGTTTCTAAGCATTCAATTTTGGGAGGAATTAGGGAAAGAATTCAAAAAAGAAAGGTAATTGTTCTTACCCTTATGAATTGTACTTTATGATTTTTATTTCCTGAATGTTTGGTTCTTCTTTATGCTCTGCTTTTTCCAATGTGCTTGCCATATCTTAAACTAGGTATCTGTTGATTGAACCCATGTTTTTATTTTTTTCTCTTTTTCTCACGCCCATATTTGCTCTAATTCTTCGTGAGCCTTTATCCCAAAGAAAATATTTGCATAAATGGGTTCTGAAATTCAAGAAACTATTAAAAGCATATTTCTAGGTTCATTCAATTTTCTACAATGTGTTTGACTCAATGATTTCTTACTGGTTGGAATCCTATAAGTTGTAGATATGGGTTGTGAAATTCCAAGCTTTCAAAGTAGATTTTTCTGGGTTTTTTTCAAGCTTGTTTGATTCAATAATTAGCTACAGGCGGAAATCTTTAAATTCTTTTGTTTTTCTACTCTACTGAAGCAAGCTGCTTTCTTTTTCTATTTACAAAAATTAATAATATGTGCTTTTACTTTTAATAATGTCTTTAGATATTTGATAGGTGAAAATCTGAGTGCATAATTTAATGTGTTTTACATTTTCCAGTATAGCAGATTGAATGTGTACTGTACCCTAGTTCTTATTGTTTTAATGAAGTTTTTATGTGATTATATTATGGTTTGGAATCGGTTTTCACTCAGCTCTTTAGCTTTCTTTGCTTGCCAGTCCCTATTTGGGAGCAGGCCGCAAATAGAAGTTATGGAGCCCTGCTTTTGATATATTTCTTTCTGTTTATGGTTCATTGGGCTCTTTTTTTGCGTGCATTTCTAGGCTGCCATGATATACGATCCTTAGTGTCTGGAGAGTAGCAACTTGGGCCCATCCACTAATCAAGTCAATGATGATAACAACCTGCCTTTGCTACTATCTGAGACTCCACGATCATTCTTTTTCAGGACTGGGTGGTAATGTGGTTTACATTTTCTAGTTGAATGTATGCACCAATTTCAATCATTCTTTTTCAGCGATCCACTAATCATGAATGTGCACAATAATTTCCATCGTGAATGTTAGTAATGGGTTTTACATCCTCCAGTTGAATATAAAGATTATGAGAAGAGTATAGTTGGCCTTGTCTACTTTGTACTGGATATTTTTTGCGACCCTGAGGTGTTAGGGTCCTTGTTTTGGGTTGTTTCCATAAGTAAGGAGTGCTTAAAAGGCTACTGCGATAGTTGTTGATTTTTTGAATTCTAGGTTTCTTTCTTTTGCTTTTCAATATCCATGCTTTCCTTGGATAGCTTCTGCAATGTTGTTGTCTTTGTTTTACGATAAATGCGTGTATTGTAAGTTGTTTATGCAAATGGTTGGAATCCTGTTAAAAGCATATTTCTAGGTTCATTCAATTTTCTACAATGTGTTTGATTCAACGATTACTTACTGGTTTGAATCCTGTAAGTTGCAAATATGGGTTGTGAAATTCAAACCTTTCAAAGCATATTATCTGGCTTTTTTTCAGTCTGTTTGATTCAATAATTAGCTACTGGGTGGAAATTTGTAAACGCGTTTGTTTTTCTACTCTACTAAAGCGAGCTGCTTTCTTTTTCTGTTTAGAAAAATTAATAATATGTGCTTTTACTTTTAATAATGTCGTTAGATATTTGATAGGTGAAAATCTGAGTGCATGATTTAATGGTGGTCTGTTTGATTCAATAATCAACTATCGGCTGCAAATCTATACTAAAATAACTACGTTTAATGTTTGATTCAATAATTTGTACTAATTTGATCTTTTTGGGTGATATTTGTGATACATTTTGATGGTTAATTAGGCAAAATTATTGTTCTCCTTTGGTAAAATATGAAATTTGTACTAAAATAATTACATTTAGTAGTTTTAACATTAGGATTTCTATTCTGTTAATTTGGTCCATAAACATGTTCTATTAATTCAGTTGTATAGACACTAACATACCTCAATAATTTGCTTTTAATAATGTCATTAGATATTTGATAGGTGAAAATCTGAGTGCATGATTTAATTGTAGTCTGTTGGATTCAATAATCAGCTACTGGGTGGATATCTGTGCTAAAATAACTACGTTTAATGTTTGATTCAATAATTTGTACTAACTTGATCTTTTTGGGTGATATTTGTGATATATTTTGATAGTTAATTAGGCAAAATTATTGTTCTCCTTTGGTAAAATGTAAAATTTGTACTAAAATAACTACGTTTAATGTTGTTGGGGTTTTTTTTTTAAGCTGATTCAATTTTAAATTCTGTATGTTCAGGTGACATGAGTTTCAAAGCATTTATATGTCTTTGTGTCTAGACCTGAGATTGTATTCTCACATTCATATGGTAGGAAGGTAGGAATTTATATGTGTTCTGTCAATTTCCAAGCCTGAAATCATGATTTTATTCTCACATACTTCATATACCTACTGTGCATACAATTATGGCAGATTATATGTCAAACACTTACAATATACATGAAATCATAATTTGATTGGGATCATATATTACGTAGACTACATTGGTGTAATTGTTTACCTGAAATAAAACTATGTAAACCTTGAATCCTTCTTCTGTGCACAATTCTGGCAATAGTTTGTTTCAAACACTAAACAGTCATCGATTTGCCAATTGTAAGAGCATGTATTTGGTAAATTGAAAGTTTAATTTCTCGTAAGATCTTGCCTTATGATGGAGTAGTAATTTTTCGGTAGCAGGACTACTGAAATAGGCGGCTATGTGGTTTGATTTGTGAGAAAAGTAGAGGATCAAAAGATGTATTGTTGTGAGAGCCTTGGATTTTATGGATATAGTAATGGTGTATTAGTAGGATGCATAAAGGTAGTTTAGACGTTATCAAATTGTTTTGTTTGTATATATTGTATTTTTTTTTTTTTGAGAATTCGGATAACAAAGGGGATATTGCAGTGATGACTCTGATTGTTGCTTGCTTTTTCGTTTTTTTGTGGTATATTTTTTATTTATTTTCTGGACATCCAAAATAAGGAGAACTCTTGTTGGGGTGCGAAGTTATTGGCGTGAGGTGGGAATGTGAGAGTGTGGAAGTTTTCTGGTTTTTTTATTCAGCCGTAGAAATTATTACTTGCTTTTTTTTTTTGGGTGGTATATTTTGTTTTTATTTTCTGGACATCCAAAATAAAGAGAACACTTGTTGGGGTGGAGAACTTATTGGTGTGAGGTGGGAACGTGGGAGTGTGGAAGTTTTATGTTTTTTTTAAAAAAATTTCAGTAGTATGAATTATTATTTTATTTATTGGATAGAAATAGCTCTTTTGACGGTTAGGATTAAATGTGCAAAACAATTTAGCGGCGTAGATCAATCTTATTTCACAATTCACTCCCATGCGAATATTCTAGGGTTTCAAAAAGATTGGTATTATATTAGCATAGATTTGAGGCATACATATGAATATTACAAGTATAGTATGTTAGCAAACATCAATCGTAGTCGATTATACAAAGATTTTCATTAAGCTAGTTAATAATAAGTTGTCAATTAAATAATATTTTAGATTGATTTGTTTGTTATTGGATCATATTTGAGTTCGTAGTCTACCTATGTCATGTTACCGTTGCCACATCTTAGTAGATATCAATTGTAGTCGACTTGTATGAATGATGGTTAGCTTATATAGAACTTGAGATCAATTAACTTAATAACTATATTCCGGCGTATTGAACGTTGTTTTATTCATGGATTGAGTTATACAAAGCTTAATATTGAACTATGTTTTACACATAGACTAAGTTATATAAACCTCAACATTGACTTGTGTTCTATTCATAGACTAAGTTATATAAATCTCAATATTGAATTGTGTTTACGTGCATTAGCATTTTATTTTTTGAATTTCATATCTTTTTAATCTTCATAGATTTACTAAGCTGCTTAACAAAAAATTCCTCCTTATTGCAATTTTGAATTATAAACATTTACTTTCCTATGCTTCATTTGGATTTTAAAATAATTGATAAGCTTGATTTAAAAATCTACAAAAAATACTGTGAATATCTGTCCAATTTTATGTAGTTTTTAATATTCAGTGTGCATGTATGTGTGTGTGTATATATATATATATATATATATATATATATATATATATATATATATATATATATATATATATATAATATATATATATGTATATGTATATAATGTATATGTATATGTATATATATCTGTATATGTATATATATATATATATATATATATATATATATAATATATATCTATATATATATATATATAGACACCACACACACACATGTGTGTGTGTGTGTGTGTTGTTGTGTGTGTGTGTGTGTGTGTGTGTGTGTCTATATATGCATGTGTATGTATGCATGTATGATGCATATATACATACATATATATATATGTGTGTGTGTGTGTGTGTGTGTGTGTGTGTGTGTGTGTATCTGTGTGTGTACACACACACACACACACACACACACACACACATCTATATTATACATAGATATATATACATATATATATATATATATATATATATATATAATATATATATATATATATATATATATATATATATATATATATATGCACATACATACATACATATATGCATACATACATACATACATATATATACATATATATATGGGAGCTATCCCAGTAGCATGAGCTTCTCCAGTTGGATAAGCTTCTTCATAGGATGGGTGGGATGAAGTGATAGCAGCCATTGGATCTGAATGAACGGACGCAATTTAATGAAGGTCACGTGACCTTGAGTTCATTTTTCGTGCTTTCTTTTTCTTCCTCGAATTCTTGCTCAGTTTCTTCTGCTTTCTTTCCTCGCTCTCAGATTTCTCAAGATTTCACTGAGTTTTCATCCGGATTGTGTACGTTTTGCTCTATTTGGTGAGTTTCGTGCTGAGGATTAGTGTTCGCTACTTGTTTTTTGGTAATTTGTTGCTAGTGGTTCTCATTTTTTGCTATCATTAGGGTTTATCTGATTGAGTTTGGGCTTGTTTGACTGTTTTTGGTTTGATTTTCAAGTGTAGATCGATGTTTTTAGAAAATTCTAGGGTTTCTAGCTAAGTTTGTTGCATCTTTCACTGTCATCTGGTGAATATTTATCTAGTTAATTTTTGGTTGTTATGTGAAATTTCATGCTTTGCTCATTTAAATATCTCTTATTATACAACTTAATTTACGATATTGGATGCCAATTTGTTGCTAAAATTGCTTTGTTAATTAGTGATTAGTATGTATGTAAATAGTGATCAATATGAGTAATACACGTGATCTTCTATATAGTTTTGTATTTTTCTAATCTAATTGTTTGTAAGTGAGGCCTGTTGCATTTGTGTAAGGGTAGTGAGCTTTGAATTGCATGTTATTTTTGTTTGAAATATATTTTCATTTGCGATGTTTATGATCAATAGACATTTTATTTGTGATTAATAGTTTTGTTATTAGTGATTGATAGAATAAGATTAGTGATCTGTATGTTATTTATTGTTGATCAAAGGAGGTGTTATTACTGATCAGTATATATACTTTAGTGATTACTAATAGTAATATTTAGTGATCAACAAATATAAGATAAGTGATCAGTAGGAACAATATTAGTGACTACACACATTACTCACTGATCATTCTAAGAAGTCCACTCGGTGATCAGTACATATATGTTTGGTGATCAAATAAACAATGATCAACAGATTTTGTTGGTAATTAGTAGACGTTTTATTATTGATCAATAGTTTTGTTATTGGTGATCTCTAGAATAACATTGGTGATCTGTAGTTTATTTATTAATGCTCCACTATTAGTGATCAGTAGACATATTATTTGTAATCAATGGTTTTTGGCAATTTGTGATCGGTTGTTATGTGGCTAGTTATATGTCAAATATATGTAAATAAGTTCTAAGAGGTTATTACGTTGTTTTGCAAGAAGTTATCTTCACGATATATTGGATAGGACGAGCATAACTGGTGAGGACGAACAAGTTAACGAAAAGGAGAATCACAGTAAAGGTGTTGAAGATGAAGGGAAAGCTGAAGATCAAATAGCAATTTCAAAGGTTAAGGTGAGTCAAATATGTTTAATTTATTTTGTAATTTATTGCAACAAAAAGCAAACTAATTGTTCTTCTTCTGTTTTTCTCCGTCGTTTCCAGGTAAGGTGGCATATCCTTTTTGACTATAAGTATCGGTTGTTTCCATCAGACTCTTTTTTAGGAAGGTCAAGCGGCAACCAATTTGATAACAAGCAACAGTCGACGGCTAGTGGAAATCATGACAGAGCTGGGGGAGTTGATCCCTGGAGCACACAGTCCAGTCAAGAGAATAAGAAATATAGCTGTTGAATCGGTTAGTGATGTCGTTATCAGTTATAGGCCTAAAAGGTCAAGGAGTAGAACACCAGTACTCTCGCAAGACTCGTTTGGATCAAACGGGTTCCTGATGCAGATGGATGAAATTGAGAAGGCTTACACGGGCTCCCGAGATAAGGTGCATCATTTCCTACAGTTCGATATACCGAGTTTCAGTCTTGAATGTCTCAAAAGGAGAAAGAGGTGCTACCCGAAGGAGTTCCCAGCCTGATAGTCTGGCAGCAGTGGCGCAAGTAATGAATCGTGATGTGGAGGAGATCGTTATGAAATGTATGACAACATCCGCACAGTGCATCAGCACGCCATCACTGCCGAGTAATTCTTCTCGTAGTCTTCCAGCTGAATTTTTTGTTACTATTTGCTGTTACTAAAAATTTGTGATCGTGCTAGCAATGATACTTTTTTGCATGTAGATTTGGTCCTGTGAGGTATAAAGCAATGATCATACATAGACACAATCATGATCTTTTGTGTTTTAGATACTACTAATGAACTGCAAATATAGTGATCGTTACCGATAAAATTAGTGACCTTTACGAGACTAATCAGTGATCACAAAAGATTACACCAAAAATGTGTTAAAATGGTGAATAGCGATTGTTACCAATAAAATTAGTGATCTTTAGGAGACTAATCAATGATCACAAAAGATTGCACTAAAAATGTGTTAAAAATGGTGATCATTACTTCAAAACGTATTGATCATTAGTTGATCAATTAGTGAATCATAAGTTGATGAATTAGTGTTCACTTCATCTAGACATGAAGTCCCCCATTCCCCCCTACCCAAATTATATCGCAACTGTCTAGATCAACTTGTATAACATTGCATGGCATTTTTCCCTTAGCACTGTTTTTTTCTTTTTATCTAAATCTCTATTCATACCATTTTCCTGATTAGTTGTTGCGTATCTACAGGTCCAATACTGCTATGTTCCCAAGAAGATAACGACACATTCATTGATCGATCTTTGATGAGGATTACGGCATGTGATCTTCAGATACTAGATGTACAAAGACCACTAATATTGAAAAAGGCAAAGATGTGCTGGTTGAAGCACCGAAAAGGTGCAGAATGAGGACAACTCAATGTATTATCAGTGCATTGCAAGCAGGTAAAAAAAAAGGGTACTGGTTTCCTTCGTGATAAACTTAATGTCTATGTTTTTACATATTTCTTCTGGATTACATTCCCCTTATATGAATTTTATTTCATTGGCTGTGTATACTAACTACTCCTTCTATGCACCACGCTCGTCAATAGAGTCCGTGCCTTCTTTGTTGTCCCCTTACATGCAATGGAATGTAATGATCTCTCGTGTAATTTCATACGAGTTGAAGCTCTATGTTGACTTTGTCTTCAACTCAGAAGAAGAATAAAGGTAAGAATATATATCTATGTCCTAGAAAAGTGATTCATATGCGAGTCTTTTGTAAACGGTATTTTTTAATGACGGATTTACTTGTTTATTCTCTAGCCAAGTGTTGTACGATAACTTATACTATGTGGCCAACCGAGGCATGCTCTCAACCATTGTTGCTGATGACCATTTTGACCAAATCATAGTGGACATTTGGGCAAATATATTGAATGCAAGTGAACTGAAGGCAGATCATTCCCATATTCAAAGGCTTTTCTTCACAAATGAAGCGTTTGTAAGCTAATTGAAAAAAAAAAACTTTAAATAGAATTTAACACATGCATGTATATTTGTTCATAAAATACATTGATTGTCACCGCAACAAGTCTGTGTTTTTTTTTTGGGTGCAGCATTTGTACATGAAGACAAAACAGGCAAAGAAAGACGAAGCTACGTTCTTCCGCCAGCTAAACGACGAGCAGTCGTTAAGTGCACATATAAACTTCAAGGAAGTTGACATGGTAAGAATTAAGCTAGACGGATACCCTTTTC
This sequence comes from Carnegiea gigantea, assembly GCA_029747015.1. Classification (NCBI taxonomy): domain Eukaryota; kingdom Viridiplantae; phylum Streptophyta; class Magnoliopsida; order Caryophyllales; family Cactaceae; genus Carnegiea; species Carnegiea gigantea. The sequence continues at coordinate 219,307 of JAKOGI010001234.1, forward strand.
TTTACTAATTAAAAACTTTTGTTTCTTTAGCTGTTAGTTAGGCACTAATTTATGATAAATTTTGGTGTTTCATGTCTTCTTCTATTGTTCTGACGATGGAAAACAATTTCTCATTTGTTTTAATTTCAAGCAAAACTATATGGACATTATTGAACATATCAAGAGAAAGCGCAGAGAACATTACATATATGAATCCTTTGCATACATTTTGGTCAAGCTCCATACAATTTTAGTTTGCCTTAAAAACAAACTTAAGCTTATACTTTTTGCTAATTTTATATTTTTTGCTTTTATATAAGCATTGCAATGCACAGTATTTATGAAATATCTCACAGAGGAACAGAGTGATATGAAAAGAGCAAACTCCATTGAAGAATTTGAACTGAGATATATAGATATGCCTTGGAAGCAACAGGCTTCAACGACAGATGATAATCAAAGCATTTATTTTATGAAGCACATGCACGAATACAAAGGACTAGAATTGATAATATGTTGATCACCAAAAGGAGACATACACCTACTGATCACCAAAAGTAGTACTAACGATCCCTAAATGATCACATATTGATCACAATACCTGTAATTGATAATATGTTGATCACCAAAAGGAGACATACTTGTAATGATCACCCGAACTAGAACTGTTGATCACCAACCACAGTTGAGGATGTGTTGGTCACAATGAACACACCTAGTGATCACTAAACATAGTTCTTATCATCACCAAAACAACCCTATCAATCACAAAAAGAACATCTATCAATCACACACTAGAATTCCAAACTTCATTCCCTTGTACAAAATTGACATGTATATTATATCTAGGGCTGCCAAAAAGTTAACTCAATACGATTATCGACCCAAACCGAACACGAAATTAAGTAGTTTTGGGTAAAGCTTTTCAACCCGTTTAATTAAATGGGTTGACACAATTAACCCATTTAATTAATTGGGTTAGGTTCAGGTTGAGAATTTAACACAAAAAAATACCTATTTAACTCGTTTAATTAAATAAATTAAATAAATTGATTAGTTTACCCAATTACCATGTACTTTATGGGGGGAATTGTGAAAATATGGGAATTAATAAAGTTGATATTTATTTTGTGATTGTGATTCTTGTGAATCATGAACAATGGTTACATTATGATACTATATTAAAATCAAAAAATTGATTTATAATGCTCAGTAATCATATTTTAGTCAAAATATAAAGCGGGTAAATAGGTAACTGGATAACCTGAACCTAACCTGTTAATATTAAACTAGTTAATAGATAAATTTCATGTCAACCAATTTAAAAAATATATGCGTACAGGTCAAAATTTTCAACCCGTTTAATAAACGGGTTAGGTTCAGGCCGAGAATTTTTCAACCCGTTTAAGTTCAACACGAATACGAATTCGATACGACCTAGTCTATTTGACAGCCTAGTTATATATGTAAATATTTAATCTTTTAATTCGCACTCCAAAAAAGGGAAAAAAAACCATACAAAAACAGATAAACAACAAATCACTTTTATGAAAACAGATGTTTATTAATTAATATTCTTATACGAAGCTGATATATGCGATCAGTTATGATAGTCAACCAACTCTCTCTCTTAATCACAGTCTCTCTCTTATTCTCGATCTATAGCTCGACTGTCTTTTCACTTTTCTTGCATGCTGGTATTGTCTGCCTCTCTCTCTCTCTCTCTCTCTCTGTGTGTCATAGTTCTAATCTGCAATCTTGTCAATATTCATCAAACTGCTTCAACTTCTCTGTAGCTTCTCTACACTTTGAAGGTGAGATCCTCGACCTTTATGTTTGCATTGCTCTTGTTGTCTATTTTAGTGCACTTATTTTTGGATTTTTTTGGCGATTTTCTCTTAAATTTCTTTTTATCTTTTGTAACTTCGAATATTTTCTTGGAAATCTCATTCAATTCTAATTTTAAAAGCTTTTAGTCTGTTTTTGCACTAAAAACCATGTCGTTTAATTCTTAGAAATGTACCATACTTTGATTTGTCACTTTCGAACCATCTTTTTTTCAATTTTAAATTTAATTTTCTGCTAATATTGTACAATTTGGTAGAATTTAGTAATATACTGTGGTTTGAAGGATTTATTTTCCTCAATTTTTATAATTTCGCATGGATTTACTTTTTGTCTAAGGTTTACTGTTGAGAAATTATGGCTCGGCAAAAAGTTCAAGAAACTCCCAAGGGGAATGGAGAAGAATCACCTTCCATTAGGTAAAAAATTGCACTTCAAAACCTTTTGAGTAAATATTTTTAATATTACATGTGTGTTATGTATTTGGTGATCATTACTTATATATTTAGTGATCATTAGGTATAGTTTCATTGATCATCTTGCATATCTGTTCTATTTGTGTCTTTGATTACTTTCGGTAGGTTTTTTTTTAAAAAAAAAATCAAATACTCACAGAGCTTAAATATCTTTCTTCAAAGTGGTAAACAAATTTTAAAAAACTAAGCGGCAAACAAATTTTTAAAAACTATGGAGCAACATTTGTTCACAGTGAACATCTACCTTAGTGATTGTTAGAAAGGTAATAAGTGATCGTTAGGTATCATATTAGTGATCGCTGGGTATGATATCAATGATCGTTATGTATAATATTAGTGATTATTTTATGTGTGTTAAGTGTTAGATAACTATTTAGTGAAAGGTTATATATTGTATTAATGATCTTTTTTTATTGATTTGTAAAATGCTTGATTATTCTTTCCTCATCTTCATAAATGTTTGCTTTCAACTTATCAATAATAGCCCTTCCCAATAAGCAAATATAAAACACAAACACATGATAAATAAATGCCTTTACGGTTCCAACTTGTATCATATGTTGAGTATTTGTGATCGATCAGTGCAGTTTTGATTGGTGATCATATGAATTATGATTACTGCTACATTATATCTTATGAGCTCATAGAAGTATGTGCTTTCTTTACTCACTAGACCTTTGTATTCGACAGTGTCAAAGTAGCTTCGAATTCAGATGAAATTGGACAAGGCGCTGATGAAAGAAGAGGATATGCCGATAATACTAGTAGCAGTTCTATCCAAGGGAAGAAGCCTCGATACAAAGCATTTGCATGCAAGACAAACGACGATGACGATGCTACGAATGATTCTAATAACGAAGACACATTGCATAAGATCACAGCCACTAAAGATAAATCCCCGACCAAAGTACCGGTTGACAAGAAGAGGAAGACTAAGAAAAGAACTGAAAAGACCACAGAGAAGAAGATTAGGAAGAAGGGGAGGACTGACAAGGAAAGCAGTAAAGAGATCCCCCCTGAAGAGAACATTGATGACAAGGAAAATATCGATAAAGCAGCTTAAAGAGCAATAGAAAAAGAAGCTCTCCCTGATAAACCTGTTAAGAAATGTTGCAAGAAGGCTGACAAATCAACTCAGAAGATGAGAAAGAAGAAGACTAAGAAGAAGGGGGGACCGAGAAGAAAAGCAATGAAGAGGCCCCCCTGAGAAGATTGTTGATGGCAAGGAAAAGACCGACAAGTCAGCTGAAAGAGCAGTGGAAAAAGAAGCTCTCCCTGCGAACCCTGGTGAGAAACATTCCAAGAAGACAAAGGCTTGCAAAGACAAATATGAGGAGGCTGTAAGTAAGAAGGCAAAGAGGGGCGATTCTCATCAGCAAGCAACAGAGAGTGGTGAATCTCTACAAAAGACTGATGCGAAACAGGCGCAAGAAGATAGTTTGGTGGAGAAGGTGGAGAATAAGAATGAGGGCAGTGAGAAGAATGCTGCTGACAGACCACAAAAGGGGATAATTCTTCATTAGGCTCCAAGTACATATCTAGGGACTCAGACATCTTGTAACAAAACCATAACAGAATCTGAGAAGAAGCAAAGAGGGGAGAAGCCAGGAGAAACAAAAAAAGGAGAAGCCAAAGAAGAAGGCATTCCCTGTCAGACGATCACAAAGGGTGCAAAACTTATCAAAGCCTCCGGTGCAGGAAAGGCACATTTCTGAGGTAGAGATTTCTTCTTATACTTCAAATGATCAAGGAAGCAGTGCTAGAGAGGTTGAAAGTAATGATGAAAGCTCTGATAGATCTTCTGAGAAGTCAGAGGACGAAAAGGAACCTTTTGATAAATCTCCACCAGACTCGAGCATAAAGAAAGAGAGGAAAAGCAAGAAGAAACAAAGAAGCAAGAGCCGAAGAAGAAACCAGTCACCGTAAGGCAATTGCAAAGGGTGCAAGGCTTACTAAAGCCTGCAGCACAACAGCTCAACGTATCCGACGTCCACATTTTGGAGAATTCGGATGCGTTAGAAAACGTACCGATCTGTCAACATGAAGACGTGGATGATAATGCAAACAAAAAAGAGGGGGAAGAAGAGACATACATTCAAGGACCTCCAAGGGCTATTCCAAAGACAAAAAAGCCTACATTAAAATCTGAAGGCAAAGAATTCATTGAGCAGAAGGATGCTCAATTGAGCACTACTGATGCTTTGCCAGAGGAGAAAATAAGCAGCTTGGGGCCGAACATTCAAATGGCCCCACAACAGCAGCCTTTAAAATATGACAAGGGTGGCAATGAAAAGAGATTGTACGAAAAGAGAATGTACGAAAAGGCATTCATCATGAGGATGAGTATACGTTCATTCTCATCAATGGTGGCATAGCTGAATGAACCTCAGACCAAAGCAGTCACATCAATAGAATTTGCTTCCTTCTTGAAGGTTGATCTGAAGCAAATCCCAGGTAAGTTTTCAAAATGGCTTATAGACAGCTTTGATCCCTACTCTGCCTCTTTCTGCTTCCGGATGGGCAAAGGTTTAAGGTCACAGCATTTGATGCTTACATGACCCTGGGTGTTCCTATTGGTGGAAGCGAAATCATGGAGAGCAGCAGGTCTTCAACGAATGAGGAATATAATGAGGTGCATGTTGGCTGGGTCAAGGAATGAAAAATTGAGCACACTGCCCCGGAACTGACCCGCATATCGGAGTTTATTATGGCCAAAAAAGACAGTGGCGAGAGGTTCAAGAGGAACTTCATCATACACTTGGTGAATTGCTTTTTCAGTAGGTAGAAGAACCGTTACTACAGCAAGTTCATCCTCAAATATGTTAAGGATGTGAATTAGATTGCATCCTTAGACTAGTGCAAGTTTGTAGTGCATAAGCTCATCAGCAGTGTGAGGCACCACAAGGAGAGTAAGTCTGCGAAAGGAGTGCACTTCAACGGTCCGCTCATCTTCCTGATGGCCAATTCTTCTACACAACAACCTAGCCCTTTCATAGAATTGGTGAACAATATGACAAAACACAGTGATCATTGAAAAAAGCAATGCCATAATGTGTTATTGATCAATAACTAACCTAATAGTGATCAATAACTTGTTGATTAGTGATCAACTGTTCATATGTATGTACATTACCAAAAATGCATGTACTAATAGACTTTTTTTTTGCTCTTTTTATATTTGCAGATGTTGTACTTGGACAGGGTTGTTTTCATTGAGAGAACAGTGCAGAGACACTTTCTCACGATGCCCACTTGGACTAATGAGGACGTCAAGAGAAGGATAGAAGCTGAATGCAGAAGCAAAAGGTTTAGGAGGGGTGTTGTCGAACCTCCACTGGATGTTGCTGAGCGAACGGAGGCTCGACAGTAAGCTCCTTAAGCCAACAAAGTGATTGTAATTGAGGTAATAAGCAAAGCATTCTCATCTTCTTTTGGATATCATTACATGTATCATTAGTCATGTTTTCATTTAATGTAATGATGGTTTGCATTGCTTGTTTCAATGCTACTCTCTAACAATTCCAATACAGTCCTTCTATGCATGGTGATTAATAGATGTGTTGTTGGTGATCTTTAGAACTAATATCAGTGATCGAAAGTTGTGGAATTAGTGATCAGTACAAATCATATTAGGATGCAGTTAATGTCAATCTCTCTATTTTTTCAAAGTGCATGTGTTAAAAATGGCATTAGTGATCAATAGTAATGTTTTTAGTGATCAAATTGTAAGTGTTTTTATTAAGTAGAATACGTCCTGTTGGTGATAAGTAGATATGTTATTTCTGATCACTACTTATGTGATGAGTAATCAATACAGATACACGTCAATGATCACCTAAATTAACTTTTTATGTTTGTCTGTGTCTGGATTATCTAAAAAGTGTTAAGCACTCATGTTTTTGGTGATGATCATTAAGTGTTTACTTATTTAATATTCGCACTCATGTGAATCAAAATCTCAAATAAGTGTACACCAATTTCGTTGATCACTTATATTACTTATATTAGTTTTGTCTTCATCAGTTTCCAATTTCACGATTGTGTATTACATTATCAATAGTCATGTTATTAATGATTAACTAAAATATCCGTATGTATATATATTTTTCTTTTTACTTTTTTTTTTTTCCTTCGAAAAATTTAGAAGGATGTAGGCAAGATAGTTTCCACTACCAAGGAGTTGGCTTCTGCTTATAAAAATTTTATCAGCATCATGGATTCTATGTCAAGCAAGTACGGGTAGAATGAAGGGCTTGACAGCATATGACATGAAGTGAGGGCGATGTTCACGCTGTGATCCTGCTACTACGTATACACAATCCCAACAAGGGGCCAATGCAGACAGAGTGCCTGCGATAAGCGAATGCCAGAATGCTGTAATGAAGGAGGCTGCTGGAGAGCTTTACACTGCTTGTATTATAAGTGATAGTCATTAATAAGAATAGACATGTTACACTGATGATAATGTATGAATTAAAAATGTGCAGAATGCTTGGTGTTGGTGATAAGTAATATTCCTGCTAATAGATGTATTTTCTGGTGATCTTTACGAGTAATATTAGTGATCAAAAGGTGTGGAATTAGTGATCAGTACAACTTATATTAGTATGCAATTAAACTCAAATCTCTCCTTTTTTCCCTTCATCGTCTAGAGTTTAGTTTTTATGTGGAACAGTCATATTATTAGTTATCTAAAAGCATAAGGTTTAGTTCGGCCAGTGCTTACAATTCTATGCATATAAAATTCATTGATCAAAAGAATGTTATTCATGATCAATAACAATCTAGTGATCACCGAGTAAACAATGAGGGACTTCTGGAGAATAATCAGTGAGTAATATGTGTGCTCACTAATATTGTATCTACTGATCACCAGTCTTTTAACTGTTGATCAATAGATATGTGTTTCATAATTATCACCATATTAGAAGGCATTGGATCCTAAGATATTGCTAAAAAAATCATTGAGCACTAAGTCCCCTAATGTGGAACCACCGGATCACAAAACACATGTCTGCTGATCACTAAATAAACAAGGAGATAATTCTATGCTGTTAGGAAGGAGTACCATCTGTGATCACTAATGTTATGCCTATTGATCACCAACAACAAGCCTATTAATGATTAAAATTACATGTACAGAATTATAACAACTGATTGACCCAGTAAACAATATTATAAAAGAAGATAATTCTATGCTACTAGCAAGGAGTAACATCAGTGATCACTAATTTTATGCTTATTGATCACTAACATTACGCCTACTAATCACCCAAATTACATGCATATAACTATAAGCATAGGCTGAAATGCTAAACAATGTTAAAATCAGTGATCACTCATTTTATGCTTATACATCACTAATATGTTTGGCCTATAATATTTATGTCAGAGAAAGGAGAATGCAAAAAACCTTAGAAAGTGGTTCATGCCTTTAGGAAATGGAGGAAAGTTCTCATTAAAATTGCGAATAAGTACATGACCATACTACAACAAGAAAAGAAGCACAACAAAAAAAGAAGCGAGATACAAAAGAACCCTATGCCTATTCATTCCTCATCACTCGAAGGGGGAGGGGCATTGCTCAGCTTCGAGTCCTCTTCAAGGTCACCGGCCGGTGCAGGATTGGGCACCAGCTCGTGAAGATGGGGGATCTGAGCTATCCTAAGCCTCTCCTCGTCTCTCCCCAGCCAGGACTGGGTAACAGCCCAGTTTAGAGTTTGTAAGACTGCCATTATGGTACTGACCACGAACTTGCTCAAGACTCCGAGCTCTGCGGCATCACTGAGCACCATGGCACAAAAAATGGCCTACATCATCTCAGGAATGCAGGAGTTGTGAGCGCACTAGATTGCCACGAGAAGATGAAAGTTAAGGCAAAGACCGTGGTTCCTTCAAAAACCAAAAGAAGTTTTCCCTAACATACTCCGCCGCCTGCTCGGTGCTGATGAAGCTGGGAAACATGATGGGTCTTCTCTCTCTCTCTCTCTCACTACAAAAGTTGAGAGGATTAGTTTAGCATGTCTAATGGTTGGGATTTGGCTCACTCAGGAGGGCATGAGCCGCTCACCGCCCCTGCAACGACGATTCGAAGCGACTGTGAGGAAAAATCAAAAGAGAAACACACAGACCAAGACAGACAGAAAGAGAGAGACAGTAGGATAGGGGAAAGAGAGAGAAAGAGAGAGAAGGATCTGTTGTATGGAAGAAGAAGGCGCTGGTGAGATGAAGAGAAGATGGGGATAGGGAAATGTGTTGCGTTTAATTTTATATCAGTAACATGATTTTTAATTTTGTTAGCATAAATTAATTACTCAATTTCATAGAAAATTTATAAGTTACTCTTCACAACTTATTCATATGAACGTTAACAATACATAAAAAGTAAAATTAATTAATATGTTTCGTGGTGGGTTCCATATATATTATTTAATATGGTGAGTCAAAATAGTGAGTCTTGCATTGCATTGGTGATCATTAGTGTTGTCATTGGTGACCAGTAGTGTTCTTGTTAGTGATCAGTATGGTTATGGTTGGTAATCAGTATAATTATGATTGGTGATCAATAAGTATAAGATAAGTGATCATTAGGAATAATATTAGCGACCACTCACACATCACTCACTAATCATTCTAAGACATCCATTCGGTGATCAGTACATGTATCTTTGATGATCAAATGAAATAACGTCAGTGATTAATTCATGGAGTCATCAAAATACTGGTAGAACTTCACATAAATGGGTTGCTTCCAATGGAGTGATTAGCAATACACAATGTAGCGATCCGATAGAGTAATAATGGTGATCAAAGCATACATCCTTAATGATCAAATTTCCAATCAACTATGCCTATGATTCAAGCTATATACAGTGTATTTTCTTTATAATGAATATTTTCATCTTTTAGTCCTACATGAAACAAAGAGAAAAAAAATAAAAATAACCACAATTGAATTTTTTCCAAACTCGTTGTGAATATTTTATTTATTATATGGTAGGTAACCAACCAACTCTATTTATATAACCGCCCAAATAACTCGAAAAAAAAAAGAAAATAAAACACGGGAAACTAAAAAAGAGCGCGTAATGATTGCTCAAAACTTTTCCAAGAGTCTCTTCAGTTTCTTACTCCATTGTCTTACTCTACTATTCTCCCCCAATCTCTTACTATCTCTATCTCTCTCTCAAGAGACTTTCTCTTACACTTTTGAATTTGAAAATCAAACCAGCATCCTTGAAATCCTTCCACTTCTCAGGATCATTTCTGCATTTCGAAGGTGAAAGTCTTAACTGTTTCCGTGTGCCATTCCTCTGTTTGTTGATTTTTAGTACATGCGCTTTTTTTATGTATTTTTCTTCGATTTTTACACGATCTTCTGCTAATGTGTGCATTTATATTCGAAATATGCTCTCATACTCACTTGTGTAAAACTTGAACTCTACTTTTTGAACTTACAAAGGTGTGGTTTGGTTCATAGAAATGTATTTAGCATGGAGTTGATTTTTTACTTATGAACCTCCTTTTTCCAGCGTTTAATTTATTATTGCAAGAATACTGTAAAATTGCATGAAGTTTATTGATATACTGTTTCTTCAAAGGAGTTATTTTGTCAAACCTTCTAGTTTGACATGTATTTGCATTTTGTATAGGGTTTTGTACTGAGAAACCATGGCAATAGACAAAGTTCAAGAAATAAGCAATGGAAATGGAGAGCAATTACCTTCAAAGAGGTAAAAAATGCAATTTAAACGTCAAGTGAGTATTTATAGATTACATGCGTAATTTCTGATCAATCTAAGCATATTTAGTAATCATTAGGTATAGTATTTCTGATCGGTTTGCATATGTATTTCACTATTGATGAATTTCGGTACTTTGTTTCACAAAAATTCGATTTCTCAAACACTTTAAATGTTTCTTACAAAAAAAAATGAGGAAAAGTCGTCCAGTAACTGTTTTGCATACTATCTGCGTAGTTTGTGATTGTTACGAATGTAATTAGTGATCATTAGATATCATTTTAGTGATCCCTTTTGGATATGTGTTTATCTCGTGAGCATTTTTTGTGATTAGGAGAATTTTTTAAACCAAATTATTTTCCTAAACTGATTAACTATTTTGCCTGAGAAATATATTTTGCAAAACCTTAGGTGAAGTTTTTCCATATGACGTGCTTAGTTTTGGGAGCAAATACCTCGTTGGTTGTCAATAAAGGTATGATTGGTGATCATTAGTGTTGTCATTGATGATCACTCGTGTTCTTGGTTGTGATCAGTAGTGTTGTCATTGGTAATTAGTATAGTGTTGATTGGTGATCAGTAGTGTTCTTATTGGTGATTAGTACTATTCTTATTGATGATCAGTAGTGTTCTTGTTGGTGATCAGTATAGTCTTGATTGGTGATCAGTAGTGTTCTTATTAGTGATTAGTAGTGTTCTTGTTGGTGATCAATATAGTTATAACTTGTGACTAGTATAGTTATGATTGGTGATCCGCTAATAAAGTGTTGATTGGTGATCGGTAGTGTTGTTGTTGGTGATCAGTAGAGCAAAGATTGCTGATGAGTATTGTTTGTGTTCAATAGATGCATGCCTTGTTTGCTATGAATACACACAGATATAGTACATACAATAAATAGCTCCCTTTATCATGTGCTCAGTATTTCCAATGAATGCAATTGTGATTGCTAGTCATTTGAACTATGACTAGTGATACATTATATTACATGAGTTCATTATATATATATATATATATATATATATATATATATATATATAATATATATATATATATATATATATATATATATTGTTTTATATGTATGTTGTATACATAAATTTCTGGCTTTACTGCAGGCCCCAAATGATCCTACCGACGAACAAATTTTTGAAACAATAAAAAAATGTCATTGAAGACATTGTAACTTTAACTCTATCCAGAAGAGAATCGGAAAGGTAGTGCTTATACTAACGTGCCTTTTTGTACAGTGATAATTTTCTGTTCAGCAAAGAAGTTAAAAGAAACACATTCTAACTACAGTACAACTTCAAAATTTGCACACTAACTTTCCTTTTGTATTCTACAGTCCTAACGTCCCTTTGGCTTTAAAAGAAAGTGAGATACCCAATGACGAAAGAAGACGATCTACTGAAAAAAGTAGCAGCAGTGCTGGTGAAGGAAAAAAGCATCATGTTAAAGTGTTTTCCCGAAAATTCAAAAGTGCTGGTGCTGATACAAACAAGTCTAATGAATGAGACAATTTGCATGACAACAAGGAATCAAAAGATCAGTCCCCAACTGATGAATAATAAGAAAAGAAAGAAAAGAGTGATACAAATATTGAAAGCAATGCAACATCAGAGAAGCTTCCACAAGAAGAACATCTCTTTCAACAAGCCCAAGAAGAAGAAAAAGGCTGATAAGAAACAAAAGATTGACAGTAATAGCAATGAAGGGCTCAACTCTAAAAGGCATGCTCCACATGACAAGCAAATGGCGAAGGAAAAGCAAAAAGAAGAACTTCCCAACCAACCTGTGGACAAAGTTGCTGAAAAAAGGAAGCCCAACAAAGACCCTACTGATAAGCCTTTAAGTAAGAAGGCAAAGAGGAACAAATTTCCACTGGAACTAGGAAAGGATAAGGAGCCTGCACAGATAAGTGTAGTGACAGTTGAGGACAACAAGAAGAGCAACAAGTAAATCACTGCCAAGAAAGCTCAACGTGATGATGAAATGCATCAAAAGTCTGCTAAGAAGCTCTAACACAAAGAGAAACATCTTCAAAAAGCCCCCACCAAATTGGAGAACAAGGAGAAGGAGGAGGAAGTAGGACAACCAAAAAAGCACAACCCAAAGGAAAAGCCAATAGGTGACGGGCAATCAGAGATGATGCAGCAGTTATCGAATGCTGCAGTACAGAAAGGCCACATATCTGACGTGGAACCTTTCAACAGCTTGGATTCAGAAGAAAATGATCTGACTTATGAATGCGAAGAGGTCGATCATGAGAACAAGCTGATCAAGGCGAAAGAAGAGGTCGCCATTAGTCAACCTATAAAAGCCGCCCGAAAGAGCAACAAGCCTTTACTATAGTCCAAAGGCAACAGTGCTTTGGTGCTGGTGAGAGCAACAAGCTCAGGGAAAGAGCTTCAGATTGTGCAGAAAGACCTGGTTTTAAAATCTGAGGGGAATGCCAGTAAAAAGAGTACATACTCGAAGGCATTCATTATGAGAATGTCTATGCGCTCATTCTTATCTCTAGTGGCACAGCTCAACAAAGCTCAGGCTGAGGCAGTCAGATCCATAGGGTTCGCTCCCTTCCTCAAAGTTGATGTGCAGCAAATCCTGGGGAAGTTTTCCAAGTGGTTGGTGGACAGCTTGACCTATATGCTATCTGCTTCAGACTTCCAGATGGCCAGAGGTTTCCGGTTACAGCATTTGACGTGCATGCGACCCTCGGTGTCCCTTTGGGGGATCAGAAATCATCGAAATCACGAAGTCTTCAATCGACGATGAGTATGACGAGGTGCATGCCACATGACTGAAGGAATGAAAACTCCAGAAGAATGCCTTTGAACTCACTCGAATGCTAGAGTTCATTTTGGCCCAAAAGACGGGGGTGAGAGCTTCAAGAGGAACTTCATCATATACTTAGTGAACTGCTTTTTCAGCAAACCGAAGAACTGCTACTCCAGCAAGTCCATCTCTAAATATCTCAAGGATGTGAGCCAAATTACATCCCTAGACTGGTGTCAATTCGTAGTGGATAAGCTGATCACCAGTATCAGGCACTACAAGGAGAGTACGGCTGCAAAAGGGGTGCACTTTGACGATCCGCTCTTCTTCTTGATGGTCAATTCTGCTATTTAACAATGTATCCCTTGGTTAAATTTGTGATCAATAAAAGCAAACGCAGTGATCATGTTTTAAAAAAAAATGAATGCCTTAGTGATCAACAGTTAAATAACTATGGATCAATTACTTGTGCTTTAGTGATCAATAAATTATGCATCAGTGGTCAACTGCAGATACCTATGTAAGTAACCGAATTCCTTGTATTAAGTATTTTTTTGATGTTTCTATATTGGCAGATGTTGTACTTAGACAGGGTTATCTTCATGAATAGAAGAGTAAAGAGATAATTTCCTACAATGTCAACATGGACTAATGACCACACAAAAAAAGGATAAAAGATGAGGACCAGAGCCATGGTTTTGGGAGAGACATCATTGAACCTCGCCTGAATGTGCCACACCCAACAATGTATGAGTAGCATCCTACTAAAGACATCAGGAGCTCTCAAATTCAGGTAGTAAGCAAAACATGCTTATCTTCATTGCAAATTGTTTGACAAACCTCGTTGCTGATGAATATAGATCTGATTAGTGATCTCTTTACTTTAATCAATGGAATCCTTCTCTGTATCGCGATCAATAAAGAGTAATATTGGTGATCATAAGCTGCCTAATTAGTGATCAAAAGCTTCGTAGTTAGTGATCATTTTAGAATGGAGTCCTTTTCCCCCCGTTGCTTAATTCGGAGCTTGTTCACTAATTGAACATTAATGTTGTGATTGGTTATCAAATGGGCATAGTGCTAGTGAGAAAGTAGATAGATCTTTTGTTCTTTCCATGTGACGCTTAAAGTCTAAGATCGTAAAATATTTATTTTTTGAAAAATATAGAAAGCCATAGTCGAGAAGGATGTTGGTAAGGAGGCAGTCGAGGAGGCATTTGATTTCTCACGACTGGAGGCTCAAATTGAAGATGCTGAAGAAACAAAGAAGACAGAATTTAAGGTAATAAATAACCCCCATTTATGCCCATTGCTTAGAGTTTCGTCGTTGCGTGTGAATACCGATCAATAGTGTATGGTGACCAATAGTTCTGTGATCATTAATTCAATATATATGGAGATTACTGATCAGCACCTAACTTAACTTGAATTTTCTGTCTTTACATGGATTATGTACTGACTGATCAGTAACTACTGTTTTAGTAATCATTGTCAACCATATTAGAGATCACTGAAAATCAGTGTCTAGTTATTTTATTTGTTGGTTGACGTTTATGCTATTGTGTATAGTAATTACTATAGAGTGATAATTGGCATAAGATTGGTGATCAGATTACTTATTACTTGAACACTGCTTGTATTTGGACTGCTCTTTTGTTGGTGATCACTGGAGATGTTATCTGTGATCAGTTGGTATAAGATTGGTGATCATATTACCTAGTGTTGAATTTTTTTTTTTCAACATTGTTTCTATTCCTTGGTTGGTGATTATTGGATATGCTATTGATGATCCGTTTGTATAAGATTGGTGACTATGTTACTTACTGTTTACTTTTTTTATTATGACTGCTTCAATTTCAATTCTTTCATTGAGTTGTAATCAATGCTCATGTTATTAGTGATCAAAAGTGATGCTTTTAGGGATAAGTTTTTTGTTCCCCACTTTTACAATTCGATGATTGTTCAGCGAGTCAGTGATCAACAAGCATGACGTAACTGATCAACCAACATATGTATTTATTTATTTTTTTATTTTATTTTTTGAAAATTGCAGAGAGATGTTGACAAAGTCGTTTCTGCCACTAAACAATTGGCGTTGGTTTACAGAAACTTCACAGCCATCATGGATTGCATGTGCAATAAGTATGGTGAGAGTGAAGATCTTCAGAAGATATGGGACGAAGCAAGGGAAATGTTCGCCTCATTCTACGATGCTACTGCTTAAAAATCTCAAAGAGAAGCGCAGGGTTTCAACACTGATCTTATAAAGGACACTATTGCAGACCTTCATATTGCTCACATGGAGTTTCAAAATCTTCAACTGATATAGAAAGTGAACAACAACCTCTATGCTCCTTCATTCAGCCCCACAGTTCCACTTGACAAACTAGATGGTGAAGCTGAAATTTCGGAGACACATTGGTTTCCGATGCAAGAATCATTGTGAAAACGAAGAGCACCATGAGGATATGGTGCTGGATCAGGCAAAGAGCGTTACGAAGAAGGATCATAGCATGCTGTCATACAGTCTAGGGCTGGGACTGAGTTAACTAGACAGCCAAAGTCCAGTGCCTCATAATACCTCTGTGCCTGATCCAAGCACTGCTATGATTAATGAAGATGATGGCATTGAAGATGATGATGACAGCACTCCATTCAGAATCCCATTGAGGAGCACTTCTCAGGTGAACTGTGAGCTTAATGTAAAGAAACCATCTGACAAAAAGCCCAAAGAAGGCGACAAGCCTGCTTCTAAAAAGGGCGAGGTTAGGAAGCAAAGTATTAAGATTAAAAAGCCAACCCTATAGCAGCAGACCACTAGCTCAAAAGTACCACACAATGCCAAAGAGCTAGCAGGACAAAGAAAACAAACATTGTCATTAGAGGCTGAGCGTAAGCAACCCCACGCCGAGAAAACTAACAGCAGTCGAGCAGACAGACATGAGGCTGGAAAACAGACCAAGCTTGCTGTGCCTAGTGAAGGTAGTAAGCAAAGTTCTAAAAATGTTGTTGCAAAGCAACCAGGGTAGCAGCAGAAGCTGCCATCGAATGCACAGGCCCATGAAAGCCAAACTGGTGGGGAGAAAAGAAAGTTAGAGGAAGTAGGCCACTGGATGCACTGAAAAAGCGGCAGCCTGAGAATTTGCCTCTAGCCTACTGTTCATCGTATGTGATCCGACTGACAAAACTCGACAGCAAATTCTCTCAGGATGAGCTGACCATATCTAAGTATGTTTTCAGCAAAGTTGAAGATATGGATAATAGGTAACATCTCTAATCAATCTTCTTTGTATGTTAAGTGGTGTTTTTGGCAAAGCATTCTATTGCGCGGTTAATAATCAAAGGGTATATGATCGAGATGAGTAGCTTTTGTGACTATTGATTAACTATTATCTGTGTTGTTGGTGGATATTTGATTCACTTTGTATGAATGCTTACTTTCTTCAGTGTTTTTGACTGGCTAGTGTTGATCAAGTGTTATTTGCTTGTGATCAATATGGGTGTAATTGGTGATCAATGGTTGTGTGTTTGGTGATTAATAGTTTTCTGATTCACGATAAGTGATTATTTGGTTGGTGATGAATAATTTTATGATTGGTGATCCGTAGTTTGGCCACTGGTGATCAACTTGGGATCACTTAAGTAAATGATTACTTCTTTAATCTTGCATTGTAATTCACTCCTTATATAATTTAACTGTTATCCGTGTTGCTGGTGGATATTTGATTCACTTTGTATGGACGTTTACTTTCTTCAATGTTTTCCCCTGGCTAGTGTTGATCAAGTGTTATTTGCTTGTGATCAATATGGATGTAATTGGTGATCAGTGGTTGTATCTTTGGTGATCAATATTTTTCTGATTCGCAAACAGTGATTATTTAGTTGGTGATGAATAATTTTGTGATTGGTGATCAGTAGTTTGCTAGCTGGTGATCAACTTAGGATCACTTCAGTAATTGATTACTTCTTCAATCTTACATCATAATTCACTGCTTGTATAATTCAACTATTATCTTTGTTGTTGGTGGATATTTGATTCACTTGGTATAAATGCTTACTTTTTTTAATGTTTTCCCCTAGCTAGTTTTGATCAACTGTTATTTATTTGTGATCAATATGGGTGTAATTGGTGATTAGTGGTTGTGTCTTTGGTGATCAATAGTTTTCTAATTCATGATTAGTGATTATTTGGTTGGTGATGAATAATTTTGTGATTGGCGATCAATAGTTTGGTAACTGGTGATCAACTTGGGACCACTTGAGTAAATGATTACTTCTTCAATCTTATATTATAATTCACTGCTTATATAATTCAACTATTATCTTTGTTGCTGGTGGATATTTGATCAACTTTGTATGAATGTTTACTTTCTTCAATGTTTTTGCCTGGCTAGTGTTCATCAACTGTTATGTGCTTGTGATCAATCTAGGTGTAATTGGTGATCAGTGGTTGCGTGTTTGGTGATCAATAGTTTTCTAATTCGCGATCAGTGTTTATTTGGTTGGTGATGAATAATTTTATGATTGGTGATCACTACTTTGATGACTGGTGATCAACTTGGGATCACTTGTGTAAATGATTACTTCTTCCATCGTGTATTGTAATTCACTGCTTATATGATAAGTGATGCCTTTTCCTCAGTGAACGTGTTGTCTGGTCATCAATTAACAATTTCACATTGGTGATCAGTGCCTTTATACTAGGATGATCATTACTTATGTGATTTGTGATTAATATGTGATCACGTGCATAAATCTTACATTATTTTTAATTTCCTGGTAAGTGTCACCATTCTTTTTCATTTTGATTTTGCAGTGAACTTTTGTTTGACGGTTATGATGATAAGAAGACCACTAGGGCTTCTATGGTCACTCTAAGGCCAGGAGAGCGGGTTGAGATGAATTCCATCAACATATGGTCTAGCATACTAAATGGTCAGGGGAGAAAAAGGGATCTCGCCAGTCCAAGCAGATTGTTCATGTCATGCGATCAAAGTGTAAGTGCCTCATAGTCAAGTTGTTGCTCAATAATAACTGCATCAGCAATCATAACTAAGACATTAAGTTATTGAAATATGTATAACAAATTTCTCACCAAGAATGGCCTGTCTTTAGTGGTAAATTACATTGCATAAACATATATTGTGTTTTCTTCGATGCAGTATTTCTTTAGCAAACAAATGTTGAGAGCCACTACATTCGAAAAGAGATATGAAGATTTTAAGGTTGTAATGGACAAAGAGCTGGAAAGATTTCCATGGATCAAACTAAAGCAAAATTGACTAGGTAAGGGGTGATGTTCAGTGAATGGCCATAACACACTTGGCTTATTAAAAAAAAAAGCATTTGATTTATATTGTACATATTCGCTAATGTTCACATTTTTTTTATTCTTTTTACTTTAAAAAAATGTAGGTTTGCTTCCCCATGTGTAACAATAGTCATTTCTTTTTGCTTTGCTACAACTTGAGGGATGAGAAGATTGATGTCATCGATAGCTTGATTGCAATAGTATCATTTAACGTTCTTTATTTAGACTTTTCGGTGAAATTGGTGAGGTTTTAAATACTATACTGTTTATAACTATGCTGATGTCATTACATTGCAATTCTAATAGTGGCAATTGTTTTTGAAAATTTGTGCAAAGCAAAGTACTCAGCATGTACCTGGAGGGTGTACAACATCCTAAGCATGCGATGCTTAAAAACATAAAGGCAGCACGCTTAAAAATATAATCATAATGATCACCAACACTGCAGTTATCCATTACCAAATGATAACTTCTATTTAAAACATATATGATGATGTTTGATCAAAGTAGAACACAAATACAATACAGTAACGCTCTTCCAAGACATCACTCGTAATATATTTGACGAAAAAGACCAACATATTTGTGTTAAAAACCATACATTCATATGGTGATCACCAAACATGATTGTAATGATCACCAAACACCGTTCTAATGATCACCGAAACTGGTACTGTCGATCACCAAATGATTTCTTCTTTAAAAACGTGTACAACAAAAATATGTTTGATTACAAGAAAACACGAATACAGCACAAATATGTTTGGCAAAAAAACAAACATATTTATGCTAATCAGTACAAAAGATCCTGTGATCACAAACACAGCTCTAATGATTACCAAATACGTATACAATCGATACAATGATCACTGACAATATGTTGAACACCATACATTGATATAGTGATCACCAAACATAGCTCTAACGATCACCCAACACAGCTGTAATGATCACCAAAACTAGATCTGTTGATCAGTAATGGATATCATGCATAGAAACATACGGTATAATTTTTATGATCATAACCCACAAAGACAAGTATCTCTGAGAATATTTTTCATGCAATAGCAACATATTTAAGGTGATCACTAGAAAAGATCCTCTGATCACCAGACACAGCTCTACTGATCACCAAATCAGTTCCCTAAGTGAACCCATATATTACAACTATGCAAACACATTTTCATTATTCCAATAGCTGATCATCAAAAGGAACACTAATGATCAGTAACACCAATCCTACTGATCACTAATTGATAGCTGTCAAAAACTGAATTTGTTTTATTTTTTAATAGAAGAAACACACATAGCCACACATACACCTACACATACTGCACTAGCGTCTCCTTTTCAGACAGTTTCTACTGTTATGGGAAGCAACCTGATTGTAGCAGTGGCACATCTGCATGACTGGTGCTTAACAGCCCTCTCAACCCCCGTCTTCACCCTCTTTCCTCTTCCCTTGTTTACGAACGTCGGAGGTGGATGTATCTCAATCTAGTCTGGCACTGCACACCCAAAGTAGGTCTGCAGATCGGCTGCTGTGTTACTCGTTGACTCGCCACCCATGTCGTGAAGTTGACACTCGACTGAAGTCATTGAACTTAACAACAGCTACACTGCTGCAGCTTGGTGGGGGTGCGCCCAGCCAAATCCATACACTTATAAAACTAAGACCACGCATTAGCTATGAGCTTATTTTGCGTGGCTACTTCTCCACAAGCATCTCTTACAACACTATCAAACTCATGCATCGGTGCTTTGCTGCCAACTTTGTCCACCTAGTAATGATATAAGCGACTGGAATATCTCTTAACAAATTAGATGTGAAAATGAGCAGCATATGAGCACATGGAATCCCGTCCGAGTTGAAGAAGAGGCATGAGCATTGGCACTCGAAAATGCGCTTATTGTACACCACATAACGGATCCTCATCTTATTCTCATGATTGTGCTTGATCTGATAGGTCCGGTCGTCCTCTACGTTATTGATACCCTGCACATCGCAGTACATCTGACCGATATATAACTGTCTCTGGAACACATAGAAGTTAGTGTGAGTGTACGTGTTTCTCGCATGCTTCTCAATCTCATAGGATGTCTTTAGTTCCGAAAACGATGTTAGAGAAGCATTTTTAACCTTGCGCTCACGATGGCGTTGCGACTCCACAGGGTGCACAAATCTGACCTAGAATTCCACCAGACTGAGGTTGGGACATGTTAGGGAACCAAACATAGAGTTTTGACTCTCAGAGCCTGACGTCGTCCTTAAAATATTCCCCAAGAAGTCCTTCTTAAAGTAGACATGCACTCAAAGCTCTCGAATCTTATTGTCAGTCAGAGTCAAATTCCTCTAGCGTCTCCCCCCAGGACTCCTCGAACTCGTCGGGAGAGTCCGATGCCCACACGCACCCCTTGATGCGCTCAATGAAATCCTCGTAGCCATTCAGCGTGCGGCCCACCTTCTCAAGGAGCTTTCTTATGATGTGCCATATGCAAAATTAGTGGATCGATGTCTCAAAAATATCGGCTACTGCCTGTCTGATTGCCGAATCTTAGTCTATGATCATTGTTTTTGGCATATGGTTGCCCATAGCAATCAGGAAGCTGTTGAACAGCCACTAGAAGGACTCCACCTTGTCATCCCTTAATAGATCAGCACCAAAACAAATTAGCTGCCTATGGTGGTTTAGCCTAATAAATGGTGCAAACACCATTGAGTACCGATTAGTCTTGTGTGTCGTGTCAAACGACAGTATATCACCAAATATGGCGTAGCTTCTTCTATCAGGGAGTCTGACCAAAACACGTTCTTCAATCGGTTGTCTTCATCAACTTGATAGTCAAAAAAGAAGCCTGGGTTGACTTCCTTTTTGTTCTTCAACACATCTATAAACATGTGCGCATCTATGTCTTTGATCAGCCCTTTCAGATCTTTATGGTAATTTTGCAAGTCCTTCTGCCTGCAGCCAATGTTTTCATACCCACCAACTTGTTCTTTCAGAAGGTGATACACCTTTAACGGCCCCATATTAGCTCGCGCGTACTTGCATACGATGTCCTTATGGACAGAGCTGACGTTTTTGTTTAAACTAAGAACTGCCTCCTACTGGGAGTGCAGAGGGGTGAACATGCCCCTCGTGAAACTCGATTACCTTAAACTTCCCATTGTCAGTCGACCTCAAAAGAGCATGAGCTTGCACCCTTCTCTTGTCTTTGCCCGCTTTTGCCTTAATTTCCCCCCTTCAGGGCCGTCTGTGGCTTAGGGCATGGCTTCACCTATAACCATAGCAATTTTTGGCATTTTTGCAGGTTGACGAAATCCTTCTTTGGAGCACACACACCGCTTCCAAGACTTCCCCGCCTTGTTTTTCGTGGTGGGACTGCTTCAGACACTAAAGCCAACATAAACAACGTATCTATTAGAATTCAAGGTAGTCCTCAACCGTGTCAAAAACCATACCCAACCTCAGCATAAATGTGCCATCATCACAGTTCGGTACCCACTCGTCTCTGCCATCTATGGACGAATCCCTAACTACTGGCGTGGATAATGCAGCATGTCCTAGGCAAACATTAGGAAGGCAAAAGGTTAACATTAAACAACAGAAACTACAGCCAATAGAAACTCATTAATATAAGCAGTGCATCAGAGTTGATGAAGGAACCCGCAACGAGTGCACTTGGTTGCTACCTTCAACAGTAACCATCTCATGACCACTTGCTGCCATATATTAAACTACTTGTATCCACAAAAAAAAAAAAAAGAGTCTCCTTAAACAACTTGAAATTTTCTAAGCAACAGTATTGTCTACTGTTTCACTCACGGCTTATCATTCTATGCTTGAAATTTTCTAAAATTAGTGATCACATATGTTCCTCCCTCCTAACAACATAAGTTTTTCTCAATGTACATTTGGCGATCAGTAGACAAGTGTTTTGTGATCAATTGGCTCCAGATCAGTGATCAAGTGACTCATTGTTCACTTTTTTTTGGGGAACTTTATTAGGATTAGTGATCAATAAGCATAAATTAGTCCACAGCACGGTGATCACTGGAAAATATATCTAGAGACCAAAAAATAAAAAATTAGTGATCAACTTTATAAATTGTTTACTGGTCCAGTGAGTGTTTATAATTCTATACGTCTAATTTCGCTGATCAGCAGGCATGTTGTTAGTGATCAATAGGCATGACATTACTGATCATAGATGTTACTCATTCATTGTATATTTGGTGATCAGTATACAAGTGTTTTGTGATCCGTTGGTTGTAGATGAGTGATGGAATGCGTAAGAGGTCTTTCGAGGTTTTTTTTTTTGTGACACTTTGTTAGGATCAATCCACACATATTATGGTGATCACCGGGAAACATATCTAGTGATCACCACATGTAAGATCAGTGATAAGTAGAAAAAATTTTAGTGATCATTCTCAGAACTCCACCATTGTCCACTCTGTGATCACTACATGTGTATTTGGCGATCAACAGAAAACAGAATAGTGATCGGATAGTACAAGAACGGTGATCAACACATATGTTATTAGCGATCAAATTTGGTATCAACTGTGTCTATGATTGAAGTCATATATAAAATCAATAGCAAATATTATCAAAGTTTCATAACCTATTACAGCCGAAAACATAGAGAACATTTTTAAAATCAAAACAACAACAATGAATCTGCTTATATCAGTGAAAGAATCAGCAACTTCGCGCAATTTAGGGCATAATAAAGCAAAAATCAACTCAAATGCAACGAGAACGAAGTAACTGATCGCAATTGACTCACTTGAAATGATTTCGAAAAGATTTAGTTGCTGAATTATCGGACGAACTATCCGTCCTTGTTCGAGTAACTCAAATTCGAAAATTGCACCAAGGGACACTTTAACAACGACTCGCAAGAATGCCAGATAGACATTGAGAGAAAGAGAGAGAGCCAGACAGACAGATGAACCAAGCAGCCAGGGAGGACCAGCTCGAAGCAGCAAGATGAGGAAGAAAGAGAAAGCAAGTCTTCGACTGAGAGGTCACGTGAGTTCAGATTAATGCACAGCCCTTAGATCACATCTAACGGCCAAGATTGCTTCATCCTACTCATCCTATGTAGAAGCTCATCCTACAAGAGCAGCTCCCTATAGATATACATACATACATATGAAAAAACAAATATATATATATATACATATATATATATATATATATATATATATATATATATATATATATATACACACACGCGCGCGCGCGCACACACACACATATATATATTGTATGTATGTGTATGTATATATGTTTGTATGCATGTATATATGTGTGTGTGTGTGTGTTTATATACATACATACATACGTACGTGCATATATATGTACATATATATGTAGACATACATACATACATAAATACATACATACATTTATGTACGTGCATGTGTATATATGTGTGTGTATATATATATATGTGTGTGTGTGTGTATATATATATATATGTATACGCACACGTGTGTGTGTATATATATGTATATGAATGTATGTGTGCATGTGTGTGTGTATGCGTAGATATATAGATATGTTGGTGTATTTGTATACATATATATGTATGTATGTATGTGTGTGTGTGTGTGTGTGTATATATATAGATATACATATGCATATACATACATACATACGTACATACACATACATCTACATATAGTTTCATACATACATATATGTGTGTGTGTGTGTGCATATATGTATCTATAGCTATATGTATCAATATTTATAAGGTTTCCTTAAAAATGATTGCTCCCATCTTTTTTTAATTGTTATGTGTATCGCTTTTTCTTCCTATGCAATAATTACAAGAAAATTTTGTACGGTCAGAAAATGAAAATAAATTTAGTGACATGGTTCAAGTTTACTGTATCTATACATTTGTTACGTAAATCAAAATTAATGATTTCGAATATGTGGGATTTATGTTTCTTATCTTATCATCACGTATATGTTTATATTTTTGGGTGTTGTAGTTACCTTATAAGTTGCTAATAAATGATGAGTTATTTTTTTCTTTTTTTGCAATGTCACTATTGAATTAAATGTTGTCAATAAGAAGATAATATTGAAGACTTTTTATTTTATATGATTATTTTTAAAAATAAACTTCTTTATGAAACATTTTTATAATTTTTAAATAGATATTCGTATGCAATTTGTGAGTAATGTGTTAAAGTACTAAAATTTGTAACAAGACCCTGTAATGCACGGGTTCTAAACCTAGTATTACTTTATTTATCACTAGGCATTTAAATTTTTTCCCAAGAATAATAACCTTTCCAAAAAAAATGGATTAATCAAGTATTGTAGTCCTAAAATAAAAAAGAATTAATTGCAACTTTTGGATTGCCAAAGTGTTATAAGTTTCAATAACGATCTTGATATTTGAGTAACCTCACATTATTTATTAAGTTAGGTATGTACTAAATATTTTGAAGAATATTGTGACCCACCCAAAAAAAAGGTTGAAGGAATAATACTTGACCTGTCAACCAAAACCTAATAAGACTTAAGTTGTCAACCACTCAAATGAAAAATTAATTTAAGTCAATGAAGAGAGAGAAAGCAAGCTATCTCTTCATTTTCTTCTCCCATCCAAATCTCTTTATTTAGGAAAAAGGAGACCATGTCTCCAGTCCAGCACTCCAGCCGAAGTCATAGAACACATTGTTATTCAATAGCTTCATCCTCTTCCCTTCTTTGCCTTGGAACTATGGGTTAAAAAAAATAGGGAGTTGAAGCTCACTGGTTCATCTTCCTTCATTAAATGTAGCTGTGTTCTTCATTCTCCAGCATCTTCCTCTATCTCTGTTGAATTTTCCATGGTGAAATCTGTTCAGTGATGGTTCGAAAAGTTCAATTGTTTGCTGTAAGTTGCACCTATAAAAAGAACTATTGAATGTCAGGTATATTCTTCATTTTCCATCACCAAATGGGAACGCTCTGTGGAGCGAACTGGTCTACAACTCGGTGCACATAAATGTGCCCACATACTACATTTCGATCCGTGCGACCTAGATCATAATACGTAGGGGGTGGAGCGAATCTGGCAACTATGGTTTAGAACCTAATAACAAGTCATCATCAGTGAATGTCACGACAGTGTTACAAGTAGCACATTGGGTAGGATTGCTTGTAAGTGGTACATCCTTCATCTTGTCAGCATGTAACTTCGCTTGGTGATGACAACAACAATTTGTTCACGCATCTCTTCGGATAGGTGAAAAATTTGCTACCACCCCATGTGCACTGGTAATGCTTCTAGGACGGTGAGGACCTTGTCGTCTCTTGTGAGAGAGACACTGTGTTCTTCATTCGTCACGTCATCGTCATCGTCAAATTCGGAACATGAAGTCATGTTGACAACCACTTTTTCAAACAAACCTTTTGAGAAGAATTCTCCTAAGGCAATGGAGTTAGATGGTTTTTGGTGAAGTGGGTGGATGATATTTGCCATGGACATCATTCTTCCTTGTCTCTTACCGTGACAAAGTGACGGTGGCTTAGCTTGCCTTTGCTTCCTTGACTTGCACACAGCAACCAGGGTCCATCATTTGTCATTCATTTTAAAGGTGTTTGACAGGGGATTGATTTTGGGTAGTTTTGATAGGATTAGTAATGAGAGAACTACTGGTTCCAAACTTCCATTGTATTATGACTAGCTTCTCTTTTAAATAAGGGGTTGAATTATATTTCTCCAGGCAGCCAAATGTTCGTCCTTTGTTGACACAAATGGGCATGATGCTCACATATGATAGATGTATGATTAACTTCTACTGTTTCATCCAAATCTAGAATGATCCTTTATCCCTAGCTACATGATGTGCTCCTTGAGTGTAATGCACTTTGCAAGAGGGTGAGTAATCACCATATGTTACTAGCAGTATTTTGAGTTAGTGGCCCTCTCTTCTGGTGCTTTGGTTCAGGCAATTCGATGACACCTTCTCGAGCAAGTCATCTAGCATACCTGACAAATATGAGTCAGAAAATGGGTACTTCTTTTCCTAAAGCTCGTTTAGAGTGGGATGCTTCTTTGTTGCATCCTTAAATGACGTCCTTTTCTTATCCTCTAATTTAGCTGTCCTGTAATCCGAATTGGCTCACCTGTAAAGATGGACATCGCCTCCTTAGTCATGCTCTTAGAGAATTTAACATTTTTCTTGAATTCAACCTTATCCTTGTTTAATTCAGTAGAATAGAAGGAGCTACCATGACAACTAGCTATCATCACCTTCATGTCATGTGCCTTGGTTGCCAATTCTTGAAAAGTCCTAGGTTTATTCATTTGTAGGACGTACAAGTCCTAATCCATGCCTTAAGTACACATTTCAATTGCAGAAGTTTCAGATAATCGATTTTTGCATTCAAGACTAAGTGTACGCGAGCGGTTGATATAGTCAATAACTGACTCATCTTTCCATTATTTTGTGTTTGTTAGTTCAGTCAGGCTGACAGTGCGCTAAGTGCTGTAGAACCTATTAAGTAACTCTTACTCCATTTGTTCCCAACTGTTGATGGACTGAGGTTCTAGGTCAGTATACCAATCAAAGGCAATATCTTTCAACGCCCGGACAAACTGCTTTGCCATGAGGTCACTATCAAAGCCAGCATTATTGCATGTCTCAATGAAGTGTGCGACATTTTTTTTTAGGCTGCCTTTCCCATCAAACTGGCGGAATTTAGGAGGTTGATAACCGTGGGGCATGCAGAGAGTATCAACCTTCTTAGTATAAGGCTTGGTATATAGGTAAGTTCTGTGCGAACCTCCTCATAGTTCTGAATTAACTGCATTTACTATCATGTCTTGAATTTGTTCAATAGTCATTGATCTAGAGGACCTGTTGTTCTTATGCTTACACCTTTCTTAGGTTGCTTTTCATTGTTTGAAGTTTCACTGTACACTGTTTTTGAGTCTTCACTTTCTAAGTTTTTTTGTGGAAGATTGAGCTAATAATTTTTCTAACTTCTGAGCCAGTTTAGTAGTCTTTTCCTCTTGAAGCTTGATGCGCACTTCCCTTTCGTCGCTCTCCCTGGTGACTTTTTGTAAGATGACCTTCATATTAGCAATCTTCTCTTCCCAACTGTTTGAACATGTCATCATAACTGGCATGACAACAGTTTTTGAGGATGCATATTCAGTTTCTGACAAGAATGCCCCTTTTGGGGAGGGCGAAGAAGGATCAGTATTATAGTAGTCCTCTACTTCTCATATTGGAGATTGAAATTGGGTGAGGTTTTGAATTTCATCCATTCAAGAAGACACTTTTTGTTTCATCTTCAAGTCTTGGGGTTTAAGCGCAGGCGTCACTATTTGTCTAGTGATGATTGCCGCAGCAATTCTTGCCATGCTCCTTTCTCTATTCTGTGAGTTCGCCTGCTATAGGTGGCATCAGTTTCGTATGATCTACGAGAGAGAGATCTGGTGTTCTTCTTCTTTGAAGATTAAATGGTAACGTTCTTCGTAGTCATGTCTCCTTTGAAGAGGAAGCTTTTGAAATTTGAAAGTCTTGATCTTTTTTTTTTGGGAGAAAGAGATGAGAGGTAGAGATATCCCATCGAGCATACCAAATATTTGTAAATACAAATTTCGAGCCTAAAATAAATTAGACAAGAATTTAAGTAACAAATTGAATTTTATATTGATATTGTATACATGGGTACAATCTTTATATTGAATGAACTTTTTCTCGAGAGAGGACCTAAGAGGCTTAATCCCAATCAAAACATATTTTTGATCTTCGAGGGAGGATGACATATACTTCAGGTGCGTGTTATCTTCCTTCAAAGAGAGATTGTGTTGAGGCTTAGTGAATTCATTTAATTTTCCAACCTTGAAAGAAGGAGGGTAGAAGTCTATTTATAAGAAAATTCCCCGTTCCCCTTGAAGGTCAAGATGAACCTTGACCTATTTTGGGCCTTCAATTGGGCTTTGGTTTGAGTCGATTTGACTTGGGGTTTGTATTGATCCTGTGCTTGAGTAACTGACTTATTGATTTGGTAGTCTGGCGAGCTGTCGATTTGATCATCGAGTTAGATTGATGGGTTGACCGCCAATTGAACTTTGACTGAGCTTTAACTTATGGATCGTTTAAGTTTGAACTATGACTTGTGAGTCAACTTGAACTTAATTAAATAAATCAAAAAGGTGTTGACTCAGATAATTAATTTAATTTTATCTTTTGATATGATACTATATATTTTTAGTGCCTACAATAAAATATATCAATTTAAAATAAGATACAATATTTAAAGATATTTTACAGTAAAATATATCATCGCTCATTGAAAAATCAACTAATCCAAAGACCCGGTGGTAAATTTGCCTTGGTTATTTTTTCATTGTTTGGCTTCCTCATTGCGATTAGTTGTCTGGCATCCTAATTGCGATTTGCATCGGGTAGTGTCGTCTATTGCCTTCTTTTTCTCTGGAGCACACATACAAACCCCACGGACATCCGAGTTCGATTGCAAGGCCCTGTCCGGTAAGTTAAGTCCGATTGCTTTCTATTTCGCATTTCTAATTCCTTCTAAATTCCTAATTTTCTGGTTATTCACGACCATTTTTGCTTAGATTTGGGGTAACAATTTTGTCCCTTGTTGCTTGCTTGTGCAATTCGATCAAAATCCTAAATTTCGATCCTCTTCTATTGTACAAATTTCATGTCAACTTAGTCGTCTTGTATGATCATTCACTCAGGTTCACGTATCTTCTCTTTGGTTGCTGCTATTGATTTTGCTTTTCACCAATTGTGGTCGAATTTCGGGCAGGACAAGCTTGCGCATTTTCTGTTGAGATTTAGTTGGTGATTTTGGATTTTGGATTTTTGGTAGTTTTTCCTTCCGAATTGGGGTTTGGAATTGGGTTATGGGGCTTCGTTGAGTCAAAGCGCTTTCAAGTTAGGAAGTTGCGATTAGTTGGAAACCATGGATAGTAACAAGGATGAGGCCTTAAAGTGCATAGCCATAGCAAAAAAGGCGATTGCCTCTTGTAACAAAGAGCGTGCCCTCAAGTTCATAAAGATGGCACAACGGCTTAATCATAATTTATCGGTCAATGATCTACTTTCTGCTTGTGAGAAGATGGATTCAAATGCCTCTGGCCAATCTGAGAACAGAAGTCAAACTGATAACAGCCAAAGTGGAGCTGCAACAGCTAAAGTTGAGGAGACTACGAATGGGGAGGGGAATTATACTGAAGAGCATGTCCTGTTAATTAGGCAAATTAACAAGCAGAAGGACTATTATGCAATACTTGGGGTAGAAAAGACTTGCTCAGTAGAGGAGATCAGGAAGGCTTACAGGAAATTATCCTTGAAAGTTCATCCTGACAAGAACAAAGCACCTGGTGCAGAGGAGGCATTCAAGAAAGTTAGCAAGGCCTTCAAATGCTTGAGTGAGGAGGATTCTAGGCGGCTCTATGATCAGACTGGTTTAGTGGATGAATTTGAGTATAACCAACAGCACAACGTCCGGCAGCGAACGCGAAGAACTACCAATGATTTCTTTGATAATGAGTTTGATCCTGATGAGATATTCCGAGCCTTTTTCGGTCACTCAGACATGTTTCACACCTCTCGTGTCTATAGGACCAGGGGCATGCACACCCAGCAAAGGACAGAGTTTAATGGTGGAGGGCCTAGTCCCATGGTGTTCCTCCAATTGGTGCCGGTGCTGTTGATCATGCTGCTTGCATACATGCCCTTCTCAGAGCCAGAGTATTCTCTGCAGAAAAACTATTCTTATCCAATTCCCAGGGTGACTGAGAAATATGGAGTTGATTTCTTTGTTAAATCACCAGACTTTGATCGCAACTATCCTATAGGAAGTGTTGCCCGAGAAAATTTTGAGGAAAATATTGTTCATGAATATAGAAACTTGCTTCGACGTTATTGCCATGTTGAACTTCAACGGAGTCAATGGGGTCGTCATCTGCCAATGCCACATTGTGACAAACTGCGAAGCTTTGAAGTTGCTTAAGGTTAGATGAATTTCTTCACATTTATGTCTTGTTTTCAGTCAATATCTTTTTTTGTAAGATATTATTTATGTTATTGGTGACTGTTGGGGTGCTAGTAGATGTCATCCTCTTCAGTTACTTGATCAGAAAAACTTCTTTGCTTGTTTTCATGCATTCCATCAGTTGGCTTGTTCTGTTGTACTCGTGCTGCAAGTCAGTTGATTTTCAGTTTAAGGCTTTAAGCTGGCTAGTGGATGACTGTATGTTGAATATTTTTTTAATTGCATTCCATCAATGGGTTAGGAAGTAATGTTATTTTAATATTTTTTACTTTATTTTGGGATTTAATTTGGAGTAGGTTTTTTTAGAATACTAAACCTCAGCATATAAGTCACACTATGATTAGGAAAATAGGATTTTAGGCACATTAGGATGTTTTTCTTATTTTGTATTTCCTTTTTAGGCTATGAGTACCTGTTTATTGCTGTTTTATTTTGGGGTGTTCGATTGGGAATAAATTTGAGTTGTTTAGCTTTGGAGTGGTTGTATGTAAACTTGGCATTAAAGCCTAGGTGCTTGCCCCGCCCTTGCTATCACCTTATGGTTGATCTTTGAGTCATGGCCATCACATACAACTTATCTTTTCCTACCACCACCAAACCGTCGTTTTCCATTGGAAAGTTGCCGAGCCTTAGTTTTAAAATGTGTGAGGCGCACAGCCACCAAGGCGCGACGGTTCCCGAAAAGCAAGGCAGAGGTGCACTTGTCAAGGACCCGGGGGCGGGATGGTAACCCACAACGCACAACAAACGAAAGTTAAACCTTGCATCACATATGTTGTGATAGTCACCAGCTTGTTTTTGTGGCGTCAGCTATAGTAGTACTAGATCAGTGCTGAACTTCTGGTAGGCTTTATTCCTCTTTTTTTGTGTCAAATTTAAAAGTTAAAAGTAAATTTAAGGTTTGTTTTGGACACTGCTTTCCTTGGGGTGAAGCAGTTGAGAGAGTGCATGTTAGAACTTTTGACAAGTTAATACCCAGCAATATTGCAAAATAGTAAAAAAAAATCCTCACATGTTTAGGGAAAAGAAAATAATTACCCTTGATATTCTAATTTGTTGATAGTGCAGTGCCCTACTTTTTGTGTATCAAAGATAGTAAACTGTAATAAATAGAATTGCATGATAGTAATTTGTAATTTCCAAATTGTGAGGGATTTTTTTATTGCTTCACAATGCCTTTGATAGTAAAGTGTGATTAACTCAAAAGTAGGATTTGTCTGGTGAGGATTGCCAGGACCAGCAGATAGAATGGTTTCACTTTATATTGGACAATTGCTTCATGGATGGTAAAATCTCAAGGATGTTGTTTCTTCTTACCTATTGTCTCATATGACCAATTTCCTTCATAGTAGTCAAATATAAATTTGTACTCTAGAAATTTTATATACGTCCTTTCACATGATGAAGACCCTAATAGCGGAAGGCATGGAAGAGCAGGAAAGGAGTGGAGAGAGGGGGAATAGTTTTGCATGCCTGCTGTGGAGTTTGTACACAGCTGATGTGCATGGAAGGTGGGATTCTTCCAATTAGGTCATCCTTTGATTGCTAATTGCAGATATGTCTTAATTCATTGAGGTAGTGACATTTATGATAAAGGTGCAACAAGCTATATGTTCTCTAGATCACCCTGCTCTATCCAAATATTAAAACAATTGTCCTTTTTTATTAGTTCGTGGATGGAATTCAGTCACTTATCACAGGGAAACATCATTTATTCAAATCTTAGCTGTTCACACAAGACCAAGAGCGAACGGAACTAATGGCAACAGGAATAGAAGATCTAATTGACAATCAGGTCCTACAGATCTGTGCTTCTTATGTGTCACTACTTGAGAGTGCCACTATTTCGGCTTTTGGCTTTTTCAAGAGGGTTTAAACTCTTTTCCTTTCCTCTCATTTGTCACTGTATAACTCTTGATGTGTTCTTAATCTGTGTGCTGGCTTTTCTGTTCTGCCTCAGCTGAGCCTTTTTTTACCTGGGCAGTTTGAACTTCTTTGTTTTCCCGCCTTTGTCTGGCAGTTGTCAGGGTTGTTTCGTTTGAGTGGATAGCTTCCTGCCATGCTATTCTTTCTGTTTGAGCTAACAGTTTGAGCTTTCTTCTCTTGTCTTCTCTGGTGGTGTCATCATGTATGCTTTGGCGAGAGTGGAAGGTAAGTTTTTGGAGTTTTTTTGGAGGGAAGGAGGGGGTATTTCCTTTCAGGGTGTTGGAATCTAGTAGGAGCAGCAGGTTCTTCATCAAGTGAAGCATCCAGGAATGTAGTTGGTTGGCTATTGAAATGGTCCACTTCTGCTCTTCCAAAGGCGAACCTCGTTGGGTGAGAACTTATAAAGGGGCTAATAGATGTCTGTTGCTTCAGCTGAGGAAGAATGGCAGAGGTAGACTTATAGTCTTTTCTCAATTTGGAAGCTCTGGCCGGTCCAGGACAATCATCTTTCCAGAAGGCTCAAATGCAGTGTATGGTTTGCTTTGACTAAGATTTTGAAGGAGTTTGATTTATGGGCATCATGTGGTGTCCCCTAAGCTTTGTCTGGTCCAGTAGCATTCCACTCATCAAGAGTGGATCATCATCTAAGCTATGCTAAAATGCAGTTCTAGGTAGAATGAGTGACTCTGAAAGCTCTCTCCTGAAGGGTTGGAGATGTAGAGAGTGTGGTTCTTGGGATGTTTATTTAGCGTGTCATGGCAAAGACGAGGAGTCTAATTATCTCATACACAAATAGTAGGGTGAGGCTGAGTGCTCACCTTCAGGGGATAGAGTGTGTTTCTTGGAGGACAAGAATTATTCTGGTCATCCTAGTGGGAAGAATGGGCCAAAAGAGCTGTTGCTTAACACACCTTGCGGGATCAACTAATTCCAGGTGCCGAGAGATCTCCTGGAGAGCTACCCCTCTTCTGATAGTAGTTGTTTTGGTGGTGCTTCCAGGATTCCAGAGTCTACTTTTGATGATGTGGTGGCAATTCAATCTTCACCTTCGCCTTGTGCTACTAGAAAGGATTGGATTGTTTACTCCCAGAAGAAGAAGAAAGGAAAGGAGAAGTTAATAAAAGAAGCTGGTTCAAGTTCTTCTAGTCTGCTTGGGCGTGGAGGGGCTAATGTGGGTGTCGCATTTTCTTCGGGTCAAGCTTGTTCCTTTGGACCATCTTCTCTTCACTGTGATCACGTAAAGGTTTTTGGTGGAAGTTCTTCATAGGTGTTGGACCGTATTATCTTTATTTGCAAGAGGAGAGGGCTTGCTATTAAGGGTAGAGCAATGGAGTTTCTTTCCTTTTTACCATCACCGGAAACTATTCGCAGCAAGGGGAACCAGTTTGTTGATGAAAGGGGTAGGATCATGGGGAGGGGTTAAGAACATTGTTTGATTGGGACGAGTGTTAAATTTTTTTCTTAGCATGTAAGGGGGCTTAATTGTCTTATTAAGAGGGGTGACATCAAGTGGGCGTTGGCACGTTGGATAGATTTGCTTTTGATGTTGCTATCAGTTAAGAATTTAAACTGGAAGTGGTTAGTCGTCCCATTGTGGTTAGTTTGCGGGGTCGTCGTCATATTCAGTGGCTGCTGTTGCCATTAGTGGGCGTTCTAGAGGTATTTTAATTATTTGGGACCCTCATGTTTTGGATGGAGCTTGTTAACTCTAGAATCAGGTTTTGTGCTGCAAGTTCAAATCCTTGTTGGACAATTTTGTTTGGCGTCTTATTGGGGTTTATGGTTGTAATGATGACAACGTGAGGTTTGCTTTATTTGAGGAATTGGTGACTTTCATGTCTATCTAGGATATCCTTGGTGTCTAGGTGGTGACTTCAATGTTGTTAGGTTTCCCTCTGAGAGGTCTATTGGAGGCAGAATGACTTCTGCTATGATTGAGTTTTTTGACTTTATTGATTCCTGCAATCTCATTAATCCTCCTTTAGAAGGTGCCCTCTATCCTTGGTCTAGCCATGAGGAGGTTCATGTGTCATCTCGTATTGATCAATTCTTGTTTATGACTGAGTGGGATGATCATTTCGAGGGGGTGCACCAAGTTATCCTTCCTAAGATTAATTCGGATCACTTTCCAATTCTTCTTTGGGTCAACGAGGTTCTTTTGCTATACGCCCTTCCGAATTCGAAAATATGTGGCTTGAAGTGGACTGATCTTGTGAAACCCTTTTGGGGAGAGTGCAATGTGTATGGCTCTCCAAGTTTTATCTTGGC
Source organism: Carnegiea gigantea (assembly GCA_029747015.1). Lineage (NCBI taxonomy): Eukaryota > Viridiplantae > Streptophyta > Magnoliopsida > Caryophyllales > Cactaceae > Carnegiea > Carnegiea gigantea. The sequence continues at coordinate 253,689 of JAKOGI010001234.1, forward strand.
AAAGAAGCGTAATTTTCTCAAGGGTCGACTCAAAGAGTGGAATAAAGAAGTCTTTGGTCACCTTGACTCTAAGATGGCTTATTTGGTGGACAAGATTAAGCTTTTCGATGAGAAGGAACAACAGTTGCCCCTTTCTTTAGCGGAAAGAATTGAAAGATTGCAAGTGAAGGAGCTCTCTGTGGTGCGTAATTGGATCGACATCTTCTAGTGGCAAAGGGCTAAACAACATTAGACGGAGTTTGTCGATCACAACACCAAATTTCTTCATAGGTTGGCAAATAGTGGGAGAAAGTTCAATGCCATCAAGAACATTGTAGTGGATGGTGAATTGTATGCTGAAGATTATTCTGTGGAAAGTGCGATGGTTCATTTCTAAGAAAATTTTTATCATGAGAAGTTCCATTAAGGCCATTTCTAGAGGGAATTTCTTGCAATACTATTAGCCTAGAGGATGCCATTTGGAGATTAAAAGCTTCTCCGAAAGCTATCTGTCTTTTTTTTTTTTTTTTTGGTTGCTTAGCCAGACATCTCCCCAAAAAAAAATAAAAAAAATCCCACGGAGGACTTACTTTCTGTGGGCCAAGTAGGTGCTTTATGTGCCTTGAGGAGGGAGTATTAGCCCACCACCTGCACTCCTTCTGCATTGTCATTGGGTCTTCTAACTTTGGCATTTGGTTCTCTTCTTGATGGATGTTAGTTGGATGCAACCTTTGAAGGTTGAGTACGTGTTGGTGGCTTGGAGAAGAAGGATAAAAAAGTGTTGGGCTTTAGGAATTTGGAAGATGATCCCTATGGCTTTTTGGTGGACTACTTGGAAGGAAAGGAACCGACGGATTTTTGAGGGCAAGGAAATTCCCTTCTATGATTTCAAGCTCTATTTCTTTAGAACGGCATAGTTAGTCATGTTCTAAATGGTGTTCTTAATCTATGGTGGTTTGGTGCTTGAAATGTATATGCGATCATGCCATTTAGAAGGGTGTTCTGCTTTTGTCCTTTATATCATCTCAAAACTGATTTTCTGAGTAGGGTTGAGGGAAATCTTGTACGGTTTTGAGTTTGCTGCTGTCACATTGCTATCTAAATGTTTCAAGTTGATGAGGAAATCCCTACTGAGCAATTATGTGCAATCCCACCAAAACAGTCCACCATATATCAAATTATTATAAGGACCCTCAATTTTGAAACTAATTATGAGATATCTGAAATTATTGGGTAACTAATTTATAGGTCCTTTTTCATTTAAAAAGATGTAATTACCTTTTCCTATTAAAAATAAAAGTAAGAAAACCTTCTAAAAAATTCAAAGTATGATACATTTTATAAACTAATACAAAAATATGAAAAAAAATCACAAAAAAATAAAATTTGTTGAGATTTATCATCTTACTCCTCTTGATCTTGATCTTTATTCCCATCTTCATCCTCTCAATATCTCTCATCTTCTCCACCACCGATACACATCACTGTTACCAACAGCCACCTCCATTAATCCAATTTCCTTCAAATAAAACTTCCACCACTTCCATTAGCTTAGCCCCTTCAACCACTACCACCATCAACCTTTAGAGACGGAGCCACCATGGTTGCCGGAGTTGGACCACCACCACTAGAATTGGACCGCCACCACTAGAACCAGGATTGCCATTACCTTTCTTGGCCCCTCTCCTCCTAAATAGCCATATTTGAAACCCGATTGAGCAAGCTTAGCCTTGCATTATATGTTCTCATCTTGTTCCTCCTCTTTCTCACTAGTTGTGCACCCCCGGGTCCCTCATTGCTATTGTAGATCCAAAATTGAAATTTCAATATGAAATCTCGAAATTTTGATATATGAGATCAAAAATTTTGGGTGAGAAATTCGAAAATTTATATTGAAATTTTTGATTTTTAGACTTGGAATTTTGATTTTTGGTGGTGGATGTGGTGGTGGGTGGTGGTGGGTGCGAAGGATTGGCGGTCGTGCTAGTGGTGGTAGGGTTTGGGGTTGGGTGGTGGATGGGTTAGATGATGGGAGAGATTGAGAGGATGAAGATAGAGATGAAGATGAAGATGCGTGAGATGATGCTTGAATCTCAACAAATTGTTTATTTTGTCAATTCTTTCATTAGTTTTATTATGTTTTCCTATTAATTTGTAAAATTTATCATTGCTTAAAATTTTATGAAGTTCTTTACCTTTTCTTTTTTAATTGAAAGAGTAATTGCGTCTTTTCAAGTGAAAAATGCACTATGAATTAGTTTTCACATAATTTAACGTATCTCAGAATTAATTTTTGAAATTGAAGGTCCTTAAAATAGTTTACACAGAACTTAGGGTACCTTTGTATAGTTTATTGAACAAACAACTATGTTTTGGGGAGGGGTGCGTGTTTACACTAGACGAGATAAAAGGGACTTGTTTTACCTCTCCAAAGAGTATACCCTTCTAACGTACGTGGCAGTTTCTAAGTTTCTCATAAGTTTGAAATCTCGAGCCGTTGGTTGAATCCTATAATTGATCACACTTGTTGGATTTGTTCAAGAAAGTGATAAAATAAAGAAAAGAATTCATTAATCATTTATAATTTGCCAAACAGCACTTGCCGTATACGATCGACGAAAACAAAACAAGTCTTCAAATCGAAATACAATTGCTGTCTCAAAAAAACTAACTTGATGATCTTCTCATTCAAATCGTTGTTTCTTCATACAGTTTGAAGAAGAGATCCCCAAATCTATTGTAATTTTCTACTAGGAGAGATATGTTGATTTAACGTAGTTTTCCTGAACCAAATAGTCTTCTGACATGAAAACTTGCATTTGAAGTGTTGATGCGAATTGTCGCTTTGCAGTGAAAACGTGATTCATCCCTTGAAAACCATGTAAACAAATCATATAAACCAACTAAAATAAACACTAAGATAACACTCTCACAACTGGAGTGAAGAATGAATCTCACATCGAAGAGACTCTTACTAATGGAAAGATAAAAATTATACTAAAGCAAATAGGAAGAAAGGCGAATGACCAGGATGATTGAAAAATCAGCCATCTTGGCCTTGTGAAATTACTGCAATGACTGCAATGGATCAAAGAGAGGAGAGGATGATGAAGATGGGGAGAAGGGCAATTATTGTGCCTCACTCTCACACTAAGAAAATGATAAAATATTGTAGTAACTTAAAAAAGTTGGTCAAATTTTCTCGATATATATATATATATACACACGCACACACACACACACACACATGTAATATATACACACATGTGTATATATATATATATATATATATATATATATATATATATATATATATATATATATATATATATAATTGGTCCTAAAAACTCCCAACCCAATTATTATGTCCGACTACTTCATCTTTCATAACTTTTAGTCAATGTTTTATCTTTCATGAAACTCCCCCACCCATTTCCTCTCTAATTCCAACTAATCTTCCCCAAATGTGACACCACATAAATTATAAAGGAATAAAAATTGTATTACACCTTATTATGTGATATGTATTTACCCTATCTCCTACGCTTTAATCCACACAACACCACCACTATCCATTGTGGATTCTGCCTAGGCAAATCTTAGAACTTTCCTGGATGTGTTGGAGATCCATTCCAAAACTAACTTCTTAATTTTATTCCATCTAACTTTCAAAATAAAACTACAAAATAGGGGTATATATAGCCTAAAAATACCTAACAAGTTAAGGAAAATATTATAGTATCCTCATATACCTCAAATACTACTTTCATCCAAAAAAGTACTGCGAAAATAAAATCCGAAAATAGATTTTTTAAAAAATCAAAATAATTATTTAGTTTGCGAAAAAAACTCGTTCATGAGCCTTAAAGAAAAGAAGAATCTATGGTGTAAGGACTGAAAGCAACAAAGACGCTTGACTAAGATATATAGTGCAAACAGCATAGACTTTAGATTATCTTGTCTAAAACGTGCTAGAGGGAACAAAAAGTGTGTATAATAGTCATAGGCATTGTTGATTATTGACTTCTTGAATTCGGGGGTGTTTGGCTGACAACTTTTTGAAGAACTTTTTGCTAAAAAGAGCTCTTTTGACCAAGATTAGCTGTTTGACCAAATAAAAAAGCTAATTTGGGTGTTTGCTGAAAAAGCTTTTTATCAGAGCTTTTTAGATTCAAAAAGCTAACTTGAAAAAACTAATTCCATGAGTTTTGTGGAAGAGTTTTTTGAAGAATTAGCTTTTTGTCTCACAACTTTATTAGAAATAGCTAATTTTGTCAAACAGTTTTTCAACAAAGCGCTAATACAAACAGCTAACCTTAGTTTTAAAAAGCGCAAGGCGCACTGAGCGCATAGGGTCCCAAAGCGTGAGGCGCAAGGTATGAGGCGAAGGCGCAAGGTACGAGGCTAAGGCGCACGCATCATGGACGAGAAGTTCTATGCAAAAGGTTTTAAAAGTATTTCATATTTCACAAAGCATATTTTGCAAACATAAGTTACATAAATGCATTAAAAATGTTATTAGGCATCAATATGACTACTAACATAGCAAATAATCTTAAGATATGTTATCTTATCATCATAGTTCCCCAATGCATGTACTTGCGGTACAAGTTTAGCTCACCATTTAGCTCACAAGGAATGAATAAAAGAAAAAAGGTAAAGGCAAGGCTAAGAAAAAGAAGAAAAAGGGGGAAGACATAGTCTCGCATCCTTGAGGCGCAACTCATCCCCTTGGAGGCGTTGACCCGGTAGCCTCACACCGAGGCGTGCTTAGGCGTGCCTCAAGCGGGCTTTTTTAGACTAAGCAGCTAACTCAAACAGTTAACAGCTAATACAAACAGCTAACAGCTGTTTGCCAAACGGGGCCTTCATACTTATGATGGTCTCCACTTTATCTTGTGGACCTTGCTAACTTCTATGACTTCATGCACTTCCAAGTACTCATCAATGCACACATTGAGGTTTAGTTGTTCCTTGTATGCCTCTTCTTGTAGACTTAATTGAAGAACCGCCTTCATATTTCACAGGACCTTCTCATCACATAAAAAGTGCATATGGATCATGGATGTCTCTGTTTATGTTACCCACACTGAACATTAAATAATATCCTTGTTGATGTCCACAATTGAGCTTAGGTGTCTAAACTTAACCCTGGATACTGCAATATCGAGAATTTTTACTTCTCCCTTTGTATCTTTCTTACTCCTTTTAGTTACATTTTACTTTGTCTTCAACTTGCTCGATCGAAGCCTTTGGACTCTTTAGAGTACCCATCCACCATGCCAACTTGTGTGTAACTCCTCTATATTGTTTATAACAATTCATCGGTAAGTAACACTAACCATGGAAACCGAACAACAGATAACTACCAAGGAAATATTATAGTTGAAATATCATAGCTAAATATACAATGCTTTGCTCCGAACTTTTTTGTGAACCAACCTCCTCCGCAACACCCCCCAAAAAGAAAAACCACCCAAAAAAAAAAAAAACCCCATTACTCCAATGTTATGTAATAAATCAACGTAAGAATATGTTGCTAGATATTCTCCATCTCTTTCTAAAATGGAAATTATGGAGGAACATAAACTAAAAGCGGTGGTTTCAACTTTCCTACGCCTCGAAACTAGCCTCGAGTCTATTTCCCACTCCCGCCATAGTTGGTGATATGTAATCTATGAATCAGATTTCATCATCTATGAAAACTTCCCTGTGTTGCCCTTTCTATTCCCCAGGGCATATTCAATCCTTAGTTTAAAAACACAGTTCCTACAATCCAAGCATCCACTGTGTTCTCTTATCACTTGCTTTGTATCCTGCATCACTCCCGAGAGTCGAGTTGGTTGATAAGCTTGATGCAAGTTCATTGTGTCCTGAGGCTTATTGCTTTTGGATCTCTTTTCTGCATAGGTAAAGACACGTGACCTCCCTTAGGCAGTTCTCTATCATCAATTTTGTTTGTTCTAACTTGTTTGTACCCACGTAGATGCATGGGTACATAACATGGAGAAACTCCAAAGATATTTAGTCGGAAATGTTGAATAATTCATCTATTAAGCATTCAGGATTACGATGGACCAGGAAAATAAAATTTAAAAATAAATAAATCATAATGTGACAAAAAGAGGGAAGCCAGTGTAAGAATAAGTGATTCCTTTCTTATGGGTTCAAGGAAATTTTGTCTTGGAGCTGTGGACAACGCTATTAAATCTGACGGAGGTTGAGAGTCTTATCCATCATTGGCTATATGTATGGCTCCGGAACACATTATAACATTAATCTCTATGGTATTAGCCAACATTTGGGTGTCCGTAGACGTTGCCTAGGTAGGATCCACCTGGGATTGTTGCTGTTGTAGTATTAGCCACCCGGTCTCGGAGATTTTCAAGTGATGAAAATTGCACGTAAAATAGGTGTGTCTCTGCACTGGAGCAGAGAGGTTCCATTTCTAGGTCTGGTCACGTCTTGTCATTTCCACATTAATTACACCATGGATAACTTGTCTGGGAATCTTCTGACTTCAAACACCTTCATTACTGGAGGAAGCAGTACTGTGTTTCGGAGAGTTGCTGCCTCCATGGCCTCTCAGCTTCAAAGTGTGAATTCATAGCCCTTACAGGAGAACAAATAAATGGATTTTAACCTGTTGCACCTGAATTCTTCAATGGCTTGGCGGCCTTCAGGCACCCGTATTGTGATTTATCTTATTGCTGTCAGTCAATGTTTGATGCCATCTATTGTGTGTGTGCTGGCAGGTTGACTTTCTGCTGAAATTGGGGATGAGCACAGCTGCCATTGATATGGACAGCGATCGGTGGGCACGAATCAGAATATTTGCTTCTCCAGATGGGAAGTAAAATCGGAGTCAATTGAAGTAGATTGAGTTGACGTGCGTGTTGCGTGTTTACCTAGTCAATTTGTGGCATCTTTATCCATGCCTGCAAGGGTGAATTTTAGCTAATATTATGCCAAAACCTGTTAGTTTTGTCACTTCTCTTATTTATTACCTCTTCCAATGGGATGGTGGACTCAATGTTTTTGTCATTCTTATTCTTATGCACTGTTTGTATCGTGTGCAATCCATTGCATTAGTTTTCCAAATGATTGGGCAACCTGCGGGAGAAGAATAAATTGAGAATGCGAGCGGTTGGCCGATTAGATCTGTATATCAATGCCGGATATGGGCAAAAATTTATCCTTCATTTTGGTGCACTAATTTTTTTGAGTTCCTGGTGAGTGGTGACTTTGTGAGGTTGCCAGAGAGCCCCCCCCCCCCCCCCAAAAAAAAGGGTCAGTCCTTGGGCCGTGGCTAAAACTTACACCAGGTACTAGGAGAGACTGCTCCGATCATACATAGACAACAACTAGAAATCAACCATCACATTAACATCCAACCTGCCAAGGGCCTGAAGTTTGCTTTCGTTTTTGCATCTTCTTTCTTATATTTCTTGAATAATTCTTCTACTTGTCAAGATTTTGTATTTGCTAACAGGTGTATCAGATACTTTTGTCGATCAACAAGGCACACCATCTTCGGTAATTTTAGTAGACGTGAACATATGTATTATGCGCCAAACGTTTCGTTTGGAAGTCAATTTTAATCTTCGGTTGTTATGGTAAAGTGGAATCTTGGCAAGACTTGATTCAGTCATTCAAATTTCAAGTCGGAGATACATTGCTTATTATTGTCGTCTAAATATGTTATATTATGTGATAAATTGAATTTGGATCTTTTATATATTTCTCCAATCTGAATAAATTCAATGTGGGCTAAAAACCTTTTCTTTGATTTATTTGATTTAAAGTATACTTGGATTTTTGTGATCTTTAAGTGGATGATGGTGCACACATGGCAAATGGATTGGTCGGGTTCGTCTCAGTTCAGTTTACTTCCTAGTTGGTCATGTTCAATTTCACTTCCGGCTATGTGCGGTCTAATTAATGTCTCGGTTATCAAAATTGGGTTTGGGTTTGGAATAAGTTCATACTAGGTTGTAGCGACCTTGATTGTGGTCAAAAAAACTATGGCTTAAAGGTTTTGCTACTGCCTCCAAAAAAGGGGCACCTTCCTTTTAAGTGAGTTCACTTGTAAGAATTCCATAGTTAGCATGTTTGTTGTGGAGGTGGGTGGCCTCATGCTTGTGATGATTTGTGCGGTTAGTAATTGATCCTTAAAGCAATTGTTAGTAACTGTGTGCAATCCGGTAAAGTCGGAATCATATGAGAGCTGGCCTACTACTGTGTGTTGCGCCAGTGGATAGGAGAAGCTTGGCAGTTACTTACCTGTGGAGGAATCTGGGAGTGGACCAGCAATCAAGAAGGCTCGTAAGTGGGTCAAGTGGACCGCTGGTCCAGAAGAGTTATGTATCAGTTGATTGATGAAACACAATGAAGACGTTATGCTTTTCAAGCCAATGTGCATGTAAGATTCCAAGGTATTTCAAAACTATAGCTTAAAGGATTTGATATGACTATTTATATCACCAAAGGTTTACCTTCTCTTTCTGGAGCTCACTCTTAGGAGCTTCATAAGTTAAATATGTCTGTTGTGGATCACTTTAGAATGGATAACCTCCTAGGAAGTTTTCCTAGGTCAGGTTTGAATGAGAATAAAGCACATTAGAAGAATTTGTGATAATTTGGCAACGCTACTTATGGGTGACTTGGATATGGGCTAGGTCAAGTTCGATTTGGGTGTAATTTGGCTTAAGACTGGGGTCTATTTGGGGTTTGTAAAATGTCGAGTCGAGTGTGATCTCAATTTTTTTTTTTCTTTTACACTGGTAGATAATAAAGGGTGAATGTTGGACGCCTCTTCTTACAAGAGTATGCTCAATTACATTGTCAGGTGAATTCATTTAAAAACTAAATAGAAACATAAATATCAAGAGAATGAGACTGTAATGGAATGCCAAACTTTGATAGCCAACGTGCTATTATATTTGCTTCTCTGAACATATGCTTGATGATATTATCGATACCTTGACTTGACCAAGCGCAAACATCTTCAATGATTAGAAAATTTACCACGAGATCTGCATATTCCTTTCAATGCTCGAATTGTAATTTATCTCCTTCGATGACAATATTGTTGAAACATACTTGGACTGCTACATATATTCCATCTCTTAATGCTCTAACTTCTGCCACAAGTATAGTTGTTTGTCCATAGAATGATGCTCCTACCTGAAGTAGTTTGCCTATCCAATCGCGGATGATGAATCCACGTGTTGCTATAGAGTTGTTGAATGATCCGTTAATGTTGAGTTTAATGAATCGCGGAGGAGGGGATGCGACCTCACCAGTTGGTTTGAGGTGGAAGGGGGAGAAGAAGGCCCCTTAGAACAACTATTAACCGACATAAGAGTTCATATTCTCCATTCGGAGCATGCCTTTTTGGCTCCACTTAAGCATGTTAGATGATTAAGTATCTCATTATGGAATATTGTGGTGTTTCTCGATTTCCAAATCTTCCATAAAAGAAAATTAAGATTTTGGAGCATCTTTGGATTACAAAAGTGTGTAAACATATTTAAATTGCAAAAAATATCCTGACATGTGCCAACAGAGACACCAGCTAGTAGCCACTGGTGTTTGTGATTAGTTCCCAAACTTTGTTAACCATGTGACCTTCTTTAAGCAAGTGTTTTGTTGACTCGAGGTTATCAGGACATTCGGTAATATTGAGACACCTTTTACAACCAGGCATCTCTAATTAGAAGTGGCACATGGCACATTTGCGAACAACAACTCCTCTTAATATGAGTGCTGCTTTCGCGGAGTCTAGGGAAATTCAGTTGTAGACAACTTTATCTTTGCAAACATTTCTACCTATAAAGAGATGATTCTAAGATACCCACATGTATTTTTAAAGAAAACTCTTTAGAAGTTGAAAATTTTTTTGATATGGAAAGGCTACTAATACATAAGATACTACAAACAAATAACACTAATTTAAACGTACGTAAAACAACATAGGAGTGGTAAGTGCAATACCTTAAACAGCCATAGGTAAGATAATAAAAATCTTGTCAAGATCAAATTACCATTAGCATACACATGTGCGACAAGTTGAAAATAGAACAATAAATAATACTACACAACAACAATCCTACGTATTAAGAAGCCAAAGGGAGGACAAGAAGTATGCTACCTATATCTGGAAATTAGTCCTAGACCTTTGTAGACTTCTATCCTGAGCCACTTCCTCTATTATTCATAAAATATTCAAATCCTGTTTAATCACTTCATTCTAACTCTTTTTCGTCATCCTCTTCCTCTTCTATATTCTGGAAGGTCGATTGTTTCACATCTCCTCACAGGTGAGTACATACTCCACAATTTCGCATGACAAAATCATATGAGTGTAATATATCTTAGCTTATCTTTTATGGTGGTCACTTCTACCTTATCTCTAATCATTTCATTCCTAATCATATCCGATCTCGTATGATCGCATATCCTCCGTCCTCATTTCTACAACCATCATCCTCTAGGCTTGAGTTTTCTTAATTGACCACCACTTTAAACCATAAAACATTGCTAGTTTGGCTACCGTATGGTAATCGTTGCCTTTAAGTTCTATAGTGATCATCTTATCACATAATACTCTTGAAACATTCTTCCATTTTTGTCAACCCACTTTTATGTAATAGTTAATGTCTTCGTTAATATCCATTTTCTTTTGAATGATGAAGCCTAAATATCTGAACTTCTCAACCCTTGGTATTGCCACATCACTAGTAGTGACTTGATCACTGGCCCTTTCCTCTACATTAAACCCACATTTTAAATAATTAGACTTTGATCTGCTTAGTTTAAATCCTCTAGACTCTAGGGTATGTCTCCATCACTCCAATGTATTGTTAACTCTATCTATATTCCCATTGACAAGGACAGTATCATCAACAAATATCATATATCATGGTGCTTCGTCTTGAACATTTAGTGAGCGCATCCATAATAATTGTAAAAAGAAATGAGATTATAGCAGAACCTTGATAGAGACCAATGTTAATAGGAAAGTCATTTGTGTCCTTTTACAACCTTTACTCCTGCCTTTAGTCCCTCCTATGGTCCTTAATTGCACATTTCCCATTCCCAAAAAAAAAAAAAAATTGAATTTTTGGCATTACTTTTATTTTCCAAATCCAATTTAAAGGCCACTTAGGATTCTCATGGGGTTGGGTGTAACAAGCTATGCAGGGTATAGATTTTGTACTAAGCAAGCTATGTAGGTAGTAGATTTCGTACTAAATTCACTTGAGTTATTAAGTCCCCTGCAAAAGGAATCCGTAGTGTTGCAGACTGGAGTAGTGATGCCTTGAATTTTCTTTATAATGAGGGATTGTAGAGGTCTATGATAGCTTGGGAATATCCCAACCTCCATTTTGCAGAATAAGAACACTAACTTTAGTGTCTGGAGTGGTAATTCTTTCTCCAGGCAGCTCCAAAATGTCCACTAAATTACGATTTTCTATCTAGTTATGATGTCGAAAGGCAATGCCATCTCCCCTTTCCAACTTTCCATATTATGCTTTTTCTTAATAAATCCCCACATTTTAGAGTCCTTTTTCATGCCAGTGACTCGACTTTTTCTTTTGTAATTAAGAAAGTCTAAATTTTGGAGATATTTCGTTATGATGGCTTTGACTCATATATTAGTCATATGTGAGTACTTTCTAAGCTAGTTTACACTAGAATGCCATGCTGATAGCTTTTGTCTTGCATAGACCTAGTCCGCCTTTACTTTTTGACATACGTACTTTGTCCTAGGCTATAGGTGCTAGAACTTTTTCTATGTTAGTTTTCTTTAAATAAAATTCTTTTGAGTTTATCCAAATAGTTAGTGGCATTTCCGATACTGTGAGCATTGCATTGTATGTACTGGTAATGATTCTAGTTGTCATTGCATTAAGACTATACTTGGAGCTTTGGATAAGACGTTTGTTTTCCACCCCTCTAATTTGGCAATATCTTTATTGATAGTTTCTTGAAATGTCAAATCAAATGATCTTCCTTGAAAACCAAAGGAACCCAAATATATTTCTAAGAAATCTTTATGTGGGATATTAAAGATTCCTATTGCTAGTTTGTAACACCCCAACTCATAATCACTAATTAACATTAATTAACTGAATATTAGTGACTAATCCTATAGTAGAATCAAGGTAAGGGTATTATCGACATCCTCTATGGAATAGGGCTTGGTTAACTATTTATATAAACGTTATGATATCTCTTATATTACATGAAAATTAAATGAAGCACAATTTGTATATGCTCAACCTCAAATGAAATTCCAAACTGCAAAACATACTTGTCTCTAACACTAAAATTTTATAGAACATGATTGTGAGCTCATCTAGACCCACTGTTGAGTATATTTAGTTTTGATGATAACAAATCCAAGTGTAAAACTTTGTCCAAGTAATGTTGCTCCAAACACGATCTCCAAACAGGCCTAACTGGTGTTTGTGATCTTTATTGTATTAACTGGTTTGCTACATGTGAGAACAAGTCTTCAAAACAGGTTTTACTTGGTGATTCTATATTAAGTCAAGAACACCCTCTCGACAGTTGATTGTAAGGCATGTTCCTGAACTCTAGCAATGCAAAGAACAACCCCAGCAAACAAGGTGGCCTTGGTGTTCACAGCAGCTCTACAAATCTTGGACAAGTTGACTGGTTCAAAACAAGAAGTCTTGGGTATATAGGTTTTATTTATTTAGACTCTTGTTAATATGCCAATCTTGAAAGTATCATTTTTAGCACTTCTTGAAAACGGTTTTCGAAAAGTTGCTTTGGGACACCATTACCAAACAACCCTGCAAACAAGGTGCCTAGGGTGTTCTCAAAAACTGCAGCAGCTACATCAGTCTTATCTGGAAATTTACTTCGGTTGGCTGCCAGATCTAAAAAGGTTCGTTTTGAATTTGAAAAAAAATTGCAAAACCGTTTTTGCTAAAGATTTCTCTTGAAAAGATTCTTATCCCTTATTTTTAGGTCTTGATTGAATTTGGGATAAATCAAGATTTTATCCTTTTCAAGACTAGACTACTCGGCCAAGATATTTTAAGAAAATCTTCTCTTCTCTCTTAGCCGTTGGAAATCTTTGATGAATCTTCTAAGCGACTAAAAATAGAGGATTTTTTCCTATCTTTTGAAATAATAGCCGTTGGGTTGTGCGTTTAAATATTGAAATTCTCTCTCCCATTTGACAACCCGGTTTTTACAAAGAAGTAAGAGATTTTTAGAGCTGAATTTCAAAGAGAAAAACCGTGAGAAGATTGTGCTTAACTGAGCTTTCAATTTCTTGGCATAATAGGACTTCATTGTACCTTACATCTACTTAAGTCAGAAGCACCCCAATAAGGTGTTTTGTACCCTGTTCTCAGAACAGAAAGTGAGTGAGTGTGTCCTCAGTCGTGTGGACTTTGGACGTGTCCTATCTGGTGAGATTGGACGTGGTGTAACCTGTCTTAGGGAAGAAGGTTACGTGGGTTACAAGTTGTAACAAGGAGTGTTACTTTTGTAACGTTTTCAGCCCGTTAGTGAAGTGGTTAAATCCTACACGAGGTAGGTCGTGGTTTTTCACACCTCAGTTGGGCTAGAGGTGTTTTCCACGTAAAAATTGTGTGTGCTTTATTTCCGCATTTATTACTTTGAATTTCGCTACTGAATCAATTGAGAACAACCGCTACAAACAAGGCGTAAGGTTGTTTGTGAGTTACAAACAATCTCTGCAATCAAGTGCTACGGTTGTTTGTCAGTTATTAGGCGAAAATCGACCACCACAATTCACCCCCCCTCTTATGGTTGTGTACTTTTGGAATTCAACAAGTGGTATCAGCGCAGGTTCTCTCAAAAGGGCTAACACCTTGAGAGATTCTGAAGATGAGTACACCACAAGGAATCCTTGAAGGGCAATCCATTACTCGTCCACCCTATTTCAACGGCCAACATTATAGTTGGTGGAAGAATAGGATGGAGAACTATATTCAGGCAGAAGATTATGAATTATGGATGCTCATCAAGAACGGGCCCCTTGTTCCCACCAAGGTGCTTGAAGATGGTAAGAAGGTTCCCAAGGAACCCATAGAGTTTGATGGTGAAGACTATAAGAAAATGGAAAAGAATGCCAAGGCCAAGAAGCTATTATATTTTGGCCTAGGTCCAGATGAATATACACGTATCTCGGAGTGTGAGTCAGCTCAGGAGATATGGAATGCCCTCCAAGTAGCTCATGAAGGAACAAGTCAAGTCAAACAATCACGTATTGAGCTACTTATGAGGCAATATGAGTTGTTTGATATGGGTGATCGTGAGAACGTGATGGATATGTACACACGCTTCACCCACATAACAAACGAGCTAAAATCCCTGGGAAAATCCTTCACCACAGAAGAGCTGGTGAGGAAGATTCTAAGGATTTTGCCTCGGTCTTGGGAAGCGAAGGTGACAGCCATCCAAGAAGCTAAAGACATGAACAAGATCACCCTCGACGAGTTGATTGGCAATCTTCAAACCTATGAACTCAGAAAGAACTCACAACAAAAAGAGGAGCAAAAGAAGGATCGTGGGCTTGCCTTGAAAGCACATGAGGACACTGACTCTGACCTTGAAGATGAAGATATGGCCTTAATGACAAGAAAGTTCAAGAAATTCTTCAAAAAGGTCAAAGAAAACAGCAAAAGAAAAGACTTCAGTAAGTCCAGAAACACCCCCCGAGAACAATTCACAGGGTGTTTCAAGTGTGGCAAACTGGATCACATTGTAAAGGACTGTCCACTACTTCGAGAAGAGCAAGAGCAAGAACACCCCAGGAAACAAGGTAGAAAACAAGCTGCAAGCAGTTCTGGGACGATTCTCGAAGGCTATGCTTGCTGCCTGGGGAGATTCCTCTGAGGATGAAGGTGAGTCTGAAACTGAGGAAGATGTTGTAGCTCTCATGACACAAAATGACACGGATTCAGATGATGAATCAACAAACAGCCTTACTGATCTCAAGAACAAGGTACGTGGTCTCAATAAAGCAACTCTCGAAGAACTTTTGTATACCTTGATGGATACGTGTGCTGAATTGAAACGAGATGTCCGAGACCTAAAACTAGAAAATGAGATCCTTAAAAATGAAAAACTGGGCTTACATGAAAATATTAATACGCTCAAAGAAAACCTTTTTATAAAAGAAGGAGATCAATCTCGAATGGAGGAAAAACTCTTTGAGGTGGAAGGAATGGTTGAGTCCTTGCTCAGGGAGAACAAGGGTTTGCATGCTAATATAGAGAAACTGGAAACCGAGATTATCACAACCAAGCGCTGGAACAAGTCCTCACAAGCCCTTGATTGGTTAAACACTCACCACAGTCGAAACAAAAAAGGACTTGGATATAAGCCTAAACGAACAGTTTACCCAATTCATAGAAAGTATGTGGGATTACCTGAAAACATTGTTTGCTTTCATTGTGGTAAAACTGGTCACTATCGATATTCATGTCCTCTGAGAAGGTATGTCATTGAAAAAAATGAAAGGTATGTGAAACAAATCTGGATTAGAAAAGATGAGCTTTACTTGTCTAAAAGAATGGGACCCAAGTGGATCTGGGTTCCCAAAACTAACCTGTGATTTGTTTTGCAGGCTGAAGTGAGAGAGAACAACCCCACAAACAGCCCAGCAAACAGGGTAAGAAACACCCTGTCAAACAAATCAGAAAACAACCTTGAAAACAGGCAGCTGTGGTATGTTGATAGTGGGTGTTCGAGGCATATGACTAGAGAAAAATCAAACTTTCTCTCACTTACAGCTTCAACCAGTGGGAGAGTGGCTTTTGGCAACGGCAAGTCTGGGACAATTGTCGGTGTAGGTAGCATTGGTAAAACTCTCTCCCACTCAATTGATAATGTGCACTTAGTTGATGGTTTAAAGCACAATTTGCTAAGTGTGTCACAACTGTGTGACAAGAACAACCTAGTACTGTTTTCAAAAACACGTTGCTTGGTTGTGAATGACGACACAGGAGATGTCGTTTTAAGGGGGAAGCGACACAAAAATGTTTACAAAGTATGTATTTCCACTCTTCCCCAAAAGAACCTGACTTGTTTGAGTGTTGTGAATGATGACATAATGCTCTGGCACAAGAGACTAGGTCATGCAAGCCTTACTCTTTTAAACAAACTTATTTCAAAAGACCTGGTTATTGGACTACCTTCCATCAAATTTAATGATGACAAGGTATGTGAAGCTTGTGCAAAAGGCAAACAAGTCAGATCTTCTTTTAAATCGAAAAAATGTGTAAGCACTACCCGACCTCTAGAATTATTACACATTGATTTGTGTGGTCCCATGAGGATAACTAGTAGAGGTGGGAAAAAGTATGTGCTTGTTGTAGTGGATGATTACTCTCGATTTACTTGGACCTTGTTTTTGGCATCCAAAGATGAAACCTTTGAGAATTTTATTGCCTTTCTCAAAAAGGTTGAAAAGAGAGTAGGACACTCCTTAATTAGCTTGAGATCTGATCATGGAACTGAGTTTGAAAATGCAAGTTTTATCAACTATTGTAATGAACATGGTGTTGATCATAACTTCTCAGCTCCAAGAACACCCCAACAAAATGGGGTGGTTGAGCGCAAAAATCGCACCCTGGAAGACATGACCAGAACAATGCTTATTGCTAGTGGTCTTCCTAGGTATTTCTGGGCAGAAGCATTGAACACCTCATGTTACATTATAAATAGATGCATGATCAGACCCATTTTGAACAAAACTCCTTATGAACTTTTCAAGGGCAGAAAACCCAATATTACGCACCTAAGAACATTTGGTTGTAGGTGCTTTGTGCATAATAATGGGAAGGATGCCTTAGGAAAGTTTGACCCCAGGAGTGATGAGGCAATATTTATTGGCTATTCTTCTCACAGCAAGGCATACAAAGTCTTTAACAAAAGGACCTTGTGTGTTGAGGAAAGTGTGCATGTGCTTTTTAATGAATCTAACTTGTTGAGTGAGAATGATGCACAGGAAGATGAACTTGAATTAGGTCTTGTTCGAAAAGAAGTGTTGCTCCAAGATAAACGAGGTAAGAACACCATGGAGAAAACAACTCCTGAAGGTGTTCCTCAGAACAGCAGGCAAGGTGAACACCAAACAGGGGGAAACACCGTTGAACCCTGTTCGGGACCATGTTCTTCAGGAATAGGCTTACAAACAGGTGTAGAAACAGGCTCAGGAGATGATCGTAAGCTTGATATTACGACTAGAGTAGAGCATGGGTCTGTGGATCCTCTTACTCCACGACCATGGAAGTACCATAGTTCGCACCCCCTTGATCAAATTCTGTCTGATATTAACAGTGGAGTGCAAACTAGGTCTAAGCTTAAGAATTTCTGTGCTTTCTATGCTTTTCTCTCTAATATTGAGCCAAAGAGTGTGAATGAAGCTCTTGCAGATTCAGATTGGGTCACGGCAATGCAAGAAGAGCTCCATCAATTTGAAAGAAACAAAGTATGGCACCTTGTACCTAAACCTGCAGAGAGAACAATCATTGGAACCAAGTGGGTGTTCCGAAACAAACTGGATGAGTCAGGAATAGTCACTAGGAACAAGGCACGGCTGGTTGTTCAAGGGTATAATCAAGAAGAAGGGATCGATTATGAAGAAACCTTTGCACCAGTTGCTAGAATTGAGGCTATTCGAATCTTAATAGCCTTTGCAGCTCATATGGAAATCAAGCTATATCAAATGGACGTGAAAAGTGCATTCCTCAACGGATACCTTAAAGAAGAGGTGTATGTCAAACAACCCCCTGGTTTTGAAAACAGTGAATTTCCTAACCATGTTTTCAAACTTGACAAAGCTCTTTATGGCCTAAAACAAGCTCCTAGAGCTTGGTACGAACGGTTGTCAAGTTTTTTAATTGAAAATGATTTTAGAAGAGGCAAGGTAGACAATACCTTGTTTCTAAAATCTAAGGGGGAACATTTATTGATTGTCCAAATATATGTTGATGACATTATATTTGGTGCAACTCATCATGATTTATGCAATGAATTTTCAAATATGATGAGTGAGTTTGAGATGAGCATGATGGGTGAGCTTAACTTTTTCTTAGGCTTACAAATCAAGCAAACTCCAAACGGCACCATGATCCATCAACAAAAGTATATCAAGGAGCTACTTAAGCGTTTTGGGATGGAGTTGGCCAAACCCGTAAACACTCCTATTTCTCCTTCAACCAGGTTGGTTATGGATGATGGGAGTCCCTCAGTTGAGGAGAAACTCTATAGGGGCATGATTGGGTCACTCTTATACCTAACCGCTAGTAGACCTGATATTGTTTTTAGTGTTGGTTTATGTGCCCGTTTTCAGTCTAATCCTAAGGAAACTCATCTTAAGGCTGTTAAACGGATACTAAGGTATTTGAAACATACACCCAATTTAGCTTTATGGTATCCTAAAGGTTGCAATTTTGATCTTGTTGGATATGCTGACGCTGACTATGCTGGATTCCTAGTTGATAGAAAGAGTACCTCAGGTATGGCTCACTTTCTTGGACCTTGTTTGGTATCTTGGGCTACCAAGAAGCAACATTCAGTTGCCATGTCCACAGCAGAAGCTGAATATGTTGCAGCAGCTTCATGTTGTGCTCAACTGTTGTGGATAAGACAACAACTTAAGGACTTTTGTGTTGACACTGGATGCATTCCTATTTTTTGTGATAACACAAGTGCAATTAACATTGCCAAAAATCCATGTCAACATAAAAGAACAAAGCATATTGACATTCGACATCATTTCTTGAGAGATAATGTTGAAAAGGGTTTAATCTCTATGAACTTTTGCACAACGGAAAATCAAATTGCTGATATATTCACTAAAGCACTAGCTAGAGATCAATTTGAGAGAAATAGACTGGAACTAGGGTTGGTGAGAACACCCTGAGTTACCTGTTTCCAGAACATGAACTGGGTTTGGTAAGATCAACCTTTACACCCTGTTCTCTCCCCCTGTTTGCAAATCTTATTAACAACGGATGTTATTGCATACACTCGAATTGCGTGCATTTTGTCTTTACTTATCCACTTAGTGCAGCATAAGGGGATGTACTGAAGCCGCCTTAATACCATTAAGTCTAATCAAGATCAGACGGCAAAGAACAGGCATAACGAAGAGAACAGGTACGCCCCTTGGTTGCTCGATGTGTTTTTCCTTCCCAAGGCACAAGCTTTTAATTCTCACACCCGTTGCAAACCAAGAAATCTTCTAAAGATTTTGGGTGCTCTCTCTCTCTCTCTCTTTTTATATGCCCTGTTCTCAGTACTGCAAAACCTGAGAAACCTGCTGTGAAGCCCTCTCCTGCAAAAACACCCCTCAAACGAAAGCCCAGAACAGCCCCCCTACCAGAAGCTACCACCTCTGTTCCTGCCCTCAATCGCCCAAAGCAGTTCACTCCCTCTCCTTTGTCGGACAAACATGCGCAGTTGCTTAAGCGCAATGTCGTCAGGGGGAAGGTAGTGAATGTAAGCTTTTTCGAGGAACAAGGTCTGGGGGTGTTCCTGAATAAGTTGCGAGCCCAAGGCTGGCTCGACTTTTTTACAAACACCCAGTTGGGGTGTTCTGTGCCTGAGTTGGCTGAGTTTTACGCCAACTGTAGTGTCACCGAAGGGGTGGTGACTGGTTTTGTGAATGGGCAACGCATTCAGGCTGATGCGCCCACACTTGGAAAAATTTTGGGAGTACCCTCCCAAGGCTTTGATGTGTATGTGAGGGAAGACAAAACAGCCCTAGAAACAGCCAGACTCCTAGAGGTGTCCCAACGCCTCAGTCAAAAACAGGGCCTGAGAACACCCCTCTCTGTCAAGAAGGGTGAAATGACCTCCCTGCACCAACTATTGTTTATGTTCACTATCAAGAACATAATTCCGCGAGGTCAAGGGCGAAACTCAGCTGATGCCCTCGATCAATGCCTGGTGGATTTACTGGATCGGGAGGAACCAATTAACCTCCCTGCAATCATGATTCGCCACATAGGGCGAATTGCGAACACCACCCGGGCCCATGATCTTGGATATGAGTTTCTGCTGACAAGGGTGTTTGAGCACCTTGGGATAGTGCTCACACGGCGAGTGGCGGCCCGAGTCGTTGATGAGATTGGGATTGACACTCTGCTCGGGTGTGGCTATGAGGTTGGCGAAGGGTCACTCTCCAAACAGGGTCGTCGACCACCTCGACCACCTGTTTCTGGGCAACCTTCCTTCAAACTTGAGGCTGTTTTTGAGGACAATGCTCGCCTCAAGGATAAGCTCTCAACTGTCAAGGCTGCTCTTGCTGCGGAGCAAGCCTTCTCCGCCAAACGCCATGAGGAATTGCTTGCCCTTCTCTCCACTCTTGCCCCCAGCATTCCTCCTCTGCAAACGAGACCACCCCCTGCACCCTGATTCTCTAGGCTGTTCTCTTGTTTCCTCCTCCCCTCTTCGTTTTTGACATTGTACTTTTTTTAATGCAATATCTCTTTCATGATGCTTCTTGCACCTTATGCTCTATATTTCTTTTCTTGCATTCCTACTGTTGTTTATGCTTTTTAATGATGCCAAAAGGGGGAATAAGACCATACGAATAAGACCATATGATCTATGACCTAGCACCTAGAGGATCCCTATCAGCATTAATCGTTGTTAAGCTTTTTAATTTTGTCAATATGGTCACTTGGTTTGTCATCATCAAAAAGGGGGAATTTGTTGAGTATATTTAGTTTTGATGATAACAAATCCAAGTGTAAAACTTTGTCCAAGTAATGTTGCTCCAAACACGATCTCCAAACAGGCCTAACTGGTGTTTGTGATCTTTATTGTATTAACTGGTTTGCTACATGTGAGAACAAGTCTTCAAAACAGGTTTTACTTGGTGATTCTATATTAAGTCAAGAACACCCTCTCGACAGTTGATTGTAAGGCATGTTCCTGAACTCTAGCAATGCAAAGAACAACCCCAGCAAACAAGGTGGCCTTGGTGTTCACAGCAGCTCTATAAATCTTGGACAAGTTGACTGGTTCAAAACAAGAACTCTTGGGTATATATGTTTTATTTATTTAGACTCTTGTTAATATGCCAATCTTGAAAGTATCATTTTTAGCACTTCTTGAAAACGGTTTTCGAAAAGTTGCTTTGGGACACCATTACCAAACAACCCTGCAAACAGGGTGCCTAGGGTGTTCTCAAAAACTGCAGCAGCTACATCAGTCTTATCTGAAAATTTACTTCGGTTGGCTGCCAGATCTAAAAAGGTTCGTTTTGAATTTGAAAAAAATTGCAAAACCATTTTTGCTAAAGATTTCTCTTGAAAAGATTCTTATCCCTTATTTTTAGGTCTTGATTGAATTTGGGATAAATCAAGATTTTATCCTTTTCAAGACTAGACTACTCGGCCAAGATATTTTAAGAAAATCTTCTCTTCTCTCTTAGCCGTTGGAAATCTTTGATGAATCTTCTAAGCGACTAAAAATAGAGGATTTTTTCCTATCTTTTGAAATAATAGCCGTTGGGTTGTGCGTTTAAATATTGAAATTCTCTCTCCCATTTGACAACCCGGTTTTTACAAAGAAGTAAGAGATTTTTAGAGCTGAATTTCAAAGAGAAAAACCGTGAGAAGATTGTGCTTAACTGAGCTTTCAATTTCTTGGCATAATAGGACTTCATTGTACCTTACATCTGCTTAAGTCAGAAGCACCCCAGTAAGGTGTTTTGTACCCCTGTTCTCAGAACAGAAAGTGAGTGAGTGTGTCCTCAGTCGTGTGGACTTTGGACGTGTCCTATCTGGTGAGATTGGACGTGGTGTAACCTATCTTAGGGAAGAAGGTTACGTGGGTTACAAGTTGTAACAAGGAGTGTTGCTTTTGTAACGTTTTCAGCCCGTTAGTGAAGTGGTTAAATCCTACACGAGGTAGGTCGTGGTTTTTCACACCTCAGTTGGGCTAGAGGGGTTTTCCACGTAAAAATTGTGTGTGCTTTATTTCCGCATTTATTACTTTGAATTTCGCTGCTGAATCAATTGAGAGCAACCGCTATAAACAAGGCGTAAGGTTGTTTGTGAGTTACAAACAATCTCTGCAATCAAGTGCTACGGTTGTTTGTCAGTTACTTAGTGAAAATCGACCACCACAATTCACCCCCCTCTTGTGGTTGTGTACTCTTGGAATTCAACAAGTGGTATCAGAGCAGGTTCTCTCAAAAGGGAGCACCTTGAGAGATTCTGAAGATGAGTACACCACAAGGAATCCTTGAAGGGCAATCCATTACTCGTCCACCCTATTTCAACGGCCAACATTACAGTTGGTGGAAGAATAGGGTGGAGAACTATATTCAGGCAGAAGATTATGAATTATGGATGCTCATCAAGAACGGGCCCCTTGTTCCCACCAAGGTGCTTGAAGATGGTAAGAAGGTTTCCAAGGAACCCATAGAGTTTGATGGTGAAGACTATAAGAAAATGGAAAAGAATGCCAAGGCCAAGAAGCTATTATATTTTGGCCTTGGTCCAGATGAATATACACATATCTCGGAGTGTGAGTCAGCTCAGGAGATATGGAATGCCCTCCAAGTAGCTCATGAAGGAACAAGTCAAGTTAAACAATCACATATTGAGCTACTTATGAGGCAATATGAGTTGTTTGATATGGGTGATCGTGAGAACGTGATGGATATGTACACACGCTTCACCCACATAACAAACGAGCTAAAATCCCTGGGAAAGTCCTTCACCACAGAAGAGCTGGTGAGGAAGATTCTAAGGATTTTGCCTTGGTCTTGGGAAGCGAAGGTGACAGCCATCCAAGAAGCTAAAGACATGAACAAGATCACCCTCGACGAGTTGATTGGTAATCTCCAGACCTATGAACTCCGAAAGAACTCACAGCAAAAAGAGGAGCAAAAGAAGGATCGTGGGCTTGCCTTGAAAGCACATGAGGACACTGACTCTGACCTTGAAGATGAAGATATGGCCTTAAGGACAAGAAAGTTCAAGAAATTCTTCAAAAAGATCAAAGAAAACAGCAAAAGAAAAGACCTCAGTAAGTCCAGAAACACCCCCCGAGAACAGTTCACAGGATGTTTCAAGTGTGGCAAACCGGATCACATTGTGAAGAACTGTCCGCTACTTCGAGAAGAGCAAGAGCAAGAACACCCCAGGAAACAAGGTAGAAAGCAAGCTGCAAGCAGTTCTGGGAGACGATTCTCGAAGGCTATGCTTGCTGCCTGGGGAGATTCCTCTGAGGATGAAGGTGAGTCTGAAACTGAGGAAGATGCTGTAGCCCTCATGGCACAAAGTGGCACGGATTCAGATGATGAATCAACAAATAGCCTTACTGATCTCAAGAACAAGGTACGTGGTCTTAATAAAGCAACTCTCGAAGAACTTTTGTATACCTTGATGGATACTTGTGCTGAATTGAAACGAGATGTCCGAGACCTAGAACTAGAAAATGAGATACTAAAAATGAAAAACTGGGCTTACATGAAAATATTAATACGCTCAAAGAAAACCTCTTTATAAAAGAAGGAGATCATTCTCGAATGGAGGAAAAACTTTTTGAGGTGGAAGGAATGGTTGAGTCCTTGCTCAGGGAGAACAAGGGTTTGCATGCTAATATAGAGAAACTGGAAACCGAGATTATCATAACCAAGCGCTGGAACAAGTCCTCATAAGCCCTTGATTGGTTAAACACTCACCACAGTCAAAACAAAAAGGGACTTGGATATAAGCCTAAATGAACAGTTTACCCAATTCATAGAAAGTATGTGGGATTACCTGAAAACATTGTTTGCTTTCATTGTGGTGAAACTGGTCACTATCGATATTCATGTCCTTTGAGAAGGTATGTCATTGAAAAAAATGAAAGGTATGTGAAACAAATCTAGATTAGAAAAGATGAGCTTTACTTGTCTAAAAGAATGGGACCCAAGTGGATCTGGGTTCCCAAAACTAACCTGCGATTTGTTTTGCAGGCTGAAGTGAGAGAGAACAACCCCAAAAACAGCCCAGCAAATAGGGTAAGAAACACCCTGTCAAACAAATCAGAAAACAACCTTGAAAATAGGCAGCTGTGGTATGTTGATAGTGGGTGTTCGCGGCATATGACTGGAGAAAAATCAAACTTTCTCTCACTTACAGCTTCAACCAGTGGGAGCGTGGCTTTTGGCAATGGCAAGTCTGGGGTAATTGTCGGTGTAGGTAGCATTGGTAAAACTCTGTCCCACTCAATTGATAATGTGCACTTAGTTGATGGTTTAAAGCATAATTTACTAAGTGTGTCCCAACTGTGTGACAAGAACAACCTAGTAGTGTTCTCACGAACACATTGCTTGGTTGTCAATGTCAACACAGGAGATGTCGTATTAAGGGGGAAGCGACACAAAAATGTTTACAAAGTATGTATTTCCACTCTTCCTCAAAACAACCTGACTTGTTTGAGTGCTGTGAATGATGACATAATGCTCTGGCACAAGAGACTAGGTCATGCAAGTCTTACTCTTTTAAACAAACTTGTTTCAAAAGACCTGGTTATTGGACTACCTTCCATCAAATTTAATGATGACAAGGTATGTGAAACTTGTGCAAAAGGCAAACAAGTCAGATCTTCTTTTAAACCGAAAAAATGTGTAAGCACTACCCGACCTCTAGAATTATTCCACATTGATTTGTGTGGTCCCATGAGGATAACTAGTAGAGGTGGGAAAAAGTATGTGCTTGTTGTAGTGGATGATTACTCTCGATTTACTTGGACCTTGTTTTTGGCATCCAAAGAGGAAACCTTTGAGAATTTTATTGCCTTTCTCAAAAAGGTTGAAAAGAGAGTAGGACACTCCTTAATTAGCTTGAGATCTGATCATGGAACTGAGTTTGAAAATGCAAGTCTTATCAACTATTGTAATGAACATGGTGTTGATCATAACTTCTCAGCTCCAAGAACACCCCAACAAAATGGGGTG
>JAKOGI010001235.1:0-277726 GCA_029747015.1 Carnegiea gigantea
TTACAAGCCACTCACATATCCATCCCCATGCTTACTCAAGGCTTAGACTACCTCTAATAGTCTAGCTTCCATCACAAACCTCAAACCATACTTAACCGTGCAAAAGTGAGAAACATGGTGTCACAAACCAGCAAAGGGGCACGGCCTGCCCGTGCCTAAGAGCACGACTGTGCCACACCTATTCATGTGGTTTTCACTTGGTTGCTTCATAATCTTGGTAGCTTGTAACTTGGTTCCATTCATCCCTTGTGATATACATCAAATTACATCAAACTCCCTTTTGATTTTCACTTAGAATCCCTTAATTCTAAGTTCCATTCCTCCCTCACATGTTTGTTGCCTCACAACTAACATCTTATGTGCCACTTTCCTTGGTTTTCTCATGATTGTATTCTCCCTTGGTTTGTAAGCTTTCACTCTTAATTTGAGCTCTAGCTTGGACCCTCGGGACATACATTAGTACGAAATTAAATAAGATATCGATATGCTCGGATAAGAAATTAAGCAATAGTAGTGCATTTCTCCTGATCATTACATGAAAATTGTCTTTATTGTCCAATACGATGCTTGTTGTCACATGTACAATGTTCTTGATGTCCTATGTGAATTTGGTAGTGTCCTGGCTATATCAAACACTAGTACACCCAGAAAGAACAAGGTAGAAAGAACCTGACAGACTTTGGGATTGTTGTACCATCTCTATCGCCCTGTTACCTCATGGGAAATGGCCCATACTTTGCCAATGTCTTCTTAAGCATTACCACTAAGTACATGAACCAGAATGCCCCATAGTAGAAGATAGAGCCCCCCATTCATATTAAGAGTTCCTTGGACATCCGCAATTACCCCTTTAAAGAAAATGTGTTGCAAAACCTCAATGTAGATTTGTAAGACCAATAATGCCGTTATTCATACCCCCTGTTAGCTTATTGATGGCTAACTCCAAACAGTTAGGACAAATCCTGAGGCATAACCTCAACCTGGGATTTAGATGAGGGTTGCATTCATGTATACTTGCTTATATGTCTTTTCATGAAACACTACTAGGAGCCTAAATGCTTTAAAACATAGCCATAGTATTGCATGCAGTCTAGAATCCATAGTAGCTTATGTAGTTGTTTAAATTCTTTATTCATGACAAGTTTTGTGTTCTATGAATGAGTTGTTGCACTCCCTGGTATTCATTTAACTTGAGTTAAGTTAGGCATATGACTGAATTAGCCAAATGGTTGAACGTATGCAATGCACGACTTGGTGTGACACCTGAGTTGTTATTTGCATTCCGTGAACTCCTTGATTTCATGATATAGCTTAATAACTGCATACGCACACATTTAAAGCATGGTGAGGCTACCCTAGAAGCCTACATCCACGTATTCTTACCCTTATATGTTTGACCAGAGAAGCGCAGCGGAGGCATGTAGGCCCATAACTCACAGGTCCCAAGAATGTCACTAGCATATTCCTGTCGTTGTGAATTGCTTGCTATATGCGTATTAGACGGTTTCATGTTACTTGCAATCCTTAGGATCGAGGATGTTGAATTGCTGATAATATGTGATGTTGTTGTGCTTAAGTGATGCTACGTGGTGCTATGTGAAGAATCTCCATGTCAATCATTATGATCCTAAAAGTGACTTGAATCCATATTTTAGAATGAGACTACTTGTATATGGCCTTAAGATGTCGTTGCCTAATTATCCTACCTTTAGATTTCAATTCATAACGATGCATATGCATAGAGTTGTCGTTTACTATGAATAGAGTTGTCGTTTACTATGCAAATTTATTACGGTTTTCCATGCCACCTTATTTGTTCCTCTTTGGTGTGATTTGCCCTCGGCGCCTAAATTGAGTGAGTAGACACTGGAAGAGGATTGGCGAGGAGGAGACTGGATACCGTGTGCCCTTTTTTTTTTGTTTAAATTGTTTGTAATCGAGATTTAGATTTTAGTATGATTTGTGTAGATCGTGCCAGGTGTGTGCACGTTTAGGGCAGAATGTTACGCTTGGGTTTGTTATTTTACATTAAGCTGATTGTATCACTTTCCTACGTTATAAAATTCGTATTTTTATTAACTACACGAGTTAAACTATTATTGATGTGCTTATGTGAGCGATAATTTTATTAAAAAGAATGTTTTGTTGCCGTTAATATTATTCTTATTATTATTATTTGTTTTGAAAATCCTTCAATGATTTTAGTAAGCATTAATACACGTTATTAGCAAGTGTTAAATCCAATAGGAACCCGAATGCGATTTAGTTGTCATCCTTAGAATTCGTTTCGTTGGTTATTAAATCGGACCTAGATATATTCGGGAGCGAGTAATCGATGAAAGGTCATTTTAGCAATTGAGTTTAGAATTCGGGATACGAATTAGACTAACAATGCTTAATAATGAACCGCTTGAAACAAAGATAGCAAGGGAGAGGTAATTTCGTAAAATAGCACGGCCTCCTTTCTCCTCCTTCCCAATCGCGAGCCCCGACCACCATTCCTCTCTCTCTCTCTCTCTCTCTGCACTTCTTCTTCTCGCTCAGCTCATCTCTACCATGGACGCGCCTCAAGCTTCACAAATCCACCAAAATTTCACCACACCCACCTTGCTCTGGCCCTCATTCAACCTTCCCTACCACCAAACAAACCCTTAGTCGTGAAATCTGGGCAAAAATGGAAGGATTTTGCCATGATTTTGGTGGGTTTGGGCGACGATTTGGGGCGTCAAACGTGTACCCATGCTCAGCCATGCATTTCTGTCCCCAGCCACTCCAATTCCTCTACAAATCGGGGCTAAATTCATAGCACAAGCCTCGACAAAAGGCACCAAGTCGGCGAGTGAAATTTGGGTTGAATTAGGGTTCAAATGGCATGATTGGGCACGGTTTTGGGCTCTGTTCATGCGTGGTGAGCAAGAACTGAGGGGTAGGTGTTGTTCGAACACCTAGAGCCGAGCCCAGCAGCTTCGAACGATCATCCAGCTTGGAATCGAGCTGGGGATTTCTTTGCTCCTAAATTATTATTATTTTCAACGAATTTAGCTAAAGTTAGTTAGTGCATGTTAATTCTGAGATTAGAAATCAGTTTGGGTGAAATTGGAGTCAAAATTGAGAAATTACGAACATGGTACTGAATTTGGGTTAATTGCATGATAATTCGATGTATGGCTGAATGTACCAGTTAATCGAGGATTATAAAGTAAGCAGAGTGTTGTTATCAGACTGTCGTAGCAGGAGTTTGTCGCACTTGAATTCTGCTTGGCGCTTAGTGATGCTAGCTGAGAAGTTAAAGCAATTATGGAAATAACTGAATTATATCTAAGGGCTATGGCTAAATCAGTTTGGGCATGTTAATAGGCTGTTCGTAGTAATTTTAATGAAATATTATGCTTATGGTTATCGGTTTGCAAACTAAAAAGCAAAATGTCGCTTTAAAGTCTCGATTGCATCAGTTGGTACACTTAAACACTACGTTGGTTATTAAGCATGGTTGTTATACTAATTTATGATCGTTCTATGTATTATTGGTTTGTACGTGCTAATATTGAACTGAGCTTGGTAGTTGGACGGCTTGAGGTGGAACTATTGAGTGGTTTGAGGTTCTTGTGGTTGGTGTTGTGTGAGGAAGGAGTTTGGGTTGTGAACTGCTGCAATCGTGTGAGGCCGTGTGTGGCTTAATGGGCAGATTCTGTCAAGTTGTGATATGAAGTGTATGAATGTGCTATGTGTGAATCCTTTTTCCCCTCGATGTGCTACGTGACACTATGTGGTCAATTCTTAAAATGTTGGACATCTTTAAAAAGAAAGGGGCCATTTAGAAAGCTTGGTTTTCATGTTTGAAAATGCTTTCAAGTTTTACCAGTATCTATTAGCTTGGTAGGACGTCCAAAGTGTAAAAAGGCCCTAAATTGTCCAATTACTCTGTTAGTAACTCGACTGAATAGTCGATAGGTTTAGAAAGTTCAAAAGCGAACTAAAAGTGAGTTCAAAAATGTTTTAAGAGATGGGTTTGTGTATGACTTCGCTTCATGTTTAGAAGAATTTAAACTACCTAAAAAAGAGCATCTTAAGATGCTAATTACGAAGTTTAGCTGATTTGTATGCTATTTGCTTACTTAAGTCTCCATTGAGTTTTGATTTAAGGGCTAGTAGGTCCATTATGTTTTAAAGAAGCATTTATGTAGAAAACATATAAAGAAACCTTGGTTGAATTAAAAGTAAGCTAAATACCTTAAGTTTTGAATAGTAATAAGCTTTGAAGCGATCAAAGGTTTTGATTTGCTTAAGCTCTGCTCATCGAGTTTAAAAGAGAATTTCAAACGAACTCAAATTAGACACAAGAATAAGTTTACCACCTTAAGTTACGATGAGCTTTGATTACAAATCTAGTTTCCACTTATTGCTTACTAAGCCCTTTATGCTTCAAACGAGTTTCGATTTACGAGTTAGCAACTCATTATGTTTATAAGAAGCTTGAAGTTAGAAACAAAATCTTTTTACTAATTAGCAAATGTATTACATTTATAAGAAGCTTTTAAGTTGAACATGAAGTGGTTCTACGATTTAGCAAACTTATTACACTTAGACGAAGCTTTTAAGTTGAAAACGAAGTCATTTTATGATTTACAAAGCCTATTATGTTTACTAGAAGCTTTTAAAGTTAAAAGTGAAGTCGATTTACAAGCTAGTAAACGTATTATGTTTATAAGAATTTTTTAAGTTAAAAGCGAAGTGGACTATAAGCATCTAGAAAGATCATGGTCGTTTTGTTAAAAAGTAAGTTTTCAGCAAAGTAAGCAACTGAAGAAGAGAAATGAAATACGATTTTAAAGGCTAAGAAGTGCTAGGCAATTGGCCAGAGTGGGAATTGGACGCAAAGATGACGTGAGCTGTTTCCCCCTAAAGAAATGTTTGGAACTGGACTCAAGATATGAATTATCTTGGTGTGAGCTATTCCTGGAAACTGGATGCAAAGATGGCGTGAGCTGTTTTCCCCTAAAGAAATGTTAGGAACTGGACTCAAGATATGATTTATCTTGGCGTGAGCTATTCCTAAAAACTGGATGCAAAGATGGCGTGAGCTGTTTCCCCCTAAATAAATGTTAGGAACTGGACTCAAGATATGAATTATCTTGGTGTGAGTTGTTCCCCAAATAAGTTATGATGTGTGACGTGTAAGAAAACCTTGAGGGGGGCTGAACTCAAGATATGATTATCTTGGTGTGAGCTGTTGCCCCACAGAGGACAATATCGACGTTAGAGTTACTCTGCTGAGACGCGTTTTTTAGCCAAAAGTTGTGTACGTATACCCCGAGGATAATGTGAGTTGTGAGTGACGATTCTCACTTAGGGGCAGTTTAAAGCTCCCCTAGCCAACACAATTAGATGTTTTTATGCTATAAGTAAGTAACAAAAGAAGTTGGCCTTTCGTCATTTTAAGTATTTCAGAAAAGAAAGATTTATAAGGGCCATTATGAGGCCATATTGAATAAGATTTGAAAAGTTTATGAAGGTTATTAGAGGACTATTACGAAAGAAGTTCTTTTAAAGAATACGAGCCTCAAGAGGCTGAGTAAAGTGTTTTTGAAAAAGAAAGAAAGCTTTCAAATGTGCACCTCTTGTTCACCTTTTATGAAAGAATTTCCAAGTATAGTCAAATGAAGCTTCAAATGTCGCATTGTACGTTCAAGCTTTTCAATATGCATATTCTATGAAAGCATGTTTCTTGCCAAGTCTTTCTCACCAGTTTAGATGTTTCGAGAACTTTTAGAAAGAATTATCAGTTTTAAAGAAGTTAGCACGATTTATAAACTATGTTTGGTATATATCGAAAGTCACTATGTTTTCAAAAGTGAGTGTGAAAGCATTTATATTCAATCCTTGTTGCCTATTTGTTTAGGCGCGTGAATGCCTGCTAGTAGGGAAGTTTTGGTTGTTAAGGCCCTAAAATTGAGTTGAGTGGTTGGAATGAAGTTTAAGGAGAGTAATCTTTCCTTGGGGACTATGATTGCCTAATATGATAGTAAAGTATAAATACGTGATATGGGACTATTATTAGTATTATTGCTTGCAATCGTTTTAGTTTTAAGGAGTAGGGAAATTCTCACTGAGCGTGTGGTTGTCTCCCCATTACTCTTTCCCCTTTTTCCCCAGGCTTTTGTTATGACAGGTGAAAGTCAAGCTACTTATGCGGAGTTGAAGTTTACCCCTGGTTGGAAAAGAGTTATGTGCACCATATAGAAGTAGATTCATGAGTTTAACGAGGTAATATAGCGTATTCCTAGTTTGTAATTGTTGTAAACTAAGTTTTCTAGCTCATATAATGCATATTGTTTATGAGTCGCTCTGTATGGCCGTATGAGCCAACCATCTGATTAGTTAGATGTCTTTAGTTGAAATTAGCTGTGTTTTGCGATGTAAACCCCAGTACTCTGATTGTGTAGACATTGAGTTGTATATTTGATGTCCTTCTTTATTAATGGACTATATTGTTGATGTACTCTGAGTGAGATTGCTCATTGAGTTATGAACTCCAGCTTGTAGCCATTGAGCTTATTTTGGAATTCTTTACGCTTCCGTTAATCGCAAGGAATTGTTGTAAGGCTTTTAGCCTGGAAATGGTCAGCTTTTAGGAAAAACTCTGTCTATTTCACCCCGAAAATTAAGTAGGAAGTAAGAAAAATATAATGCTTCTGACCCTAGGGACTGGGGGTGTTACATTGATGGTATCACAGCAAAGGTCCTGCGACCATAGGCCGCGACCTAAGTTTTGCATTTCATATAGTCGTTTAGGAACACTTTGTGACTATGTGACATATGCCTCTTGTATGTGCAAATGTGAGTTTATGTGAATGTTTGTGCGTTTAGCTAGTTAGGCGCGGCTTAAGTGAGCTTCTTGACCAAGTGAATGAACGAATTGCTAGGAGTATAAGCCGAATAGCTTCTATTCTTATGAATGAGATAAGTGTTAGCGCAATCCAAGTTGTTTCGCTTATATGCCTTGGTGATTTTAATTGAAAGTTTAAAGAACATATGATTTGAATCCAAATAGTTGGAAAAGTCTTAACTCTAGGCCCATCTTTGCCCCTAAAGCACAATTTGCTCCCCGGGCCCCATAGTGGAGTGAACAGATGTACTCCAAGGTTGGTAGAGAGAGAGCCAGAAGCAGTTAAGCTATTTCCTTTTAAAAACCTAAAGACCTTAAAAGCCAAGGTCATCCGATTAGTGAGTTAGGGTTGTGCTTTCCCATTAGAAACCTTTCTAATTGTTTAGCTAGATCTTAATGTTGCAACCGTTGACTCACGTCTGCTTTGCAATAATGCTTGGGTTAGCCCTACGACCTTAACTCTCTGTGTGTAATCAAAAGATCTAGAGTGTTCACATGCCCAGGGTGTATGCATTATCAGATGTGTTAATGATGATTTGTGGCAAGTGATTAGAGGCAGCTTTCCATGACTGAAAATCTCACTAGGTGATACCCCCCATACATGAATTTGGAATTGTAAGAAATTAAATGAGATTTCGATGTGCTTGGATAAGAAATTAAGCAATAGTAGTGCATTTTCCCCGGGCCCCCAACCTAGGGAGAGCCGCACCGTTAGGACTTCCTAAAGGGAAATCCTTAAGGCTCTTGAAGATCGAGGGTTTGGATAAGCATTTAGATAGTCATTCTAGAACAAAACTGCCAGAGTTTCCCCTGTTTTAGCAACATTTAAGGGTCTTAGCTCAGCTAAGGGTACCTGTAACTGGGGATAGGGTGTAACATTTGCTAAAATAACCCAAGTTCACTGCCTCGGGCCACATGCCTAGATCACTAATGATCTAACAACTAAAACAAGGGTTAGAAAGCTACATATATAGGTACACAGCCGGCTACATGCTTTCACATACAACGATAACTTAAAAAATTACAACGTGGTAGATCGAACACTTGCAAAGCTAGCAGAGACTTCTGAAGGGTCGGCATCAAACAACTTCAAAGTATCTCTTAAACCTGCTCAAATTAAACCTGCGAAAAAGGGGAATAATAAAGGGATGAGCAACCACACGCTCAGTGAGAATTCTCCTACTCCTGAAAACCTAAAACAGTTGCATGCAATAATACTAGTAATAGCCACATACCATGCATTCATACTTTACTATCATATTAGGCAATCATAATCCCCAAGGAAAGATCACCCCCATTAGGACTTCATTCTAACCATTCAACTCGATTCTAGGCCCTCATCGACCAGACTTCCTTACTAGCAGGCATTCAGGCACATAAAAAGGTAGGCAACAAGGATTGAATATAAAGGCCTTCAAACTCACTTTTCAAAACCTAGTGACTCTCGATAAATACCAAGAATGACTTATAATCCACACAAACTCCTTGTAAGCTTATAATTCTTTTTAAAAGTTCTCGAAACATCTAAACTGGTGAGAAAGATTTGGCAAGAAACGTTCTTTCATCGAATTTGCATATTAAAAAGCTTGAATGTATGACGCATTACTAGGATGTAACTATACTTCATTTGAAATCTCATTTAAACTATATTCAGAACACATTCAAAGAATATATGCAGGTTAGGTACATCTAAAGCTTTCTTCTTTTCTTAAAAACACCTTACTTGGCCTCTTGAGGCCTATGTCCCTTTAAAAGAACTTCTTTTCCTTTTCTGAACTGCTTAGAATGGCAACAAGCCAACTGTCCTTTTTATCAGGAACTTACTTATAACATAAAAACATCTTATTGTGCTAGCTAGGGGAGGTCAACACCGCCCTTAAGTGAGATCATCACTCTTAATCTATGTTATCCCCGGGGTATACGTACGTAACTTTTGGCCAAAACGCGTCTTAGCAGAGCAAGTCTAACCTCGATACTGTCCTCTGTGGGGCAACAGCTCACACCAAGTTAATCATATCCTGAGTCCAGTCCCCTTTAAGGTTTTCTTACGCGTCACACATTAGGGAACAGCTCACACCAAGATAATCATATCTTGAGTCCAGCTCCCGGGAACTGCTCACGCCATCTTTGCATCCAGCTCCCAACATTACCTTAGGGGGAAACAGCTCACGCCATCTTTGCGTCCAGTTCCCACCCTCAAGGTCTGGCCACTTGCCTAGCACTTTCATAGCCGTTAAAATCGCATTACATTTCTCTTCTTTAGATGCTTACTTTGCTGAAATCTTACTTTTAAACAAAGCGACCATAACCTTTTGAAATGTTTATAGTTTATTCGTTTTTAGCTTAAAAACTTCTTATAAATGGAATAAGTTTGCTAACTCGTAAATCGACTTCATAAATAATTTAAAAGCTTCTTATAAACGTAAAGTGTTTACTAAATCGTAAAACGACTTAATTTCTAACTTAAATGCTTCGTATATACGTAATAAGGTTGCTAAATCATAAACGACTTCATTTCTAACATGAAAGCTTCGTATAAACGTAATAAGATTGCTAAATCGTAAAACGATTTCATTTTCAACTTAAAAGCTTCGTATAGACGTATTAAGTTTGCTAAATCGCAAAATAACTTCGTTTCCAACTTATAAGCCTCGCATAAATGTAATAGGGTTGCTGAATCGTAAAACGACTTCGTTTCCAACTTAAAAGCTTCGTATAAACGTAATAGGGTTGTTAAATCGTAAAACAACTTCGTTTCCAACTTAAAAGCTTCGTATAAACGTAATAGGGTTGCTAAATCGTAAAACGACTTCGTTTTCAACGTAAAAGCTTCTTATAAATGTAAAACGATGGCTAACTCATAAAACGACTTCATTTTATTGCTAAAAAGCTTCTTTTAAATGTAATACGTTTGCTAAATCGTAGATTGAAACTCGTTTGAGACATAACGTGCTTAGTTAACGTTTAATGCAAACTATGTTCGAAATTGAAACCCATTTGAGACTTCACTACTTAGTTAGCAGTAAATGCAAGCTAGATTCGTTTGAAACTTCCTTTTTAACTCAAAGAGAGGTGCTTAAACAAATTAGGACCTTCGATCGCTTTCAAGCCTTTTATTATTCAAGACTGTGTAGCTCAAATTAGATTCATAATAAAAACTTTAGTTGTCATTGTATAGCTCGTTTCAATTCCTTTTAAAACTCAAGAAGGGTGCATAAATAAATTAAAGGCTTAAAACGTTCCCAAACTTGCTACTGTTCAAAAACTTAAAGTACTTGGCTCGTTTATAAGGCAATTTAAGGTTTCTTTCTATATTTTCAACACAAATGCTTCTTAAAGTCATTATGGACTTACTAGCTCTTTAATCGAAACTCAATAGAGACTTAAGTAAGCAAATAACATGTAAATAAGCTAAGCTTCATAATTAGCACCTTAAGATGCTCTTTTCAGGTCTTTTGAATTCTTTTAAACACAAGGAGGGGTCATATCCAAACCAATGCCTTAAAAACTTTTTCGAACTCACTTTTAGTTTGCTTTTGAACTTCCTAAACCCATCGACTATTTAGTCGAGTCACTAACTGAGCAGTTCGATGGTTTAGGACCCTTTTTACACTTTGGACGTCCTAACACACGAATAAACAACGGACAAACATAAAAGTATTTTCAAACGTGTAAAACAAACTTTCTAAATGATCTTTTCTTTTTAAAGACGTCTAAAGTTTCAAGAATCAATCACATAATGTCATGCAGCATATCGGGGGAAAATAGTTCACACATAGCACATTCATACACTTCATATCACAACTCATTAAGCCACATATGGCCTCGCAATCCACACGATTGTGGCAATTCACATTCCTATCTCCCTCCTCACACAGCACCGACCACAAGAACGCCAAACCACTCAATAGTTCCACTTTGAGCTATCCAACTTCCAACTCGGTCTAATAATATCATAAACAAACCAATAATTCACTAATGCATGATATAAAAGCATAGTATGCTCATCAATAATCTTAAACAAAATTTAGCATGCTTTATTAGTGCCTTAATATGCCCGAGAAACATTCTTAAGCTTCAACACAACTTAAACAATGATATGATAAATTGATAGTGCCATGATAACATTCTATTTGTTAAGTAATTCTCTAACTTGTCATATTACTAACATTCAACATCAATTTGCCATACAATTAATCCCAAAATCAATATCATGTTAATAATTTCTCAATCTCGACTCTAAGTTTCCCTAAACTGATTTCAATCCTCGAAATTAACATGCACTAGCTAATTCAATTAAATTCGTTGAAAATAGTTGTAATTTAGGAGGAAAGGAACCCTCACCTTAAACCCAAGCTAGAGGCTCGATTCACGTTTGTGGGCTCGACTTTAGGGGCTCAAATAACTCCACTTCTTCGGCACTTGCTAAACCACAGTCGAAAACGACCAAATCGCGTCCAAAATTCCAAAAACTCAAACCCTAAAACAAACACAAACTCACTTACTGATTGAGATTGAATTGGGTCTTTTAGGAGGTGATTTCCACTCTAGTTTATAGGAAATTGAAGCAACCAAGAGTCGAAGTGCATGGCCATACCTGGGGTGTGCTTTTGAGCTTCAATTCAGCGCCCTAAACCTCCCGTAAACGTGGCAAGAAGCTCCGAAAATCGACCCAGATTCACACGAATTGATACTAGCTTGGAGGGTGGTCGAATGGTGGGGTTTTGCAGCTGTGGGTGGCGAAAATCGGCTCCCAATTTGAGCTTTGGAGTTGCGTTAATGGAGGAGG
Organism: Carnegiea gigantea; assembly: GCA_029747015.1. NCBI lineage: Eukaryota > Viridiplantae > Streptophyta > Magnoliopsida > Caryophyllales > Cactaceae > Carnegiea > Carnegiea gigantea. The sequence goes on from JAKOGI010001235.1 coordinate 11,676, forward strand.
AGGAGACGAGCAGTAGAGAAAGAGAGGAGAGAGAGAGTGTCTGTCGCAGGGGGGTGAAATCGCGCGTGAGGAAGAAGGAGAGGGGGTGTCTTGTGCAAATTACCAAAATGCCCCTCCCTCACTTTATTTTTGTGTCCCAAGCTAATTCATATTCGATACGGCTAGTCTAATTCATAACCCGAATTCTAAATCCAAATCAATCATATATTCCTTCATCAACTATTCGTTCCCAAATCTATCTAGGTTCGATTTAATAATATCGAACTACTTCTAAGGTTGACAACCTAATCGTTTTCAGGTTCCTACTTAAATTAGTACCCGCTAATAACCGTTAATGGCGCTTATTAAAAATCATTGAATGATTTTCAAAACTAATAATAATAATATTATTACTGGCGACAAAAATATTCTTTTTAATAAAATCAGCGCTCGCATAGGTACTTAGAAAATAATTTTATCTTATATCACTAATAAAATACGGTTTTCATAACGCAAAAAGGCATTACAAACAACTTAACGGAATATAAAGTACGCGGGCCTGACACTCTCCCCCCTTAAAAAAATTTCATCCTCGAAATTGCTTACTTGGAAGAATTAATGGGGGGTACTTCACTCGCATTTCTTTCACAATCCAAGTCACTTTATGCTTAGCTATTCATTCCGCCTTCACAGTAGCATCCCATCCTTGGATTTCCATTTGAACCCAATCATCAGGGAGCGTTTTCCCTTGCACTATAATAACTCAATCTCTAAAGGTATGGTAGGTATAGCAGATAGTTTTTAAGGAAGAGGTTATGAAATGTTGCATATGCATCTCATGAGGTTCACTAACAAGTTCCTTTGTGAATCAAGAATACGACAAAAGGGTGAGCTGTACTAGAATGACATGATGGGAGCATAAAGTGGGTTAACAAGAGAATACCTGACCTCATTTCAGCAGGTTCCCCAGTCTCTTTTCCTTCTAGCTAAGCATCTGACTGCCAATTTGTGGTTTTTGGCTGTTTCTACTATCCCCTGAGGGAGTACCAATGGTTAGGTGATCTCGTTGTGTCGCTAGCTTGATTCCCGTTCCGGATCTCTGAGTGTGACCCCGACTATTCCATGTACCCTTTGGAATTGCTACTTTGTGACCCATACCACCACATCCAAAACATGGGCTCGCATGGCGTCTGCATGGGCCAGGGTGTTATCGTCCACACTGGTCACATGTTTTCCTTAGTTTCTCTTGGGCAGCTTGCTTTTCTTTGTCCTATTTCATCCCATATTTAACCCTCCTAAAGTTTATGCTTCCCTGAGAATTGGATCCTCTGGGGCCAAATTTCTCCTTTACTTGACCCTTCCCTCTATCCTTAATTTTGGTTTTGCTTATGATGCGGGCGATTTTCACCGCTTTTTGATACATTTCTTGGAAACTGTCATAAGTATATCCTGCTATTATCTGTTTCATTTCCTCTCTTAATCCCTGTTCGAAGTGGTCCATCCTCATTTCCTCGATGGCCACCTGATTTGGAGCAAATCAGCTCAGCTCATTGAACTTCACCGCATATTCCATCACGCTCATTTCTCCTTGTTTTAGGTATAAAAACTCCCGTTCCTTAACCCTTCTTGCATCTCGAGGGTGATAATTTTGCATCCATTAAGGCTTTCAGTTGGTTCCAAGTTAACACAAGTTCACCTACCCTAGGTTTCACTGTCCCCCACTAGAATTCAGCTTCTTTTCCAAATTGGTAAGCGGCCAGGTGCACCTTGAACCTGTCAGGGCACTCCATGATCTCAAATAAATTTTTCATTCTCCGAAGCCACTTCTTGTATACCATAGGGTCAGGTCCACCTTCAAACTTGGGAGGCTTAAGCTTATTAAACTGACATATCATTTCCATGGCAGTTGGTTCTGGTATGAGTTCGCGGCGAGGAGGCATCTATCACACAATTACACAAGGAATCACTTAGTTCTAATTTGAACTAGGGGTAGACTTCCTTGGTTAATGAAATGATTTGCAAGTGGACGCAGGATGTTATGTATGGCTACTAGTTTAATCTCAGCTTAACCTTCGCATAATTATACATGCACAGCATATTTTACGCAAAGAAATGCATGTATATGCTTGAACAAACTAGTGAATCCATAACACTTGGTCGACACCAACTGCACTTATTTCATTGAACACCGACGATTTGACTTAACAGTCATGGGAGATCTCACCATCCTAGTATTTCACAATTCCAGCGCACTTCTCAAGGCACCCTATCACAAGCCTTCTCAATATAAATGGACACTATATGCAACTCCTTTCTTTTACTCCTCTAGAATTTTATAAGTCATCTAATAAGATTCATCGCTTCTACAGTTAATCTTCTTGCAATGAAACCAAACCGCTTCATCGAAATTAAAGTTTCCCTCCTCAATCTTTTCTCCATCATCCATTGCAGGCTAGGATATAACCGCATTCCATGTGGCCAACCATAGAGGTACATAAATGTGGTCGATGATGAGGAAAACTATCCTACACTACCACTGAGATGGTAAGGGAAAAATCGGAATATACATACATATTATAAATTATACACTTGTTAATACAAGTAATACCAAGCAAGACACGACCACATAACCACATAAGTCACGTATCTTCGCATAGCACATGCCTATCATGCTATCTAAATGCATAATCCAAACCTACGGCTCTGATACCACCTAATGTAATGCCTCCAACATAGGGAGAGTCACACTGCCAGGACTTCCTAAAGGGAAACCCTTAAGGCTCTTGAAGATCGAGGGTTTGGATTAGCATTTAGATAGTCATTCTAGAACAAAACTGCTGGAGTTTCCCCTATTTTAGCAAATTTGAGGGTCTTAGCTCAGCGAAGGGTACCTGTAACTAGGGATAGGGTATAACATTTGCTAAAATAACCCAAGTTCACTACCTCAGGCCACTCACCTCGTTCACTAATGATCTAACAACTAAAACAAGGGTTAGAAAGGCACATATACAGGCACAGAGCCGGCTACATGCTTTCACATACAACGATAACTTAAAAAATAACAACGTGGTAGATCGAACACTTGCAAAGCTGGCAGAGACTTGTGAAGGGTCGGCATCAAACAACTTCAAAGTATCTCTTACACCTGCTCAAATTGAACGTGGGAAAAAGGGGAATAATAAAAGGATGAGCAACTACACACTTAGTGAGAATTTCCCTACTCCTTAAAACCTAAAACAGTTGCAGGCAATAACACTAGTAATTGCCACATGTCATGCATTCATACTTTACTATCATATTAGGCAACCATAATCCCCAAGGAAAGATCACCCCCATTAGGACTTCATTCTAACCATTCAACTCAATTCTAGGCCCTCATCGACCAGACTTCCCTACTAACAGGCATTCAGGCACATAAATAAGTGGGCAACAAGGATTAAATATAAAGGCCTTCAAACTCACTTTTGAAAACATAGTGACTCTCGATAAGTGCCAAGAATGGTTTATAATCCACACAAACTCCGTTTAAGCTTATAATTCTTTTTAAAAGTTCTCAAAACATCTAAACTGGTAAGAAAGATTTGGCAAGAAACGTTCTTTCATCGAATATGCATATTGAAAAGCTTAAATGTACGGCGCATTACTAGGATGCAACTATACTTCATTTGAAATCTCATTTGAACTATATTCAGAACGCATTCAAAGAATATATGCAGGTTAGATACATTGAAAGCTTTCTTCTTTTCTTAAAAACGCTTTACTTGGCCTTTTGAGGCCCGTATCCCCTTAAAAGAACTTCTTTTCCTTTTCTGAACTGCTTAGAATGGCAAAAAGCCAAATCTCCTTTTTATCAGGAACTTACTTATGATATAAAAACATCTAATTGTGCTGGCTAGGGGAGGTCAACACCGCCACTAAGTGAGATCGTTACTCTTAATCACCGTTATCCCCAGGCTATACGTACTTAACTTTTGGCTAAAATGCATTTTAGCAGAGCAACTCTAACCTCGATACTGTCCTCTATGGGGCAACAGCTCACACCAGGATAATCATATCCTGAGTCCAGCCCCCCCAAGGTTTTCTTACGTGTCATACATTAGGGAACAGTTCCTACCAATATAATCATATCTTGAGTCCAGCTCCCGGGAACAGCTCACGCCATCTTTGCGTCCAGCTCCTAACATTACCTTAGGGGGAAACAGCTCACGCCACCTTCACGTCTAGTTCCCATGTTCAAGGTCTGGCCACTTGCCTAGCACGTTCATAGCCTTTAAAATCACATTACGTTTCTCTTCTTCAGATGCTTACTTTGCTGAAATCTTACTTTTAAACAAAACGACCATAGCCTTTTGAAATGTTTATAGTTCATTCGTTTTTGGCTTAAAAACTTCTTACAAACTGGATAAGTTTGCTAACTCGTAAATCGACTTCGTAAATAGCTTAAAAGCTTCTTATAAATGTAAAGTGTTTGCTAAATCGTAAAACGACTTAGTTTCTAACTTAAATGCTTCGTATATACGTAATAAGGTTGCTAAATCATAAAACGACTTCGTTTCTAACTTGAAAGCTCCGTATAAACGTAATAAGGTTGCTAAATCGTAAAACGACTTCGATTTCAACTTAAAAGCTTCGTATAGACGTATTAAGTTTGCTAAATCATGAAACGGCTTCGTTTCCAACTTAGAAGCCTTGTATAAATGTAATAGGGTGGCTAAATCATAAAACGACTTCGTTCCCAACTTAAAAGCTTCGTACAAACGTAATAGGGTTGCTAAATCGTAAAACAACTTCGTTTCCAACCTAAAAGCTTCGTACAAACGTAATAGGGTTGCTTGCTAAATCGTAAAACGACTTCGTTTCCAACTTAAAAGCTTCATACAAACGTAATAAGGTTGCTGAGTCGTAAAACGACTTCGTTCCCAACTTAAAAGCTTCGTACAAATGTAATAGGGTTGCTGAATCGTAAAATGACTTCGTTTTCGACTTAAAATCTTCGTACAAACGTAATAAGGTTGCTAAATTGTAAAACGACTTCGTTTTCAACTTAAAAGCTTCGTACAAATGTAATAGGGTTGCTAAATTATAAAACGACTTCGTTGTCAACTTAAAAGCTTCGTATAAACGTAATAGGATTGTTAAATCGTAAAACGACTTCGTTTCCAATTTAAAAGCTTCGTATAAATGTAATAGGGTTGCAAAATCGTAAAACGACTTCGTTTCCAACTTAAAAGCTTCGTATAAACGTAATAGGGTTTCTAAATTGTAAAATGACTTCGTTCCTAACTTAAAAGCTTCGTATAAACGTAATAGGGTTGCTAAATCGTAAAACGACTTCATTTGCAACTTAAAAGCTTCTTATAAATGTAAAACGATTGCTGACTCATAAAACGACTTCATTTTTTTTGTTAAAAAGCTTCTTTTAAACGTAATATGTTTGCTAAATCATAGATCGAAACTCATTTGAGACATAACGTGCTTAGTTAACGTTTAATTCAAACTAAGTTCGAAATCAAAACCCTTTTGAGACTTAACTACTTAGTTATCAATAAATGCAGGCTAGATTCGTTTGAAAATTCCTTGTTAACTCAAAGAGAGGTGCTTAAACAAATTAAGACCTTCGATCGCTTTCGAGCTTATTATTATTCAAGACTTAGCTCAAAATAATTAGTTAGTGTGTAACTCAAATTAGATTTGTAATAGAAGCTTCAGTTGTCATTCTATAGCTCGTTTGAATTCTTTTTAAAACTCAAGAAGGGTGCATAAATAAACTAAAGGCTTAAAACGCTCCCAAACTTGGTACTATTCAAAAACTTAAAGTACTTGGCTCGTTTATAAGGCAATCTAAGGTTTCTTTCTACATTTTCAACACAAATGCTTCTTAAAGTCATTATGGACTTACTAGCTCTTTAATCGAAACTCAATAGAGACTTAAGTAAGCAAATAACATGCAAATAAGCTAAGCTTCATAATTAGCACCTTAAGAATCTCTTTTCGGGTCTTTTAAATTCTTTTAAACTCGAGGAGGGGTCATACTCAAACCAATGCCTAAAAATCTTTTTCGAACTCACTTTTAGTTTGCTTTTGAACTTCCTAAACCCATCGACTATTCAGTCAAGTCATTAACTGAGGACTTCGACGATTTAAGATCCTTTTTACACTTTAGACGTCCTAACACGTGAATAAACAATGGACAAACATAAAAGCATTGTCAAACGTATAAAACAAACTTTCTAAATGACCTTTTCTTTTTAAAGACGCCTAAAGTTTCAAGAATCAATTACATAACATCATGTAGCATATCGGGGGAAAAGAGTTCACACATAGCACATTAATACACTTCATGTCACAACCTATTAAGCCGCACATGGCCTCGCAATCCACATGATTACGGCAATTCACAACCCTATCTCGCTCCTGACATAGCACAGGCCACAAGAACCTCAAACCACTCAAATAATTCCACCTTGGGCCATCCAACTTCCAACTTGGTTTAATAATATCATAAACAAACCAATAATTCCCTAATGCATCATATAAAAGCATAGCATGCTCATTAATAATCTTAAACAGAATTTAGCATGCTTTATTAGTGCTTTAATCTGCCTGAGAAACATCCTTAAGCTTCAACACAACTTAAACAATAATATGATAAATTGACAGTGTCACGATAACATTCTATTTGTTAAGTAATTCTCCAAATTGTCAGATTACTAACATTCAACATCAATTTATCATACAATTAATCCCAAAATCAATACCATGTTAATAATTTCTCGATCTCAACTCTAAATTCCCCTAAACTGATTTCAATCCTCGAAATTAACATGCACTAGCTAATTAGATTAAATTCGTTGAAAAGAGTAGTAATTTAGGAGGAAAGGAGCTCTCACCTTGAACCCAAGCTAGAGGCTCGATTCACAGTTGTCGGCTCGACTTTAGGGGCTCAAATAACTCCACTTCCTCGAGACTTGCTTAACCACGCTCGAACACGACCAAATTGCGCCCAAAATTCCAAAAACTCAAACCCTAAAACAAACACAAACTCACTTACTGATTGAGATTGAATTGGGTCTTTTAGGAGGTGATTTCCACTCTAGTTTATAGGAAATTGAAGCAGCTAAGAGTAGAAGTGCATGGCCATACCTGGGGTGTGCTTTCGAGCTTCAATTTAGCGCCCTAAACCTCCCGTAAACACAGCAAGAAGCTCCGAAAATCGACCCAAATTCGCACGAATTGATACTAGCTTGGAGGGTGGTCGAATGGTTGGGTTTAGCAGTTGTGGGTGGCGAAAATCGGCTCCCAATTTGAGCTTTGGAGTCGCGTTAATGGAGGAGGAGAGGAGGAGGAGGAGACGAGCAGTAGAGAGAGAGAGGGGAGAGAGAGAGTGCCTGTCGTGGGGGGGGCGAAATCGCGCGTGAGGAACAAGGAGAGGGGGTGTCTTATACAAATTACCAAAATGCCCCTCCCTCACTTTATTTTTGTGTCCCAAGCTAATTCATATTCGATACAACTAGGCTAATTCATAACCCGGATTCTAAACCCAAATCGATCATATATTCCTTCATCAACTATTTGTTCCCAAATCTATCTAGGTTCGATTCAATAACACCGAACTACTTCTAAAGTTGACAATCTAATCGTATTCGGCTTCCTACTTGAATTAGTACACGCTAATAACCGTTAATAGCGCTTATTAAAAATCATTGAATGATTTTCAAAACTAATAACAATAATATTATTACTGGCGACAAAAATATTCTTTTTAATAAAATCAACGCTCACATAGTCACTTAGAAAATAATTTTAGCTTATATCGCTAATAAAATACGGTTTTTATAATGCAAAAAGGCATTACAAACAACTTAACGGAATATAAAGTATGCAGGCCTTCCACTCTCCCCCACTTAAAAAAATTTTGTCCTCAAAATTGCTTACTTGGAGGAATTAATGGGGGTACTTCACCCGTATTTCTTTCACAATCCAAGTCACTTTATGCTTAGCCGTTCATTCTGTCTTCACAATAGCATCCCATCCTTGGATTTCCATTTGAACCCAATCATCAGGGAGCATTCTCCCTTGCACTATAACAACTCAATCTCTACAGGTATGGTAGGTATAGCAGATAGTTTTTAAGGAAGAGGTTATGAAATTTTGCATATGCATCTCATGAGGTTTATTAACAAGTTTTTTTGCAAATCAAGAATACGACAAAAGGGCGAGCAGTACTAGAATGACATGATCGGAGCATAAAGTTGGTTAACAAGAGAATACCTGACCTCATGTTAGCAGGTTTCCTAGTCTCTTTTCCTTCTAACTAAGCATCCAACCGCCAATTTGTGGTTTCTGGTTGTTTTTACTGTCCCCTGAGGGAGTACCAATGGTTAGGCGATCTTGTTGTGCCGCTGGCTTGATTCCCGTTCCGGATCTCTGAGTGTGACCCCGACTATTTGATATAGCGTTTGGGCAATTTGCTACTTTGTGACCCATATCACCACATCCAAAACATGGTCTCGCATGGCGTCTGCATGGGCCAGGGTGTTCTCGTCCACACTGCTCACATGTTTTCCTTAGTTTCCCTTGGGCGGCTTGCTTTTCTTTGTCCTGTTTCATCCCATGTTTAACCCTCCTGAAGTTTATGCTTCCCTGAGAATTGGATCCTCCGGGGCTAAATTTCTCCTTTACTTGACCCTTCCCTTTATGCTCAATCTCGGTTTCGCTTATGATGCGGGCTATTTTCACCGCTTTCTGATACATTTCTTGGAAACTGTCATAAGTATATCCTGCTATTATCCGTTTCACTTCCCCTCTTAATCCCTGTTCGAAGTGGTCCATCCTTATTTCTTCGATGGCCACCTGATTTGTTGCAAATCAGCTCAGCTCATTGAACTTCGCCGAATATTCCATCACGCTCATTTCTCCTTATTTCAAGCATAAAAACTCCCGTTCCTTAACCCTTCTTGCGTCTCGAGGGTAATATTGAGCGTCCATTAAGGCTTTCAGTTGGTTCCAGGTTAACATAGGTTCACCTACCCTAGGTTTCACTGTCCCCCGCCAGAATTCAGCTTCTTTTCCAAATTGGTAAGCGACCAGGTGCACCTTAAACCTCTCAAGGCACTCCATGATCTCAAATAAATTTTTCATTCTCCGAAGCCACTCCTCGTATACCATAAGGTCAGCTCCACCTTCAAACTTGGGCGGCTTAAGCTTATTAAACTAACATACCATTTCCATGGCAGCTGGTTCTGGTATAAGTTCGCAGCCAGGAGGCATCTGTCACACAATTACACAAGGAATTACTTAGTTCTAATTTCCACTAGGGGTAGACTTCCTTGGTTAATGAAATGATTTGCAAGTGGACACAAGGTGTTATGTATGGCTACTAGTTTAATCTCAGCTTAACCTTCGCATAATTATACATGCACATCATATTTTACGCAAAGAAATGCATGTATATGCTTGAACAAACTAGTGAATTCATAACACTTGGTCGGCACCAACTGCACTTATTCCGATGAACACTGACGATGCGACTTAGGAGTCACGGGAGATCTCACCATCCTAGTATTTCACAATTCCAACGTACTTCTCAAGGCGACCTATCATAAGCTTCTCAATATAAATGAATACTATATGCAAATCCTTTTCTTCTATCCCTCTAGAATTTCATAAGTCATCTAATAAGATTCATCGCTACTGTAGTTAATCTTCTTGCAATGGAACCAAACCGCTTCACCGAAATTAAAGTTTCCCTCCTCAATGTTTTCTCCATCATCCATTGCAGACTAGGATATAACCGCATTCCATGCGGCCAACCATAGAGGTAGATAAATGCGGTCGACGATGAGGAAAGCTATCCTACACTACCACTGAGATGGTAAGGGAAAAACCGGCATATACATACATATTATAAATTATACACTTGTTAATACAATTAATACCAGGCAAGACACGACCATATAACCACATAAGTCATGTATCTTCGTATAGCACATGCCTCTTATGCTATCTAAATGTATAATGCAAACCTATGGCTCTGACACTACCTAATGTAATGCCTCCAATCTAGGGAGAGTCACACCGCCAAGACTTCTTAAAGGGAAATCCTTAAGGCTCTTGAAGATCAAAGGCTTGGATTAGCATTTAGATAGTCATTCTAGAACAAAACTGCCAGAGTTTTTCGTGTTTTAGCAACATTTGAGGGTCTTAGCTCAGCTAAGGGTACCTGTACCTGGGGATAGGGTGTAACATTTGCTAAAATAACCTAAGTTCACTGCCTCAGGCCACTCGCCCAGATCACTAATGATCTAACAACCAAAACAAGGATTAGAAAGCTACATATACAGGTACAGAGCTGGCTACATGTTTTCACATACAACGATAACTTAAAAATTTACAATGTGGTAGATCGAACACTTCCAAAGCTGGCAGAGACTTCTGAGGGGTCGGCATCAAACAACTTCAAAGTATCACTTAAACCTGCTCAAATTGAACCTGGGAAAAAGGGGAATAATAAAGGGATGAGCAACCACACGCTCAGTGAGAATTCCCCAACTCCTTAAAACCCAAAACAGTTACTGGCAGTAACACTAGTAATAGCCACATATCATGCATTCAAACTTTACTATCATATTAGGCAATCGTAATCCCCAAGGAACGATCACCCTCATTAGGACTTCATTCTAACCATCCAACTCGATTCTAGGCCTTCATCGACCTGACTTCCCTACTAGCAGGCATTCAGGCACATAAACAAGTAGGCAACAAGGATTGAATATAAAGGCCTTCAAACTCACTTTTGAAAATATAGTGACTCTCGATAAATACCAAGAATGGTTTATAATCCACACAAACTCCTTTTAAGCTTATAATTCTTTTTAAAAATTCTCGAAACGTCTAAACTGTTAAGAAAGATTTGGCAAGATCAAATATGCATATTAAAAAGCTTGAATGTGTAACGCATTACTAGGATGTAACTATACTTCATTTGAAATCTTATTTAAACTATATTCAAAACACATTCAAAGAATATATGCAGGTTAGGTACATTTAAAGCTTTCTTCTTTTCTTAAAAACGCTTTACTTGGCCTCTCGAGGCCTGTATCTCTTTAAAAGAACTCCTTTTCCTTTACTGAACTGCTTAGAATGGCAAAAAGCCAAATCTCCTCTTTATCAGGAACTTACTTATAACATAAAAACATCTTATTGTGCCGGCTAGGGGAGGTCAACACCGCCCTTAAGTGAGATCATCACTCTTAATCTGTGTTATCCCCGGGGTATACGTACTTAACTTTTGGCCAAAACGCATCTTAGCGGAGCAACTCTAACCTCGATACTGTCCTCTGTGGGGCAACAGCTCACACCAGGATAATCATATCCTGAGACCAGTCCCCCTCAGGGTTTTCTTGCGTGTCACATATTAGGGAACAGCTCACACCAAGATAATCATATCTTGAGTCCAGCTCCAGGGAACAGCTCACGACATCTTTGCGTCCAGCTCCCAAGATTACCTTAGGGGGAAATAGCTCACGCTATTTTTGCATCTAGTTCCCACCCTCAAGGTCTGGCCACTTACCTAGGACTTTCATAGCTTTTAAAATCACATTACGTTTCTCTTCTTCATATGCTTACTTTGCTGAAATCTTACTTTTAAACAAAACGGCCACAACCTTTTGAAATGTTTATAGTTCATTTGTTTTTGGCTTAAAAACTTCTTATAAGCGGAATAAGTTTGCTAACTCGAAAATCGACATCGTAAATAACTTAAAAGCTTCTTATAAATGTAAAGTATTCACTAAATCGTAAAATGACTTAGTTTGTAACTTAAATGCTTCGTATATATGTAATAAGGTTGTTAAATCATAAAACGACTTCGTTTGTAACTTGAAAGCTTTGTATAAACATAATAAGGTTACTAAATCGTAAAACGACCTCGTTTTCAACTTAAAAGCTTCGTATAGACGTATTAAGTTTGCTAAATCGTAAAACGACTTTGTTTCCAACTTAAAAGCTTCGTATAAACGTAATAGGGTTGCTAAATCGTAAAACGACTTCGTTTGTAACTTAAAAGTTTCGTATAAGTGTAATAAGGTTTCTAAATCATAAAACGAGTTCGTTTCTAACTTAAAAGCTTCGTATAAACGTAATAGGATTGCTAAATCATAATACGACTTCATTTTCAACTTAAAAGCTTCTTATAAATGTAAAACGATTGCTAACTCATAAAACGACTTCATTTTTTTGCTAAAAAGCTTCTTTTAAGCATAATACGTTTGCTAAATCGTAGATCAAAGCTCGTTTGAGGCATAATGTGCTTAGTTAACGTTTAATTCAAACTAAGTTCGAAATCAAAACCCATTTGAGATTTAACTACTTAGTTAGCAATAAATGCAAGCTAGATTCGTTTGAAAATTCCTTTTTAACTCAAAGAGAGGTGCTTAAACAGATTAAGACCTTCGATCGCTTTCAAGCTTATTATTATTCAAGACTTAACTCAAAATAATTAGTTAGTGTGTAACTCAAATTAGATTTGTAATAGAAGCTTCAGTTGTCATTCTATAGCTCATTTCAATTCTTTTTAAAACTCAAGAAGGGTGCATAAATAAACTAAAGGCTTAAAACGCTCCCAAACTTGCTACTATTCAAAAACTTAAAGTACTTGGCTCGTTTATAGGGCAATTTAAGGTTTCTTTCTATATTTTCAACACAAATGCTTCTTAAAGTCATTATGGACTTACTAGCTCTTTAATCGAAACTCAATAGAGACTTAAGTAAGCAAATAACATGCAAATAAGCTAAGCTTCATAATTAGCACCTTAAGAATCTCTTTTCGGGTCTTTTAAATTCTTTTAAACACCAGGAGGGGTCATACTCAAACCAATGCCTTAAAAACTTTTTCGAACTCACTTTTAGTTCGCTTTTGAACTTCCTAAACCCATCAACTATTCAGTCGAGTCACTAACCGAGCAGTTCAACGATTTAAGACCCTTTTTACACTTTAGACATCCTAACACGTGAATAAACAACGGACAAACATAAAAGCATTGTCAAACGTGTAAAACAAACTTTCTAAATGACCTTTTCTTTTTAAAGATGCCTAAAGTTTCAAGAATCAATCACATAATGTCATGTAACATATCGGGGGAAAAGAGTTCACACATAGCACATTCATACACTTTATATCACAACTCATTAAGCCGCACATGGTCTCGCAATCCACATGATTGTGGCAATTCACAACCCTATCTCGCTCCTCACACAGCACCGACCACAAGAATCTCAAACCACTCAATAGTTCCACCTCGAGCCATCCAACCTCCAACTCAGTTTAATAATATCATAAACAAACCAATAATTCACTAATGCATCATATAAAAGCATAGTATGCTCATCAATAATCTTAAACAGAATTTAGCATGCTTTATTAGTGCCTTAATCTGCCTGAGAAACATCTTTAAGCTTCAACACAACTTAAACAATAATATGATAAATTGACAATGCCATGATAACATTCTATTTGTTAAGCAATTCTCCAAATTGTCAGATTACTAACATTCCACATCAATTTGTCATACAATTAATCCCAAAATCAATACCATGATAATAATTTCTCGATCCCAATTCTAAGTTTCCCTAAACTGATTTCAATCCCCGAAATTAACATGCACTAGCTAATTCGATTAAATTCGTTGAAAATAGTAGTAATTTAGGAGGAAAGGAGCCCTCACCTTGAACCCAAACTAGAGGCTCGATTCACGGTTGTGGGCTCGACTTTAGGGGCTCAAATAACTCCACTTCTTCAGCACTTGCTTACCCAGGCTCGAACACGACCAAATCACACCCAAAATTCCAAAAACTCGAACCCTAAAACAAACACAAACTCACTTACTGATTGAGATTGAATTGGGTGTTTTAGGAGGTGATTTCCACTCTCGTTTATAGGAAATTGAAGCAACTAAGAGTCGAAGTGCATGGCCATACCTGGGATGTGCTTTCGAGTTTCAATTCAACACCCTAAACCTCTAGTAAACGTGGCAAGAAGCTTTGAAAATCGACCCAGATTCGCACAAATTGATACTAGCTTGGAGGGTGGTCGAATGGTGGCGTTTTGCAGCTGTGGGTGGCGAAAATCAGCTCCCAATTTGAGCTTTGGAGGCGCGTTAATGGAGGAGGAGAGGAGGAGGAGGAGAAGGAGACGAGCAGTAGAGAGAGAGAGAGTGTCTGTCGCGGGGGGAGTCGCGCGTGAGGAAGAAGGAGAGGGGTGTGTCTCGTACAAATTACCAAAATGCCCCTCCCTCACTTTATGTTTGTGTCCTCAGCTAATTCATATTCGATACAGTTAGTCTAATTCATAACCCGAATTCTAAACCCAAATCGATCATATATTCCTTCATCAGTTATGCATTCCCAAATTTATCTAGGTTCGATTTAATAACATCGAACTACTTCTAAGGTTGACAACCTAATCGTATTCGGGTTCCTACTTAAATTAGTACTCACTAATAACCGTTAATAGCGCTTATTAAAAATCATTGAATGATTTTCAAAACTAATAACAATAATATGATTACTGGCAACAAATATATTCTTTTTAATAAAATCAACGCTCACATAGGCACTTAGAAAATAATTTTAGCTTATCGCCAATAAAGTACAGTTTTTATAACGCAAAAAGGCATTACAAACAACTTAACGGAATATAAAGTACACGGGCCTTACACATTGTCCAGTGCGATGCTTGTTGTCATATGTACAATGTTCTTGATGTCCTACATGAATTTGGTAGTGTCTTGGCTATGTCAAACCCCAATACACCCAGAAAGAACAAGGTAGAAAGAACCTGATAGACTTTGGGGTTGTTGTACCATCTTTATCACCCTGTTGCCTCATGGGAAATGGCCCATACTTTGCCAATGTCTTCTTAAGCATTACCACCAAGTACACAAACCAGAACGCCCCATAGTAGAAGATAGAGCCCCCCATTTCTATTAAGATTTCCTTGGACCTCCGCAATTACCCCTTTGAGGAAAACGTGTTGCAAAACCTCAATGTAGATCTGTAAGACCAATATTGCCGTTATTCGTACCCCCTGTTAGCTGATTGATGGCTAACTCCAAACAGTTAGGACAAATCTCGAGGCATAACCTCAACCTAGGCTTTAGATGAGGCTTGCATTCATGTATACTTGCCTTATATGTCTTTTCATGAAACGCTACTAGGAGCCTGAATGCCTTAAAACATAGCCATAGTATTGCATGCAGTCTAGAATCCATAGTAGCTTATATGGTCGTTTAAATTCTTTATTCATGACATGTTTTGTGTTCCATGAATGAGTTGTTGCACTCCCTGGTATTCACTTAACTTGAGTTAAGTTAGGCACATGACTGAATTAGCCAAATGGTTTAACGTATGCGATGCACAACATGGTATGACACTTGAGTTGTTATTTGCATTCAGTGAACTCCTTGATTTCATGATACAGCTGAATAAATGCATACGCACACATTTAAAGCATGGTGAGGCTACCCTAGAAGCTTGTATCCGCATATTCTTACCCTTATATGTTTGACCAGAGAAGCGCAGCGGAGGCGTGTAGGCCCATAACTCACAGGTCCCAAGAATGTCACTAGCATGTTCCTGTCTTTGTGAATTGCTTGCTACATGCGCATTAGACGGTTTCATGTTACTTACAATCCTTAGGATCAAGAATACTGAATTGCTGATACTATGCGATGCTGTTGTGCTTAAGTGATGCTATGTTGTGCGATGTGATATTCTTATTACTCTAATGTGCTATGGGAATCTCCGTGTCAATCATTATGACCCCAAGAGTGACTTGAATCTATGTTTTAGAATGAGACTACTTGTATATGACCTTAAGATGTCGTTGTCTAATTATCCTACCTTTAGATTTCAATTCATAACGATGCATATGCATAGAGTTGTCGCTTACTATGCATAGAGTTGTCATTTACTATGCAAATTTAATACGGCTTTCCACACCACCTCATTTGCCTCTCTTTGATGTGATTTGCTCTCGGCGCCTAAATACAGTGAGTAGACGCTGGAAGAGGATTGGCGAGGAGGAGACTGGACACTGTGTGCCCTTTTTTTTAGGTTTAAATTGTTTGTAATCGAGATTTAGATTTTAGTATGATTTGTGTAGATCGTGCCAAGTGTGTACATGTTTTAGGCACGAATGAGCATAGTTTGGGAATTTTGGGGACGAAATTCTTTTAAGGGGGGAGAATGTTGCTCCCGGGTTCGTTATTTTATGTTAAGCTGATTGTATCGCGTTTCTACGCAATAAAATTCGTATTTTTATTAACTACACGAGTTAAACTATTATTGATGTGCTTATGTGAGTGATAATTTTATTAAAAAGAATATTTTGTCGCCATTAATGTTATTCTTATTATTATTATTAGTTTTGAAAATCCTTCGATGATTTTAGTAAGCGTTAATATACATTATTAACGAGTATTAAATCGAATAGGAACCCGAATACGATTAGGTTTTCAACCTTAGAATTCGTTTCGTTGGTTATTAAATCGGACCTAGATATATTCGGGAGCAAGTAATCAATGAAAGGCCATTTTAGCAATTGAGTTTAGAATTCGGGATACGAATTAGACTAATGATGCTTAATAATGAACCGCTTGAAACAAAGATGGCAAGGGAGGTGTAATTTCGTAAAATAGCACGGCCCCTGTTTTCCTCCTTCCCAATCGCTAGCCACAACCCCCATTTCTGTCTCTCCCTCTGCTCTTCTTCTTCTTCCTTAGCTCATCTCCTCCATGTACGCGCCTCAAGCTTCACAAATCCACCAAAATTTCGCCACACCCACCTTTCTCTGGCCCTCATTCAACCTTACCCACCACCAAACGAACCCTTAGCCGTGAAGGCTGGGCAAAATTGGAAAGATTTCGTCACGATTTTGGTGGGTTTGGGCGACGATTTTGGTGCATCAAACGTATACCCATGCTCGGCCATGCATTTTAGTCCCTAGCCACTCCAATTCCTCTATAGATCGGGGCTAAATTCACAGCACAAGCCTCGACAAAAGGCACCGAGTCGGTGGGTGAAATTTGGGTCGAATTAGGGTTCAAATGGCACGATTGGGCACGGTTTTAGGCTCTGTTCATACGTGGTGAGCAAGAACCGAGAGGTTGGTGTTGTTCGAACACCTAGAGCCGAGCCCAGCAGCTTCGAATGATCGTCCAGCTTGGAATCGAGCTGGGGATTTCTTTGCTCCTAAATTATTATTATTTTCAACAAATTTAGCTGAAGTTAGTTAGTGTATGTTAATTTTGAGATTAGAAATCAGTTTGGGTGAAATCGAAGTCAAAGTTGAGAAATTACGAACATGGTACTGAATTTGGGTTAATTGCATGATAATTCGATGTATGGCTGAATGTACCAGTTAATTGAGGATTATAAAGTAAGCAGAATGTTGTTATCAGACTGTTGTAATAGGAGTTTGTCGCACTTGAATTCTGTTTGACGCTCAGTGATGCTAGCTGAGCAGTTGAAGTAATTATGGAAATAACTGAATTATGCCTAAGGGCTATGGCTAAATCGGTTTGGGCATGTTAATAGGCTATTCGTAGTAATTTCAATGAAATACTATGCTTACGGATATCGATTTGCGAACTAAAAAGCAAAATGTCGCTTTAAAGTCTCGATTGCATCAGTTGGTAACTTAAACACTACGTTCGTTATTAAGCATGATTGTTATACCAATTTATGATCGTTCTATGTATTATTGGTTTATGCATGCCAATATTGAACTGAACTTGGTAGTTGGATGGCTTGAGGTGGAACTATTGAATGGTTTGAGGTTCTTGTGGTCGGTGTTGCGTGAGGAGGGAGTTTGGGTTGTGAATTGCCGTAATCGTGTGGATTGCGAGGCTGTGTGTGGCTTAATGGGCAGATTCTGCCAAGTTGCGATATGAAGTGTATGAATGTGCTATGTGTGAATCCTTTTTCCCCTCGATATGCTACGTGACACTATGTGGTCAATTCTTAAAATGTTAGACGTCTTTAAAAAGAAAGGGTCATTTAGAAAGCTTGTTTTTCATGTTTGAAAATGCTTTTAAGTTTTACCAGTATCTATTAGCTTGGTAGGACGTCCAAAGTGTAAAAATGTCCTAAATCGTCGAACTACTTAGTTAGTGATTCGACTGAATAGTCAATAGGTTTAAGAAGTTCAAAGCCGAACTAAAAGTGAGTTCAAAAATGTTTTAAGACATGGGTTTGTGTATGAATTCGCCTCATGTTTAGAAGAATTTAAATGACTTGAAAAAGAGCATCTTAAGATGCTAATTATGAAGTTTAGCTGATTTGTATACTGTTTGCTTACTTAAGTCTCCATTGAGTTTTGATTTAAGGGCTAGTAGGTCCATTATGTTTTAAAGAAGCATTTATGCAGAAAACATATAAAGAAACCTTGGTTGAATTAAAAGTAAGCTAAATACCTTAAGTTTTCAATAGTAATAAGCTTAGAATCGATCAAAGGTTTTGATTTGCTTAAGCTCCACTCATCGAGTTTAAAAGGGAATTTCAAACAAACTCATATTAGACACTGGATGGAACGCCCCCAAATTAAACATGTTTCACTGCTTGTGTTTTCCTTAATAAATCTCTCAATTATCATCTAGACAACCCAATGATAGGGGCATTACTGCCATCTAAAAAGACAAGGCTTGAAACATAAGTGCTATAAATAACACAATTAAGCATAACTTCAATCATACACATACACACCTGATCAATCCGTGTATAATCAACTGTTAACCAACATAAGGTTTTTACACTATAGTAAAAACAATTCACCATGTAATCTGCATCTCCACCCACTGAAGATTTCAATATACAGCTCTAAAAATACTCATACACTGTGTCAGTATTGATCTATCCAGATTCCCTTGCTCAACTTATTCTCTTCCGCTGGTTTACTATCATGAAGACGATTCTCTGAGCAATTGCCTAAAACAAAACATGAAAAATATTTCGAACTGTGAGCCGAAGCTCAGTACATGCATTCCTGAATTGTTAAATGATCATTGAAACACTGATTGGGCCTGCTTTGCAATTCATTTTAAGTTAAAACAGTGAATGAGATGAATGTAAAACTGCATTGCTAGTTATTATCTGATAGTGAAACCCTTGATACCGTTATGATCTATGGATGGGTGTATACCTGCCAAGCCAATCGGGGACCTGGCCTGAAGCCACGTGAAAAAATGAAGGACAAATACCCTGTAGATGATAACTGACGGGGTCACTAATTAAAAGATAAATCACTGTGTAAACTGATTCATTGATGGACTTACCAAACATGATACCTTGATAAATGAACTCTGATCTTTAAAGATATAGGTAATGGACGTACCTGAAGTCTTTAAAATGATATTTCACTTGATAATATGTATGCACACAGGAAAATGATAGACTAGGCCCCGATTCTGCTAAAGAAATGTAATTATAGGTAAATGCAGTTAGTAAACAATATTCGCACCCATAATTTGTAACTTTAATGGAAATTGATTAATCAAAAAGACTTCACAATCTCAATAATCCAATATCAGGCAAGTTAAACCAAATTATCTGAATGATAAATCAGTTAGGATTATTGAACTTGAAATACAATAAATTGAAGCAAAATAGACCAAATGGAAATGATTGAGGTGATAATGAAAAGATTTTAATTGAAATAAACGAAATATGGGTTTTTGATGTTTCTGAAATGGATAATGGAAGATATAATGCTTCTGAAATAGATAATAGAAGGCTTAATGTCAGGAGAGGTGTTGTAAGGTTCATAAAAGCTCAAATAACACCAGCTTGGTTTGATGGACACTGATTTTGAGTCATTATTCTGCTCACATCCCAAATTTCATTTTCGTACTTATTTAACTCAGTTTTCAACCCAAGTAAGCTTCTGTACATAATCAAACTTGTTGAACTCACTACACTTTGTAATTCCCTTGCAATACCCATAATTATATAGAAACTTCTGAAAAGATTTCTAAATGTCACGATTTCTGTATGCATTTATGTTACCGTTTGATGGTCTGCATTAGAAAATCCATATCTTTCACTCCCAACCTAAAAATAAGATGTAAGACCCCAATATGAAAAGCACATAATGTTCAATAAAACTTTTATTTAGGACACAAAGCATGATTCACATAGTAAGATCTCTAAAATTAGGGTAGAACACAGATGTGCACAATTTCAGTTCAATCTGCGTAGTCGTAGCAAAATGACCACAACTTCTTACACAGAACTCGGATTAAAGCGATTCAAAAAGCATGTAAAACCTAACTCATTGATCTATCCACATGACAAAAATTACAAATTTTCAATGAGCCAATCAATACCAATTTTTTCATAAAGTCCACCATTCAAGTCTGCTCCCAGTTTTGATGTATTCTGCGCAGTCTTCAGTAAATTGGTCATAGCTTTGTCCATGCAAATCGGAATTAAGTGATTATAGAGCCTATTGAAATCTAATTCATTAGGCTATCCACCTACCAAAAATGATGATTTTTCAATGTGCTGATTATTACCAGTTTGTTCGGAAATGCACCCCTATTTTAGGGTCTGTTTACAGCATAACAGCCCATATTGCAATTTTTTCTTGACATAAACCCCCATTAAAATCACTCTTTAGCTCATCCAAGTCCACACCAACATTACCATAATCATTTATGGTGATAAAGATTACCAAATCAAATACAAAATGATCCAAATCCATCACTTCAAACTTAAACTATAGCATGATCATGAACAATCTCAACTTTCACATGCTTCTGTGCTTAAACAACACTTAAGCACTTCAAAGATAGCTCTTATTCTTATCAAAATAGCATGATCAATAATAAAACCAAGAAAAACAAGAATCAAAGGGAAAAATCAGCATGATAGGTTAAGGAGTATACTCACTTGATGCTTGAAACAAAGAGGTGTGAGTGATGCTTGAAGGGTGGGGGGGTGGCTAGTGACGGAAGGGTGTTGGGGGTGGCTGACTGGTGGTGTTCTGGGTGGTGGTTGCTAGTAGCAAGGGGCAGTAGGTGGGGCAGAGAGGGGACACACAGCAGCAGCAAGCAAAATGGAGTGAAGGAGAGAGGAAGGTGTCTTGATGTTTTGTGGTTGAATTTTCACTTGGTCACAAATGAAGTAAAGACTTTACTTGGCTGAGATTTATCCCTCAAACAAATATCTTTTGCTAATTAAAATTAGGGGTAATGATGGTAATTAGGTAAACAAATAGATTAGGAACTTGTTGGGTAGAAATCGGCCTTAAATGAGCTCGGGTTTGGAAAAATTATGAAACCGGATACGATTAATTTACTATTTTTTTTCTAAAGCTCGAAATTAAATGTGATATTATAAAAAATAATTTAATCTTTTAAATCATAAATATCGAGGCCTACTATCAATTTTTTTCAAAATTAATACGGTAAATAAAACTTGAATTGTAAAGTACGGCCCAAAATAAATTCTCCCAGCTGGGATAATTAAATGAGATAAATAAATGTAAAAAATGAATAACTTGACTTAATTAAATAAATAAACATAATTTAGGGTTGGGCTATTATAGCCTTCCCCCCTTAGAGAGTTTCGTCCTCGAAACTTATAAACTTTGCCTACAGATGTAAGGTTATCTCAAGTAGTTTCTGAGGAGGTATGATTTGCCCAAAGTAATTTTGTTAAAGATCACTACTTGATGCTTAACTGCTTAATCTGGTGATCCAATATCTGGATTAGGTGCTCGTAAAACACAAGATCCTCAATGACCATAATGGGTTTCATTATGACAGCGTGGTCAGGATATGAAATGTACTGCCTGAGTTGTGAGGTAAGGAACACGTTATGCACGTGTTTGAGTTATATAGGTAGATCTGGTGGACAAGCTACACAATTCGGCCTTTCAATAAACTGACATGGTCTAAAAGATCTTGACCGCAATTTAGTTTTCCTTACACCCTTAATTGATGAGACTTTCTGAAAAACCATTTCAGGATGATAAGAACTGCTAAAGTTCAATCTAGTTCCAAAGGCTCTTTAAAGCGCTTGCCAAAAGTGGCTTGAAACCTCTGATCTCTATCAGACACTATATCTGAGAGAATCCCACGACAAAGTCCATTGAAATTAAATCCCTTTCTCAAGATTTTGCTTTATTCTTTGGAGCTCAGGATCACTTTCCTGATTCACTATAATTTCCTTCATTAGGGAGGGCTTTATGGTAAGTGCCAACAATTGAACATTCGCCTTCCTGTGTGACGCTAATTGAATGTCAAAGTCCTCAAGCTCTCTCAAGAGATTCAGTTGATTATTCACCACAGTGTTCATGGTATGTTGTGCCTTCCTATTCAGGGCGTCTGCCCAATATTTCCCTTTCTTGGTCAACATTGGATCTGCCACAACTGATGTTTTAGGTAGATTGAGCTTCTTCTAAGTGAAGATATACTTCAGACTCTGATGGTCAGTATAGATTGCATAAGGTATACCTTATAAGTAGTGTTTTCAAATTCTCAGTGCACCTGGATTATGGGTAAGGTACCACCCATAAGACTTGAACTGTTGGGAGGGATAAGGTACCACTATATCTTCTTGCTAACTTTATAGCTTGTTTCAATAAATTGGTCAGGGAAGATAATATTTGACAAAGCCTTTCTGAACTCGATAATTCCCTGCTGAACTCAAACGGTTTCTAATCTCAGTGCATTGGTGGGTCTTGAGCACTTGGTAACTGCTTTTACCTTTTGCAAATCAATCTTCATCTCTTCGCTTGAAACCATATGTTCCAAAAATACCATTGCTTCTAACAATACTCATGCTTCTTGTATTTGCTATATAATTGATGTTCCTTCAAGGTCTATAACACTGTCTTTAAATGAACAATATGCTTATCGCTATCCGTGAAGTAATTCAAAATGTCTTTTATAAGTACCACCATAACTTGTCTAGATGTGGTTTGAAACTCTATTCATAGGTTCCGTAAAGGTTGCAGGGCCACTGATTAGGCTAAAAGGCATCACAGTGAATTCATAGTAACCCAAACATGGTCCTTAATACAGTCTTGGGGTTGTTTTAAGGTTTAAACCTAAGTTGACGGTATCTTGACCTCAAATCAGTCTTAGATAAGACTCATGTTCCCAGCAGTTGATCAGTCATCTACTTGGGGCGATGGGTATTTCTTTTTGATGGTGTTCTTGTTCCACTCCCTGAAATCAATGCATAACTTCAAGGTTCCATTCTTTTTCTTTATAAATAGAACTCGGCATCCCATTGAGGAACATTTGGATGGTCTAATAAATACTTTCTGTAATAGCTCATCTAACTGAATCTTCAGTTTTCTAAGCTCTGTTGGAGCTATACGATATGGGGCGTTGGAGATAGGTTGAGCGTAAGGGATTAGTTCAATCTCATAATCAATTTCTCTTTGCAGAGCGCTCCTGATAATTCTTCAGGAAAACATCTATAAATTCGCAAACTATAGGGATATCTTCTGCCTTTTCTTCCTTAGGTTGGATGTTAATAGCATAACACCAATAAACAACATATTCTTGACATAAGAGCTCACTTGTTTCCATAACAAAATTTAAAGGACAAGGTTTTTCCTCTCTGTGACCATGAAACATATTTCTCTCCCTTGTTCATCTCTTGAAATAACCTTAGGGTCTTAACAATCTATCTTGACCTCATAAGTGCACAAGCAGCTCATTTCCAGAATGATATCAAAGTCTGATAAGTCAAATTGAATCAGAACTCCAAGAAATACTATCGCACCAATAGTAATTGGGACAAACTTATAAGAGATAGGACATGAAACTCTAGTGTTATTGGGTAACTTGATTCCATAATTGGTTTCTGCCTCCTTCTCCGCAAGGTTCACTTCCATGGCAGATCGTGTGAATATAAATGAATAAGTGGCAACTAAATCAATCAATACACAAAATGGCTTTGAAATTGAAAGAGAGTTCCCGTAACTACTGTACCAAAGGTAGCGACTTCTTTCTTACTCATCACATAAGCCCTTTCTACAGCTGCGGGCCTTGAAAGTGAGAGCCCTTATCTACAACCTTCAGTTTTCGAGAGCAGGTAGCGATGAGGTGCTCTGGGCTACCGCACCACATACATTTGTTAGTTTCCACTCGGCATTTAGGAGTGCTGTGGTTAATTCTTCCGCAAACCTGCTCCGAGTGAAACCAAACCCTAAGAGCCTATTCTTAACAGTGTTACACTAAATATTGGTTTTACCAGTTAGATAAAATGTTCCAATATTTACCCTTTTATCCCCTTGAATCTTTATTATAGTGAAAATTTTCTCCACTCCTTGAATCCATTCTTAAGGTTCCACTGTGTCATACTTTCCACTCTAGAGTTCTTTAGTCTGAATCAGCTAAAGGCGTTTTGTCAAGGGGCAGTAGCCCATCAAAATTTCTCACTGACGTAATCCAAATGCATGGCAAAGACTTTAATTGTCTAACTTAAGCTTTATGCAAGTGATCTTCCATAGGAAACTTAGATTGAAGTAGCCAAAAGGTAGACACATTGCGTTTCCCTTAGCAATGGATTCCACAAGTTTGATAATAACCAACCTTTATACAAAGCGTAGTTAAGATCTACCTTCTGTACAAGCGTGCTACAAAATGATCATCTGTTGACATGGGTGCAACCCAATCATAATCCATCTACTAGCAGCAATTAGGCTCTTAAAAATAGGAAAAGACGACCAGAACTGATGAAGATATGACATGAGAGTGAATGATGATGCAACTAGATAGGGAGATGCCATGAAGACAAAAAGATGAAGCCCCTGGTCAAAGTGAGGAGTATCCAACAGTTGATAATCCAACAAGGACAATGGTAAATGATATGTTATCAGAAAGTGCAGTGAAATATTTTCAAGAGTAATGTCTACTTCACGGATGGAGGTGGAGTCAATGGACGGCTTACAAGAGTTTCGACAATTTAAGCAAGTCTTGAATTGCAATGGATTGGAGCAAAATGTCTCTCTAAAGTGTCCTTGATTTCTCTTATATGGAATCGTCGATAGTTAATGGTTTCAAAACTTATGTGCCATAAAACAAGCCTCTTCAAAATCCTACAATTCAGGGGATATTACATCAAGAACCCCCATATAGCTTACTTAGATGAAATTCGTGAGTTATAGAAGAAAATATCTATAATCAATGAAGCATATTGAAGTAATTGCCACTTAGATCCAAGAAACGTACAAAATGACACCCATATGATGAGGAAGCATAAGCTCAAAGTTGTTGGTACCCACTGACTTGAACAGTCTGTACCATCAGATTTCTAGGCTGAATTTCCTTGACCACTGGTCTCCAAATATACTGCAACATGGGTCATTGGAAAGCTTACTTTCTGTATTTTGACATAGACTAACCAAAACATTCCTATCTGACGGAATGCATAAGCTGCAAGTGAGCTAAACTCAGACCTTGTGCATTAGGATTCTACCCAGTTTGTAGACTTTAATTTGTCTATTTGAGTAACCAAATGACCTCCAATCAACTTGAAACTTATTTCATATGAAAAATATCTCCTTAACCTTAAAATTGGGATGGAAAACCCTTGCATAAATCATATTGATCATGGACAAAAGTTACTTCAAGGTCGGTCCTTGTGCACCGATCAAAACTGCCAAGTTGATTGAACTTGTGTATTCCGCCCATACTTGGTTTTCCCAATGCATTTAACCTCAAAATGAGTCAAGGGCCTTTCATAGGACACATTTGTAACAACCCCCAACCCTAGGGCTAGGAGTGTTAGTGATTCTTAAATTCCTAGGGCAAAACGGACAGAGTTTCGCCTACAAACTGGCCATTTTTCAGGCTTAAAGCCTTACATCAAATCCCCTGCATTGACTAGAAGTATAAAAGAATATCAAATCAAGCTCAACAGCTACACACCGGAGACCATAATTCTACGGGCCACACGCCCGGAGTACAAGAGTTTACATCCCAAAAATAAACAACTTCAGCTAAAAGGATAACATACCAATCAGATGGGTGGCTCATATGGCCATACCTAGCGACTTCTGGACAATATGGCATACTTACCTAAATGCATTGGAGGCACCTTTAACTTGTTGTTCAAAATCATCCTCGAATCTGATGGTTGAGATCAAACTATGTATACATTATATAGATCCATTTAACAAAGAACAATATACGAGTAGAACAGGTGTGATAAGCAGACATTACCAGTGTCATAAATCTCCAAGGATATCATAATAATCCTCATTCTTCACCAACCGACTTTCTCAATATCTTAATCCCATACTCCATATCGCATCAAGAAAATCTCAACCTGGCTCTAATACCAATTTTGTAACGCCCCCAAATTAAACATGTTTCACTGCTTGTGTTTTCCTTAATAAATCCCTTAATTATCATCTAGACAACCCAATGATAGGGACATTACCACCATCCAAAAGGACAAGGCTTGAAACATGAGCGCTATAAATAACACAGTTAAGCATATCTTTAATCATACACATACACATCTGATCAATCCGTATATAATCAACTGTTAACCAACGTAAGGCTTTTACACTATAGTAAAAACAAATCACCATGTAATCTGCATGCCCATCCACTAAAGATTTTAATATACAGCTCTAAAAATATGCATACACTGTATCAGTGTTGATCCATTCAGATTCCCTTGCTTAACTTATTCTCTTCCGCTGGTTTACTATCATGAAAACGATTCTCTGAGCATTTGCCTAAAACAAAACATGAAAAATATTTCGAACTGTGAGCCGAAGCTCAGTACATGCAGTCTTGAATTGTTAAATGATCATTGAAACACTGATTGGGCCCGCTTTGCAATTCATTTTAAGTTAAAACAGTAAATGAGATGAATGTAAACCTACATTGCTAGTTATTAGCTAATAGTGAACCCCTTGATACTGTTACGATCTATAGATAGGTGTGCACCTGCTAAGCCGATCGGGAACCTAGCCTGTAGCCACGCGAGTAACCGAAGGGCAAATGCCCTATAGATGATAACTGGCGGGGCCACCAATTAAATGATAAATCACTGTGTAAACTGATTCATTGATGGACTTACCAACACATGATACTTTGATAAATGAACTCTGATCTCTAAAGATACAGGCAATGGACGTACCTAAAGTCTTTGAAATGATATTTTACTTGATAATACGTATGCACAGAGGAAAATGATAGACTAGACCTCGATTCTGCTAAAGAAATGTAATTATAGGTAAATGCAGTTAGTAAACAATATTCACACCCATGATTTGTAACTTTAATGGAAATTGATTAATAAAAAAGACTTCTACAATCCCAATAATCCAATATCAGGCAAGTTAAACCAAAATTATCTGAATAATAAATCAGTTAGGATTATTGAACTTGAAATACAATAAATTGAAGCAAAATAGACCAAATGGAAATGATTGAGGTGATAATGAAAAAATTTTAATTGAAATAGACGAAATATGGGTTTTTGATGTTTCTGAAATAGATAATGGAGGATGTAATGCTTCGGAAATGGATAATAGAAGGCTTAATGTCAGGAGAGGTGTTGTGAGGTTCATAAAAGCTCAAATAATACCAGCTTGGTTCGATTGACACTGATTTTGAGTCATTACTATGCTCACTTCCCAAATTTCATCTTCATACTTATTTAACTCAGTTTTCAACCCAAGTAAGCTTCTGTACATAATCAAACTTGTTGAACTCACTACACTTTGTAATTTCCTTGCAATACCCATAATTATATAGAAACTTCTGAAAAGATTTCCAAATGTTACGATTTCTGTATTCACTCATGTTACCGTTTGATGGTCTGCATTAGAAAATCCATATCTTTCACTCCCGACCTCCAAATAAGATGTAAAACCCCAATGTGAGAAGCTCATAATGTCAAATAAAATGTTTAATTAGGAAACAAAGCATGATTCACATGGTAAAGCCTCTAAACTTAGGGTAGAACACAGACGTGCACAACTTCAGTTTAATCTACGCAGTCATAGCCAAACGACCATAAATGTTCCCACAGAACTCGGATTAAGGCGATTCAAAATGCACGTGAAAGCTAACTTATTGATCTATCCACACACCAAAAATCACAAATTGTTAATGAGCCAATCAATACCAGTTTTGCGTAAAATCCACTATTCAAGTCTGCTCCTAGTTTCGATGTATTCTATGTAGTCTTCAGTAAATTAGTCATAACTTTGTCCACACAACTCAGAATTGAGTAATTCTAAAGCCTATTGAAAGATAATTTATTAGGATATTCACCCACTAAAAATCATGATTTTTCAATGTACCAATTATTTCCAGTTTATTCGCAAACTCACCCCTGTTTTGGGGTTAGTTTACAGCATAACAGCCCATATAGCAATCTTTTCTTGACATAAACCCCCACTAGAATCACTGTTTATCTCATCCAAGTCCACACCAACATTACCATAATCATTTATGATGATAAAGATTACCAAATCAAATACAAAATGATCCAAATCCATCACTTTAAACTTAAACTACAACATGATCATGAACAATCTCAACTTTCACATGCTTTTGTGCTTAAACAACACTTAAACCCTTCAAAGATAGCTCTTATTCTTATCAAAATAGCATGATCAATAATAAAACCAAGAAAAACAAGAATCAAAGACAAAAATCAGCATGATAGGTTGAGGAGTTTACTCACATAATGCTTGAAACAAAGAGGTGTGAGTGATGCTTGAAGGGTGGGGGGTGTGGCTAGTGACGGGAGGGGTGTCAGGGGTGGCTAACTGGTGTTGTTCTCGGTGGTGGTTGCCAGTAGCAAGGGGCAGTAGGTGGGGTAGAAAGGGGATGCACAGTAGCAGCAAGCAAAATGGAGTGAAAGGGAGAGGAATGTGTCTTGATGTTTTATGGTTGAATTTTCACTTGGTCACAAATGAAGTAAAGTCTTTACTTCGCTGAGATTTATCCCTCAAACAGATATCTTTTGCTAATTAAAATTAGGAGTAATGATGGTAATTAGCTAAACAAATAGATTAGGAACTTATTGGGCCGAAATCGGCCTTAAATGAGCTCGGGTTTGGAAAAATTATCAAACCGGGTGCGATTAATTTAACATTTTTTTCCAAAGCTCGAAATTAAATGTGATGTCATGAAAAATAATTTAATCTTTTAAATCATAAATATCGAGGCCTACTATTAATTTTTTTCGAAATTAATACGGTAAATGAAACTTGAATTGCAAAGTACGGCATAAAATGAATTCTCCCAGCCGGGATAATTAAATGAGATAAATAAATGTGAAAAATGAATAACTTCACTTAATTAAATAAATAAACATAATTTAGGGTCGGGCTATTACAGCCTTCCCCCCTTAAAAATTTTCGTCCTCGAAACTTATATACTTTGCCAACAGATGTAAGGTTATCTCAAGTAGTTTCTGAGGAGGTATAATTTGCCCAAAGTAATTTTGTTAAAGATATCTACCTGATGCTTAACTGCTTAATCTGGTGATCCAATATCTGGATTAGGTGCTCGTGAAACACAAGATCCTCAATGACCACAATGGGTTTGATTATGACAGCGTGGTCAGGATATGAAATGTGCTGCCTAAGTTGTGAGGTAAGGAACACGTTATGCACGTGTTTGAGTTATATAGGTAGATCCGATAGACAAGCTATGCAATTCGGCCTTTCAATAAACTGACATGGTCTAAAAGATCTTGACCGCAATTTAGTTTTCCTTACACCCTTAATAGATGAAACTTTCTGAAAAACCGTGCTATATACATAAAAGTCCAGGAATCTCCTTCTCTTATCAACATAGCGTTTTTATCGCTTTTAATAGGATATTTTCAGGAATCTTCTGACATGTGTCACCTTATTAAACGCTGGAGAAGATCTTCATGACCCATAAAATGATTTGTTGTCAATGTCTACCGTCAGTTTTTCCTGATGTTTCATGTAAGATTTTCTGCTGGTGCTATCACAATGTCGACCGCTAGGAGTTCCATATTTTTTTTTTCAAATACAAATGTTGATCGTTGGTCGTGATGCACTACAGGCTCCAACTTAGAAGAGTTGATCCATTGATATTTTTAGATGCTTGCCCATCCATTTCAGGATGATAAGAACTGCTAAAGTTCAATCTAGTTCCAAAGGCTCTTTGAAGCGCTTGCCAAAACAGGTTTAAAACCTCTGATCTCTATCAGACACTATATCTGAGAGAATCCCACGACAAAGTCCATTGAAATTGAATCCCTTTCTCAAGATTTTGCTTTATTCTTTGGAGCTCAGGATCACCTGATTCACTCTAAGTTCCTCCATTAGGGAGGGCTTTAAGGTAAGTGCCAACAATTGAACATTCACCTTCCTGTGCGACACTAATTGAATGTCAAAGTCCTCAAGCTCTCCCAAGAGATTCAGTTGAGTATTCGCTATAGTGTTCAAGGTATATTGTGCCTTCCTATTCAGGGTGTCTGCCCAACATTTCCCTTTCTTAGTTGACATTGGATCTGCCACAACTGATGTTTCATGTAGATTGAGCTTCTTCTAAGTGAAGATATACTTCAGACTCTGATGGTCAGTACAGATTGCATAAGGTACACCTTACAAGTAATGTTTTCAAATTCTCAGTGCACTTGAATTATGGGTAAGGTACCACCCATAAGACTTGAACTGTTGGGAGGGATAAGGTGCCACTATATCTTCTTGCTAACTTTGTAGCTTGCTTCAGCAAATTGGTCAGGGAAGATAATATTTGACTAACCCTTTCTGAACTCGATAATTCCCTACTAAACTCAAACGGTTTCTAGTCTCAGTGTATTGGTGGCTCTTGAGCACTTGGTAACTGCTTTCACCTTTTGTAAATTAACCTTCATCTCTTCCTTTGAAACCATATGTTCTAAAAATACCATTGCTTCTAACAATACTCATGGTTCTTGTATTTGCTATGTAATTGATGTTCCTTCAAGGTCTATTACACTGTCCTTAAATGAACAATATGGTTATCTCTATCCTGGGGGTAACTCAAAATGTCTTTTATAAACACCACCACAACTTGTCTAGATATGGTTTGAAACTCTATTCATAAGTTTCGTAAAGGACGCAGGGCCATTGATTAGGCTAAAAGGCATCACAGTGAATTCATAGTGACCCAAACATGGTCCTTAATGTAGTCTTCGGGTTATTTTGAGGTTTAAACCTAAGTTGACGATACCCTGACCTCAAATCAGTCCTAGATAAGACTCATGTTCCCTGCAATTGATCAGTCATCTACTTAGGGCGATGGGTATTTATTTTTGATGGTGATCTTGTTCCGCTCCCTGAAATCAATGCATAACCTCAAGGTTCCATTCTTTTTCTTTACAAATAGAACTCGGCATCCCATTGAGGAACATTTGGATGGTCTAATACATATTTTCTGTAATAGCTCATCTAACTGAATCTTTAGTTTTCTAAGCTCTGTTGGAGCTATACGATATGGGGCGTTAGGGATAGGTTGAGCGTAAGGGATTAATTCAATCTCATAATCAATTTCTCTTTGCGGAGCACTCCTGATAATTCTTTAGGAAAACATCTATAAATTCACAAACTATAGGATATCTTCTGATTTTTCTTCCTTAGGTTGAATGTTAATAGCATAACACCAATATACAACATACTCTTGATATAAGAGCTCACTTGTTTCCATAACAGAATTTAAAGGATAAGGTTTTTTCCTCTCTGTGACTATGAAACATATTTCTCTCCCTTGTTCATCTCTTGAAATAGCCTTAGGATCCTAACAATCTATCTTGACCTCAAAAGTGCACAACCAGCTCATTTTCAGAATGATATCAAAGTCTGACGAGTCCAATTGAATCAGAACTCCAAGAAATACTATCCCATCAATAGTAATTGGGGCAAATTTATAAGAGATAACACGAAACTCTAGAGTTGTTGGGTAACTTGATTCTGCAATTGGTTTCTGCCTCCTTCTTCTCAAGGTTCACTTGCATGGCAGATCGTGTAAATATAAATGAATGAGTAGCAACTAAATCAATCAATACACAAAATGGCTTTGAAATTGAAAGAGAGTTCCCGTAACTACTGTACCAAAGGTAGCGGCTTCTTTCTTACTCAACACATAAGCCCTTCCTACAGCTGTGGAACTTTAAAGTGAGAGCCCTTATCTACAACCTTCAGTTTTCAGGAGCAGGCAGCGATGAGGTGCTCTGGGCTACTGCACCACATACATTTGTTAGTTTCCACACGGCATTTAGGAGTGCTGTGGTTAATTCTTCCACAAATCTGCTCCGAATGAAATCAAACCCTAAGAGCCTGTTCTTAATAGTGTTCCACCAAATATTGGTTTTACTAATTAGATAAAATGTTCCAATGTTTACCCTTTTATCCCCTGGAACCTCTATTATAGAGAAAATTTTCTCCACTCCTTGAATCCATTCTTAAGATTCCACTGTGTCATACTTTCCACTCTAGAGTTCTTTAGTCTGAATCAGCTGAAGGCATTTTTCCAAGGGGCAGTAGCCCATTAAAATTTCTCACTGACGTCATCCAAAATGCATGGGAAAGATTTTGGTTGTCAAACTTAAGCTTTATGCAAGTGATCTTCCATAGGAAACTTAAATTGAAGTGGCCAAAAGGTAGGCACATCGCATTTTCCTTGGCAACGGATTCCACAAGTTTGATAATAACCAACCTTTATACAAAGCGTAGTTAAGATCTACCTTTTGTACAAAGCATGCTACAAAATGATCATCTATTGAAATGGGTGCAACCCAATGATAATCCAGCTACTAGCAGCAATTGGGCTCTTAAAAATAGGAAAAGGTGACCAAAACTGATGAAGATATGACATGAGAGTGAATGATGATGCAACTAGATGGGGAGATGCCATGAAGACAAAAAGATGAAACCTCTGGTCAAAGTGAGGAGTATCCAACAGTTGATAATCCAACAAGGACAATGGTAAATGGTATGTTATCAGGAAATGCAGTGAAATATTTTCAAGAGTAATGTCTACTTCACGGATGGAGGTGGAGTCAATGGACTTCTTGCAAGAATTTTGACAATTTAAGTAAGTCTTGAATTGCAATGGATTGGAGCAAAATGTCTCTCTAAAGTGTCCTTGATTTCTCTTATATGGAATCATTGATAGTTAATGGTTTCAAAACTTATGTACCATAGAACAAGCCTCTCCAAAATCCTACAATTCAGGGAATATTACATCAAGAACTCCCATATAGCTCACTTAGATGAAATTCGTGAGTTACAGAAGAAAATATTTGCAATCAATGAAGCACATTGAAGCAATTGCCACTTGGATCCAAGAAACGCATGAAATGACCATATGATGAGGAAGCATAAGCTCAAAGTTATAGGTACCCACTGACTTGAACAGTCTATACCATCATACTTCTAGACTAAATTTTCTTCACTACTGGTCTCCAAATATGCTGCAACATGGGTCATTGGAAAGCTTACTTTCTGTATTTTGACATAGACTAACCAAAACATCCCTATCTGTTGGAATGCATAAGCTGCAACTGAGCTAAACTCAAACCTTGTGCATTAGAATTCTGCCTAGTTTGCAGACTTTGATTTGTCTATTTGAATAACCAAATGACCTCCAGTCCACTTGAAACTTGTCTCATATGAAATTATCTCCTTAACCTTAAAATTGGGATAGAAAACCCTTACGTAAATCATATTGATCATGGACAAAAGTTACTTCAAGGTCAGTCATTGTGCACTGATCAAAACTGCCAAGTTGATTGAACTTGTGTATTCTGCCCATACTTGATTTTCCCTATGCATTTAACCTCAAAATTAGTCACGGGCCTTTCATAGGACACATTTGTCATAACCCCCAACCCTAGGGCTAGGAGTGTTAGTGACTCTTAAATTCCTAGCCGAAACAGATAGAGTTTTGCCTATAAACTGGCTATTTTCCTAGCTTAAAGCCTTACATCAAATCCCCTGCATTGACTAGAAGTACAAAAAGATATCAAATCAAGCTCAACGGCTATACACTGGAGACCACAACTCTACAGGCCACATGCCCAGAGTATAAGAGTTTACATCCCAAAAATAAACAATTTCAGCTAAAAGGACAACATACCATTCAAATGGGTGGCTCATATGGCCATACCGAGCGACTTCTAGACAATATGGCCATACTTACCTAAATGCATTGGAGGCACCTTTAACTGATTCTTCAAAATCACCCTCGAATCTGATGCTTGAGACCAAACTATATATACATTATATAGATCCATTTGACAAAGAACAATATACGAGTAGAATAGGTGTGAGATAAGCAAACATTACCAGTGTCACAATTCTCCAAGGATATCATAATAATCCTCATTCCTCACTAACCGACTTTCTCAATATCTTAATCCCCATACTCCATATCCCATCAAGAAAATCTCAACCTGGCTCTGATACCAAATCTGTAATGCCCCCAAATTAAACATGTTTCACTGCTTGTGTTTTCCTTAATAAATCCCTTAGTTATCATCTAGATAACCCAATGATAGGGGCATTACCACCATCCAAAAGGACAAGGCTTGAAACATGAGCACTATCAATAACACAGTTAAACATAGCTTCAATCATACACATACACACCTGATCAATCCGTATATAATCAACTGTTAACCAACATAAGGTTTTTACACTATAGTAAAAACAATTAACCATGTAATCTGCATCTCCACCCATTGAAGATTTCAATATACAGCTCTAAAAATATGCATACACTGTGTCAGTGTTGATCCATCCAGATTCCCTTGCTCAACTTATTCTCTTCCGCTGGTTTACTATCATGAAGACGATTCTCTAACCAATTGCCTAAAATAAAACATGAAAAGCATTTCGAGCTGTGAGCCGAAGCTCAATACATGTATTCCTGAATTGTTAAATGATCATTGAAACACTAACTAGGCCCGCTTTGCAATTCATTTTAAGTTAAAATAGTGAATGCGATGAATGTAAAACTGTATTACTAGTTATTATCTGATAGTGAACCCCTTGATACTGTTACGATCTATGAATAGGTGTACACCTGCCAAGCTGATCGGGGATTGGCCTAAAGCCACATAGGTAACTGAAGGGCAAATGCCCTATAGATGATAACTGGCGGGGTCACTAATTAAATGATAAATCACTGTGTAAATTGATTCATTGATGGACTTACCAACCATGATACTTTGAGAAATGAACTCTGATCTCTAAAAATCTAGGCAATGGACGTACCTGAAGTCTTTGAGATAATATTTCATTTGATAATACGTATGCACAAAGCAAAATGATAGACTAGGCCCCGATTCCGCTAAAGAAATGTAATTATAGGTTAATGCAGCTAGTAAACAATATTCACTCCCATAATTTGTAACTTTAATGGAAATTGATTAATCAAAAAGACTTCTACAATCCCAATAATCCAATATTAGGCAAGTTAAACCAAAATTATCTGAATAATAAATCGCTTAGGATTATTAAACTTGAAATATAATAAATTAAAGCAAAATAGACTAAATGGAAATGATTGAGGTGATAATGAAAAGATTTTAATTGAAATAAACGAAATATGGGTTTTTGATGTTTCTGAAATGGATAATGGAAGATGCAATGCTTCTGAAGTGGATAATAGAAGGCTTAATGTGAGGAGAGGTGTTGTGAGATTCATAAAAGCTCAAATAACACCAGCTTGGTTCGATGGACACTGATTTTGAATCATTACTCTAGTCACTTCCCAAATTTTATTTTCATACTTAACTCAGTTTTCAACCCAAGTAAGCTTCTATACATAATCAAACTTGTTGAACTCACTACACTTTGTAATTTCTTTGCAATATCCATAATTATATAGAAACTTCTGAAAAGATTTCCAAACATCACGATTTCTGTATTCACTCATGTTACCATTTGATGGTCAGCATTAGAAAATCCATATCTTTCACTCCCGACCTAAGATGTAAAACCCCAATATGAAAAGCTCATAATGTCCAATAAAACTTTTATTTAGGACACAAAGCATGATTCACATAATAAGGTCTCCAAAATTAGGGTAGAATACAGACGTGTACAAGTAATGTTTTCAAATTCTCAGTGCACTTGAATTATGGGTAAGGTACCACCCATAAGACTTGAACTGTTGGGAGGGATAAGGTACCGCTATATCTTCTTGCTAACTTTGTAGCTTGCTTCAGCAAATTGGTCAAGGAAGATAATATGTGATAAATCCTTTCTGAACTCGATAATTCCCTGCTAAACTCAAATGGTCACTAATCTCAGTGCATTGGTGGGTCTTGAGTACTTGGTAACTGCTTTCACCTTTTGCAAATCAACCTTCATCTCTTCCTTTGAAACCATATGTTCCAAAAATACCATTGCTTCCACCAATACTCATGGTTCTTGTATTTGCTATGTAATTAATGTTCCTTCAAGGTCTATAACACTGTCCTTAAATGAACAATGTGCTTATCTCTATCCTGGGGGTAACTCAAAACGTCTTTTATAAACACCACCACAACTTGTCTAGATATGGTTTGAAACTCTATTCATAAGTTTCGTAAAGGATGCAGGGCCATTGATTAGGCTAAAAGGCATTACAGTGAAATCATAGTGACCCAAACATAATCCTTAATGTAGTCTTCGGGTTATTTTGAGGTTTAAACCTAAGCTGACGGTACCCTGACCTCAAATCAGTCTTAGATAAGACTCATGCTCCGTGCAATTGATCAGTCATCCACTTGGGGCGATGGGTATTTATTTTTGATGGTGATCTTGTTCCGCTCCCTGAAATCAATGCATAACCTCAAGGTTCCATTCTTTTTCTTTACAAATAGAACTCGACATCCCATTGAGGAACATTTGGATGGTCTGATAAATATTTTTTCTAATAGCTCATCTAACTGAAACTTCAGTTTTCTAAGCTCTGTTGGAGCTATACGATATAGGGCGTTGGAGATAGGTTGAGCGTAAGGGATTAATTTAATCTCACAATCAATTTCTCTTTGCAGAGCACTCCTGATAATTCTTTAGGAAAACATCTATAAATTCACAAACTATCGAATATCTTCTGATTTTTCTTCCTTAGGTTGAATGTTAATAGCATAACACCAATACACAACATACTCTTGATATAAGAGCTCACTTGTTTCCATAACAGAATTTAAAGGATAAGGTTTTTTCCTCTCTGTGACTATGAAACATATTTCTCTCCCTTGTTCATCTCTTGAAATAGCCTTAGGATCCTAACAATCTATCTTGACCTCAAAAGTGCACAACCAGCTCATTTTCAGAATGATATCAAAGTCTGATGAGTCCAATTGAATCAGAACTCCAAGAAATACTATCCCACCAATAGTAATTGGGGCAAATTTATAAGAGATAACACGAAACTCTAGAGTTGTTGGGTAACTTGATTCTGCAATTAGTTTCTGCCTCCTTCTTCTCAAGGTTCGCCTGCATGCAGATCGTGTGAATATGAATGAATGAGTGGCAACTAAATTAATCAATACACAAAATGGCTTTGAAATTGAAAGAGAGTTCCCGTAACTACTGTACCAAAGGTAGTGGCTTCTTTCTTACTCAACACATAAGTCCTTCCTACAGCTGCGGAACTTGAAAGTGAGAGCCCTTATCTACAACCTTTAGTTTTCGAGAGCAGGCAGCGATGAGGTGCTCTGGGCTACCGCACCACATATATTTGTTAGTTTCTACTCAGCACTTAGGAGTGCTGTGGTTAATTCTTCCACAAATCTACTCCGAATGAAACCAAACCCCAAGAGCCTATTCTGAACAGTGTTCCACCAAATATTGGTTTTACTAGTTAGATAAAATGTTCCAATGTTCACCCTTTTATCCCCTGGAACCTCTATTATAATTTTCTCCATTCCTCGAATCCATTCTTAGGGTTCCACAGCATCATACTTTCCACTCTAGAGTTCTTTAGTCTGAATCAGCTGAAGCCGTTTTTCCAAGGGGCAGTAGCCCATTAAAATTTCTCACTGACATAATCCAAATGCATGAGAAAGATTTTGATTGTCAAACTTAAGCTGTATGAAGTGATCTTCCATATGAAACTTAGGATTGAAGTGGCCAAAAGGTAGGCACATCGCATTTTCCTTAGCAATGGATTCCACAAGTTTCATAATGACCAACCTTTATACAAAGCATAGTTAAGATCTACCTTCTGTACAAAGCATGCTACAAAATGATCATCTATTGAAATGGGTGCAACCCAATCATAATCCAGCTACTAGTAGCAATTGGGTTCTTAAAAATAAGAAAAGGTGACCAGAACTGATGAAGATATGACATGAGAGTGAATGATGATGCAACCAGATGGGGAGATGCCATGAAGATAAAAAGATGAAACCTCTGGTCAAAGTAAGGAGTATCCAATAGTTGATAATCCAACAAGGACAATGGTAAATGGTATGTTATCAGAAAATACAGCGAAATATTTTCAAGAGTAATGTCTACTTCACGGATGGAGGTGGAGTCAATGGACAACTTGCAAGCGTTCGGCAATTTAAGCAAGTCTTAAATTGCAATGGATTAGAGAAAAATGTCTCTCTAAAGTGTCCTTGATTTCTCTTATATGGAATCGTTGATAGTTAATGGTTTCAAAACTTATGTACCATAGAACAAGCCTCTCTAAAATCCTACAATTCAGGAAATATCATATTAAGAACTCCCATATAGCTCACTTAGATGAAATTCGTGAGTTACAGAAGAAAATATCTGTAATCAATGAAGCACATTGAAGTAATTGCCACTTAGATCCAAGAAACGCCCAAATGACCATATGATGAGGAAGCATAAGCTCAAAGTTGTAGGTACCCACTGACTTGAATAGTCTGTACCATCAGACTTCTAGGCTAAGTTTTCTTGACTACTGGCCTCTAAACATGCTGCAACATGGGTCATTGGAAAGCTTACTTTCTGTACTTTGACAAAGACTAACCAAAACATCCCTATCTGATGGACTGCATAAGCTGCAAGTGAGCTAAACTCAAACCTTATGCATTAGAATTCTGCCTAGTTTGTAGACTTTGATTTATCTATTTAAATAACCAAATGACCTCCAATCCACTTGAAACTTGTTTCATATGAAATTATCTCCTTAACCTTAAAATTGGGATAGAAAACCCTTACGTAAATCATATTGATCATGGACAAAAGTTACTTTAAGGTCAGTCATTGTGCACTAATCAAAACTGCCAAGTTGATTGAACTTGTGTATTCTGCCCATACTTGATTTTCCCTATGCATTTAACCTCAAAATTAGTCACGGGCCTTTCATAGGACACATTTGTCATAACCCCCAACCCTAGGGCTAGGAGTGTTAGTGATTCTTAAATTCCTAAGCAAAACAGACAGAGTTTTGCCTATAAACTGGCCATTTTCCTAGCTTAAAGCCTTACATCAAAACCCCTGCATTGATTAGAAGTACAAAAAGATATCAAATCAAGCTCAACGGCTATACACCGGAGACCACAACTCTACAGGCCACATGCCCAGAGTATAAGAGTTTACATCCCAAAAATAAACAATTTTAGCTAAAAGGACAACATACCATTCAAATGGGTGGCTCATATGGCCATACCGAGTGACTTCTAGACAATATGGCCATACTTACCTAAATGCATTGGAGGCACCTTTAACTGATTCTTCAAAATCACCCTCGAATCTGATGCTTGAGACCAAACTATATATACATTATATAGATCCATTTGACAAAGAACAATATACGAGTAGAATAGGTGTGAGATAAGCAAACATTACCAGTGTCACAAATCTCCAAGGATATCATAATAATCCTCATTCCTCACTAACCGACTTTCTCAATATCTTAATCCCCATACTCCATATCCCATCAAGAAAATCTCAACCTGGCTCTGATACCAAATCTGTAATGCCCCCAAATTAAACATATTTCACTGCTTGTGTTTTCCTTAATAAATCCCTTAGTTATCATCTAGATAACCCAATGATAGGGGCATTACCACCATCCAAAAGGACAAGGCTTGAAACATGAGTGCTATAAATAACACAGTTAAGCATATCTTTTATCATACACATACAGACCTGATCAATCCGTATATAATCAACTGTTAACCAACGTAAGGCTTTTACACTATAGTAAAAACAATTCACCATGTAATCTGCATCCCCATCCACTAAAGATTTCAATATACAGCTCTAAAAATATGCATACACTGTGTCAGTATTGATCCATCCAGATTCCCTTGCTCAACTTATTCTCTTTCACTGGTTTACTATCATGAAGACGATTCTCTGAGCAATTATGTAAAACAAAATATGAAAAACATTTCGCGCTGTGAGTCGAAGCTCAATACATGTATTCCTGAATTGTTAAATGATCATTGAAACACTAACTAGGCCCGCTTTGCAATTCATTTTAAGTTAAAATAGTGAATGCGATGAATGTAAAAATGCATTACTAGTTATTATCTGATAGTGAACCCCTTGATACTGTTATGATCGATGAATAGGTGTACACCTGCCAAGCTGATCGGGGACCTGGCCTGAAGCCACACAGGTAACTGAAGGGCAAATGCCCTATAGATGATAACTGGCAGGGTTACTAATTAAATGATAAATCACTGTGTAAATTGATTCATTGATGGACTTACCAAACATGATACTTTGATAAATGAACTCCGATCTCTAAAAATACAGGCAACGGACGTACCTGAAGTCTTTGAAATGATATTTCATTTGATAATACGAATGCACAAAGCAAAATGATAGACTAGGCCCCGATTCTGCTAAAGAACTGTAATTATAGGTAAATGAAGTTAGTAAACAATATTCACTCCCATAATTTGTAACTTTAATGGAAATTGATTAATAAAAAAGACTTCTACAATCCCAATAATCCAATATCAGGCAAGTTATGCCAAAATTATCTAAATAATAAATCGCTTAGGATTATTGAACTTGAAATACAATAAATTGAAGCAAAATAGACCAAATGGAAATGATTGAGGTGATAATGAAAAGATTTTAATTGAAATAAACGAAATATGGGTTTTTGATGTTTCTGAAATGGATAATGGAAGATGTAATGCTTCTAAAGTGGATAATAGAAGGCTTAATGTGAGGAGAGGTGTTGTGAGGTTCATAAAAGCTCAAATAACACCAACTTGGTTCGATGGACACTGATTTTGAACCATTACTCTAGTCACTTCCCAAATTTTATTTTCATACTTAACTCAGTTTTCAACCCAAGTAAGCTTCTATACATAATCAAACTCGTTGAACTCACTACACTTTGTAATTTCTTTGCAACACCCATAATTATATAGAAACTTCTGAAAAGATTTTCAAAGGTCACGATTTCTATATTCACTCATGTTACCGTTTGATCGTCAGCATTAGAAAATCCATATCTTTCACTCCTGACCTAAGATGTAAAACCCCAATATGAAAAGCTCATAATGTCCAATAAAATTTTTATTTAGGACACAAAGCATGATTCACATAGTAAGGTCTCTAAAATTAGGGTAGAACACAGACGTGCACAATTTCAGTTCAATCTACGCAGTCGCAGCAAAACGATCATAACTTTTTTCACAGAACTCAGATTAAGGCGATTCAAAATGCATATGAAAGCTAACTCATTGATCTATCCACAAATCACAAATTTTCAATGAGCCAATCAATACCAGTTGTTTCGTAAAGTTCACTATTCAATTCTGCTCCCAGTTTCAATGTATTCTGCGCAGTCTTCAGTAAATTGGTCATACCTTTGTCCACAAAACTCAAACTTGAGTAATTCCAGAGCATATTGAAAGATAATTTGTCAGGATATCCACCCACCAAAAATCATGATTTTTCAACGTACCGATTATTACTATTTTATTCGCAAACTCACCCTTGTTTTGGGGCCTGTTTATAGCATAATAGCCCATATTGCAATCTTTTCTTGACATAAACCCCCACTAAAATCACTCTTTAGCTCATCCAAGTCTGCACCAACATTACCATAATCATTTATGATGATAAAGATTACCAAATCAAATACAAAATGATCCAAATCCATCACTTCAAACTTAAACTACAGCATGATCATGAACAATCTCAACTTTCACATGCTTTTGTGCTTAAACAACACTTAAACCCTTCAAAGATAGCTCTTATTCTTATCAAAATAGCATGATCAATAATAAAACCAAGAAAAACAAGAATCAAAGACAAAAATCAGCATGATAGGTTAAGGAGTTTACTCACATAATGCTTGAAAGAAAGAGGTGTGAGTGATGCTTGAAGGGTGGGGGGTGTGGCTAGTGGCGGGAGGGGTGTTGGGGGTGGCTGACTGGTGCTGTTCTGGGTGGTGGTTGCCAGTAGCAAGGGGCAGTAGGTGGGGCAGAAAGGGGACGCACAGCAGCAGCAAGCAAAATGGAGTGAAAGGGAGAGGAAGGTGTCTTGATGTTTTATGGTTGAATTTTCACTTGGTCACAAATGAAGTAAAGACTTTACTTGGTTGAGATTTATCCCTCAAACAAATATCTTTTGCTAATTAAAATTAGGGGTAATGATGGTAATTAGCTAAACAAATAGAATAAAAACTTGTTGGGCCGAAATCGGCCTTAAATGAGCTCGGGTTTGGAAAAATTATCAAACTGGGTGCGATTAATTTAGCATTTTCTTTTCCAATGCTCGAAATTAAATGTGATATCATAGAAAATAATTTAATATTTTAAATCATAAATATCGAGGCCTACTATCAATTTTTTTCGAAATTAATACGGTAAATGAAACTTGAATTGCAAAGTACGACCCAAAATGAGTTAAAGTAAATGAAATAATTAAATGAGATAAATAAATGTGAAAAATGAATAACTTGACTTGATTAAATAAATAAACATAATTTAGGGTCGGGCTATTACACTGGAATAAGTTTACCACCTTAAATGACTATGAGCTTTGATTACAAATCTAGTTTCCACTTATTGCTAACTAAGCACTTTATGC
This sequence comes from Carnegiea gigantea, assembly GCA_029747015.1. Classification (NCBI taxonomy): domain Eukaryota; kingdom Viridiplantae; phylum Streptophyta; class Magnoliopsida; order Caryophyllales; family Cactaceae; genus Carnegiea; species Carnegiea gigantea. Next base: position 54,697 of record JAKOGI010001235.1, read on the forward strand.
TTCAAACGAGTTTCGATTTACGAGTTAGCAACTTATTATGTTTATAAGAAACTTTTAAGTTAGAAACAAAATCTTTTTACTAATTAGCAAGCGTATTACATTTATAAGAAGCTTTTAAGTTGAACACGAACTGGTCCTACGATTCAGCAAACTTATTACATTTAGAAGAGGCTTTTAAGTTGAAAACGAAGTCGTTTTACGATTTACAAAGCCTATTATGTTTACAAGAAGCTTTTAAAGTTAAAAGTGAAGTCGATTTACAAGATAGTAAACGTATTATGTTTATAAAAAGTTTTTAAGTTAAAAGCGAAGTGGACTATAAGCATTTAGAAAGATTATGGTCGTTTTGTTAAAAAGTAAGTTTTCAGCAAAGTAAGCAACTGAAGAAGAGAAATGAAATACAATTTTAAAGGCTAAGAAGTGCTAGGCAATTGGCCAGGTTGGGAACTAGATGCAAAGATAGCGTGAGCTGTTTCCCCCTAAAGAAATATTTGGAACTAGACTCAAGATATGAATTATCTTGGTGTGAGCTGTTCCGGAAAATTGGACACAAAGATGGCGTGAGCTGTTTTCCCCTAAAGAAATGTTAGGAACTGGACTCAAGATATGATTTATCTTAGTGTGAGACGTTTCTAGAAACTGGACGCAAAGATGGTGTGAGTTGTTTCCCCCTAAAGAAATATTAGGAACTGGACTCAAGATATGAATTATCTTGGTATGAGCTGTTCCCCAGATAAGTTATGATGTGTGACACGTAAGAAAACCTTGAGGGGGGCTGAACTTAAGGTATGATTATCTTGGTGTGAGCTGTTACCCCGCAGAAGACAGTATCGAGGTTAGAGTTACTCTGCTGAGACGCATTTTTTTGCCAAAAGTTATGTACGTATACCCTAGGGATAACGTGAGTTGCGAGTGACGATCTCACTTAGGGGCAGTTTAAAGCTCCCCTAGCCAGCACAATAAGATGTTTTTATGCTATGAGTAAGTTTCTAATAAGTAAGAAAAGAAGTTGGCCTTTTGCCATTTTAAGTATTTCATAAAAGAAAGATTTATAAGGGCCATTACGAGGCCATATTGAATAAGATATGAAAAGTTTGTGAAGGTCATTAGAGGACCATTACGAAAGAAGTTCTTTTAAAGAATACGAGCCTTAAGAGGCCGAGTAAAGTGTTTTTGAGATAAGAAAGACAGCTTTCAAATGTGCACCTCTTGCTCACCTTTTATGAAAGAATTTCCAAGTATAATCGAATGAAGTTTCAAATGTTGCATTGTACGTTCAAGCTTTTCAATGTGTATATTCTATGAAAGCATATTTCTTCCCAAGTCTTTCTTACTAGTTTAGATGTTTCGAAAACTTTTAGAAAGAATTATAAGTTTTAAAGAAGTTTGCACGATTTATAAACTATCTTTGGTATATATCGAAAGTCACTATGTTTTCAAAAGTGAGTGTGAAAGCGTTTATATTCAATCCTTGTTGCCTATTTGTTTAGGTGCTTGAATTCCTACTAGTAGGGAAGTTTTGGTCATTAAGGGCCTAGAATTGAGTTGAGTGGTTGGAATGAAGTTTAAGGGGAGTAATCTTTCCTTGGGGACTATGATTGCCTAATATGATAGTAAAGTATAAATACATGATATGTGACTATTATTAGTGTTGATTATATTTAGTTTTGATGATAACAAATCCAAGAGGAACATATTTGTCTAAGTAATGTTGTTCCGAACAAGCTCTCCAAACAGGGCCTAATACACCGTTGTTCCTACACAGCTGTTTGTGATATTTTATTAAGCTGGTGGCTAAATGTTGAGAACAAGTCTTAGGAACAGGTTCCGAGCTTCAGTGACACAAGATCAGCAAACAACACATATGGTTTAAGTCTTGAGAAACATTCAGCTACACAAGATCACCCAAGGAATCAAGGTGACCAAGGTGTTTTGGAGCAGCATATTCACTCTTAACAAGACAACTAATTCTTACAAGGAGTCTTGGTTAATATAGTTTTTATCTTTTAGACTCTTGTTAATATGCTAATCTTGAAAGTATCATTTTTAGCACTTCTTGAAAACGATTTTCGAAAAGTTGCTTTGGGACACCATTTCCAAACAACCCTGCAAACAGGGTGCCTAGGGTGTTCTCAAAAACTACAGTAGCTACATCAGTCTTATCTGGAAATTTGCTTCGGTTGGCTACCAGATCTAAAAAGATTTGTTTTGAATTTGAAAAAAAAAAAATTGTAAAACCGTTTTTGCTAAAGATTTTTCTTGAAAGATTCTTATCCCTTATTTTTAGGTCTTGATTGAATTTGGGATAAATCAAGATTTTATTCTTTTCAGATTACTCGGCCAAGATATTTTAAGAAAATCTTCTCTCCTCTCTTAGCCGTTGGAAATCTTTGGTGAATCTTCTAAGCGACTAAAAATAGAGGATTTTCCCTATCTTTTGAAAAGAATAGCGTTGGGTTATGCGTTTAAATATTGAAATTCTCTCTCCCATTTGACAATCCGGTTTTTACAAAGAAGTAAGAGATTCTTAGAGCTGAATTTCAAAGAGAAAACCGTGAGAAGATTGTGCTTAACTGAGCTTTCAATTTCTTGGCATAATAGGACTTCATTGTACCTTACATCTACTTAAGTCAGAAGCACCCCAGTAAGGTGTTTTGTACCCCTGTTCTTAGAACAGAAAGTGAGTGAGTGTGTCCTCAGTCGTGTGGACTTTGGACGTGTCCTATCTGGTGAGATTGGACGTTGTGTAACCTGTCTTAGGGAAGAAGGTTACGTGGGTTACAAGTTGTAACAAGGAGTGTTACTTTTGTAACGTGTTCAGCCCGTTAGTAAAGTGGTTAAATCCTACATGAGGTAGGTCGTGGTTTTTCACACCTCAGTTGGGCTAGAGGTGTTTTCCACGTAAAATTGTGTGTGCTTTATTTCCGCATTTATTACTTTGAATTTCGCTACTGAATCAATTGAGAACAACCGCTACAAACAAGGCGTAAGGCTGTTTGTGATTTACAAACAATCTCTGCAATCAAGTGCTACGGTTGTTTATCAGTTATTAGGCGAAAATCGACCACTGCAATTCACCCCCCCTCTTGTGGTTGTGTACTCTTGGAATTCAACAAGTGGTATCAGAGCGGGTTCTCTCAAAAGGGCTAACACCATGAGAGATTCTGAAGATGAGTACACCACAAGGAATCCTTGAAGGGCAATCCATTACTCGTCCACCCTATTTCAACGGCCAACATTATAGTTGGTGAAAGAATAGGATGGAGAACTATATTCAGGCAGAAGATTATGAATTATGGATGCTCATCAAGAACGGGCCCCTTGTTCCCACCAAGGTGCTTGAAGATGGTAAGAGGGTTCCCAAGGAACCCATAGAGTTTGATGGTGAAGACTATAAGAAAATGGAAAAGAATGCCAAGGCCAAGAAGCTATTATATTTTGGCCTAGGTCCAGATGAATATACACGTATCTCGGAGTGTAAGTCAGCTCAGGAGATATGAAATGCCCTCCAAGTAGCTCATGAAGGAACAAGTCAAGTCAAATAATCACGTATTGAGCTACTTATGAGGCAATATGAGTTGTTTGATATAGGTGATCGTGAGAACGTGATGGATATGTACACACGCTTCACCCACATAACAAACGAGCTAAAATCCCTGGGAAAATCCTTCCCCACAGAAGAGCTGGTGAGGAAGATTCTAAGGATTTTGCCTCGGTCTTGGGAAGCGAAGGTGACAGCCATCCAAAAAGCTAAAGACATGAACAAGATCACCCTCGACGAGTTGATTGGCAATCTTCAAACCTATGAACTCAGAAAGAACTCACAACAAAAAGAGGAGCAGAAGAAGGATCGTGGGCTTGCCTTGAAAGCACAAGAGGATGATGACTCTAACCTTGAGGATGAAGATATGGCCTTAATGACAAGAAAGTTCAAGAAATTCTTCAAAAAGGTCAAAGAAAACAGCAAAAGAAAAGACTTCAGTAAGTCCAGAAACACCCCCCGAGAACAGTTCACAGGGGGTTTCAAGTGTGGCAAACCAGATCACATTGTGAAGAACTGTCCACTACTTCGAGAAGAGCAAGAGCAAGAACACCCCAAGAAACAAGGTAGAAAACAAGCTGCAAGCAGTTCTGAGAGACGATTCTCGAAGGCTATGCTTACTGCCTGGGGAGATTCCTCTGAGGATGAAGGTGAGTCTGAAACTGATGAAGGTGCTGTAGCTCTCATGGCACAAAGTGACACGGGTTCAGATGATGAATCAACAAACAGTCTTACTGATCTCAAGAACAAGGTACGTGGTTTCAATAAAGCAACTCTCGAAGAACTTTTGTATACCTTGATGGATACTTGTGCTGAATTGAAACGAGATGTCCGAGACCTAGAACTAGAAAATGAGATCCTTAAAATGAAAAACTGGGCTTACATGAAAATATTAATACGCTCAAAGAAAACCTCTTTATAAAAGAAGGAGATTATTCTCGAATGGAGGAAAAACTCTTTGAGGTGGAAGGAATGGTTAAGTCCTTGCTCAGAGAGAACAAGGGTTTGCATGCTAATATAGAAAAACTAAAAACCGAGCTTATCACAACCAAGCGCTGAAACAAGTCCTCACAAGCCCTTGATTGGTTAAACACTCACCACAGTCGAAACAAAAAGGGACTTGGATATAAGCTTAAACGAACAGTTTACCCAATTCATAGAAAGTATGTGGAATTACCTGAAAACATTGTTTGCTTTCATTGTGGTAAAACTGGCCACTATCGATATTCATGTCCTCTGAGAAGGTATGTCATTGAAAAAAATGAAAGGTATGTGAAACAAATCTGGATTAGAAAAGATGAGCTTTACTTGTCTAAAAGAATGGGACCCAAGTGGATCTGGGTTCCCAAAACTGACCTGCGATTTGTTTTGCAGGCTGAAGTGAGAGAGAACAACCCCACAAACAACCCAGCAAACAGGGTAAGAAACACCCTGTCAAACAGAACAGAAAACAACCTTGAAAACAGGCAGCTGTGGTATGTTGATAGTGGGTGTTCGCGGCATATGATCGGAGAAAAATCAAACTTTCTCTCACTTACAGCTTCAACCGGTGGGAGCGTGGCTTTTGGCAATGGCAAGTCTGGGACAATTGTCGGTGTAGGTAGCATTGGTAAAACTCTCTCCCACTCAGTTGATAATGTGCACTTAGTTGATGGTTTAAAGCATAATTTACTAAGTGTGCCCCAACTGTGTGACAAGAACAACCTAGTGGTGTTCTCACGAACACATTGCTTGGTTGTCAATGTCAACACAGGAGATGTCGTATTAAGGGGGAAGCGACACAAAAATGTTTACAAAGTATGTATTTTCACTCTTCCCCAAAACAACCTGACTTGTTTGAGTGCTGTGAATGATGACATAATGCTTTGGCACAAGAGACTAGGTCATGCAAGCCTTACTCTTTTAAACAAACATGTTTCAAAAGACCTGGTTCTTGGACTACCTTCCATCAAATTTAATGATGACAAGGTATATGAAGCTTGTGCAAAAGGCAAACAAGTCAGATCTTCTTTTAAATCGAAAAAATGTGTAAGCACTACCCGACCTCTAGAATTATTACACATTGATTTGTGTGGTCCCATGAGGATAACTAGTAGAGGTGCGAAAAAATATGTGCTTGTTGTAGTGGATGATTACTCTCGATTTACTTGGACCTTGTTTTTGGCATCCAAAGATGAAACCTTTGAGAATTTTATTGTCTTTCTCAAAAAGGTTGAAAAGAGAGTAGGACACTCCTTAATTAGCTTGAGATATGATCATGGAACTGAGTTTGAAAATGCAAGTTTTATCAACTATTGTAATGAACATGGTGTTGATCATAACTTCTCAGATCCAAGAACACCCCAACAAAATGGGGTGGTTGAGCGCAAAAATCGCACCCTGGAAGACATGACCAGAAGAATGCTTATTGCTAGTGGTCTTCCTAGGTATTTCTGGGCAGAAGCATTGAACACCTCATGTTACATTATAAATAGATGCATGATCAGACCCATTTTGAACAAAATTCCTTATGAACTTTTCAAGGGCAGAAAACCCAATATTACGCACCTAAGAACATTTGGTTGTAGGTGTTTTGTGCATAATAATAGGAAGGATGCCTTAGGAAAGTTTGACCCTAGGAGTGATGAGGCAATATTTCTTAGCTATTCTTCTCACAGCAAGGCATACAAAGTCTTTAACAAAAGGACCTTGTGTGTTGAGGAAAGTGTGCATGTGCTTTTTAATGAATCTAACTTGTTGAGTGAGAATGATGCACAGGAAGATGAACTTGAATTAGGTCTTGTTCGAAAAGAAGTGTTGCTCCAAGATAAACGAGGTAAGAACACCATGGGGAAAACAACTCCTGAAGGTGTTCCTCAGAACAGCAGGCAAGGTGAACACCAAACAGGGGGAAACACCATTGAACCCTGTTCGGGACTATGTTCTTCAGGAACAGGCTTACAAACAGGTGTAGAAACAGGCTCAGGAGATGATCGTAAGCTTGATATTATGACTAGAGTAGAGCATGGGTCTGTGGATCCTCTTACTCCACGACCATGGAAGTACCATAGTTCGCACCCCCTTGATCAAATTCTGTCTGATATTAACAGTGGAGTGCAAACTAGGTCTAAGCTTAAGAATTTTTGTGCTTTCTATGCTTTTCTCTCTAATATTGAGCCAAAGAGTGTGAATGAAGCTCTTGCAGATTCAGATTGGGTCACGGCAACGCAAGAAGAGCTCCATCAATTTGAAAGAAACAAAGTATGGCACCTTGTACCTAAACCTGTAGAGAGAACAATCATTGGAACCAAGTGGCTGTTCCGAAACAAACTGGATGAGTCAGGAACAGTCACTAGGAACAAGGCATGGCTGGTTGTTCAAGGGTATAATCAAGAAGAAGGGATCGATTATGAAGAAACCTTTGCACCAGTTGTAGAATTGAGGCTATTCGAATCTTAATAGCCTTTGCAGCTCATATGGAAATCAAGCTATATCAAATGGACGTGAAAAGTGCATTCCTCAACGGATACCTTAAAGAAGAGGTGTATGTCAAACAACCCCCTAGTTTTGAAAACAGTGAATTTCCTAACCATGTTTTCAAACTTGACAAAGCTCTTTATGGTCTAAAACAAGCTCCTAGAGCTTGGTACAAACGGTTGTCAAGTTTTTTAATTGAAAATGATTTTAGAAGAGGTAAGGTAGACAATACCTTGTTTCTAAAATCTAAGGGGGAACATTTATTGATTGTCCAAATATATGTTGATGACATTATATTTGGTGCAACTCATCATGATTTATGCAATGAATTTTCAAATATGATGAGGAGTGAGTTTGAGATGAGCATGATGGGTGAGCTTAACTTTTTCTTAGGCTTACAAATCAAGCAAACTCCAAACGGCACCATGATCCATCAACAAAAGTATATCAAGGAGCTACTTAAGCGTTTTGGGATGGAGTTGGCCAAACCCGTAGACACTCCTATTTCTCCTTCAACCAGGTTGGTTATGGATGATGGGAGTCCCTCAGTTGAGGAGAAACTCTATAGGGGCATGATTGGGTCACTCCTATACCTAACCGCTAGTAGACCAGATATTGTTTTTAGTGTTGGTTTATGTGCCCGTTTTCAGTCTAATCTTAAGGAAACTCATCTTAAGGCTGTGAAACGGATACTAAGATATTTGAAACATATACCCAATTTAGCCTTATGGTATCCTAGAGGTTGCCATTTTGATCTTGTTGGATATGCTGATGCTGACTATGCTGGATTCCTAGTTGATAGAAAGAGTACCTCAGCATAAAGGGATGTACTGGAGCCGCCTTAATACCATTAAGTCCAATCAAGATCAGACGGCAAAGAACAGGCATAACGAAGAGAACAGGTACGCCCCTTGGTTGCTCGATGTGTTTTCTTTCCTTCCCAAGGCATAAGCTTTTAATGCTCACACCCGTTGCAAACCGAGAAATCTTCTAAAGATTTTGGGTGCTCTCTCTCTCTCTCTCTTTATATGCCCTGTTCTCAGTTCTGCCGTTCATCTCGCACACAAGCAAAACCTGAAAACCCTGCAAAAACCTTAAACCCTAATCTCTCTCTTCTAGCAACAATGGCTCCCAACAACTCCTCTCAATCAAAAGCCCTCGTTCTTGCGTCCTCAATCCCTGCTCCCCCTCGCCCAATCCTGTACAAGCCTTTCAAATTCCTGAAAAGCTTGTCCCTACAATCAGTGGGAATGGGGATGGATGATATTCCCTTCGAGTGTGGAAGGGAATTGGTGTTCCTTGTAGGGACAATTGCTTGTCCCATTAAAGTCGAGTCAGAGGGTACACTATCGGGGTCTCAAGACCAACTCTTGGAAACCCCTGAAGGGTTTAATTTTGAGCCCTGTTCTTCTGGGTTGTTTCCTAACACAGCGACAGAAACAGGGGCTACCTCTGTCGAAGGTGTGTATATGGAGGATCTGAATGTCGACTTCCAAGGGAAGTCGAATGAGACATCAGAGGAGAGTTTAGAGCAGGATTCTCTCCCTGAGGCTGAAACCCCCACTCCGGTCGCTCAAACTGGAGAGAAAAGGAAAAGGGTGAAAATAGTGGCCAGGCGTAGCAGAACGCCAAGAACAAGGCCACAACCAAGGTCTCAGCCCTCTCAAACTCCCTCTTCTCCACAATCCTCCAAGCCTTCTCGCAAATCTGCGAGAATAGCTTTTCAATCCTCGCACCGTATCTCCAAACCCTCTGCTCCTGTCATCGAGGAGATTTCCTCTTCTACCGAAGGGTTCTCGAGTTCTGACTCTGAGAACACCACCTTCAAACAGGAGACACCGGTGTTCTCCGAGTCCTCTGACGAACAAGCCCCTCCAAAATCAACCACTAAACCTGCTGTGAAGCCCCCTCCTGCAAAAACATCCCTCAAGCGAAAGCCCAGAACAACTCCCCTACCAGAAGCTACCACCTCTATTCCTGCCCCCAAACGCCCAAAGCAGTTCACTCCCTCTCCTATGTCTGACAAACATGCGCAGTTGCTTAAGCGCAATGTCGTCAGGGGGAAGGTAGTGAATGTAAGCTTTTTCGAGGAACAGGGTCTGGGGGTGTTCCTGACCAAGTTGCGCGCTCAAGGCTGGCTCGACTTGTTTGCAAACACCCAGCTGGGGTGTTCTGTGCCTGAGTTGGCTGAGTTTTACGCCAACTGCAGTGTCACCGAAGGGGTGGTGACTAGTTTTGTGAATGGGCAACGCATTAAGGTTGATGCGCCCACACTTGCGAAAATTTTGGGAGTACCCTCCCAAGGCTTTGACGTGTATGTGAGGGAAGACAAAACAGCCCTAGAAACAGCCAGGCTCCTAGAGGTGTCCCAATGTCTCAGTCAAAAACAGGGCCTGAGAACACCCCTCTCTGTTAAGAAGGGTGAAATGACCTCCCTGCACCAACTATTGTTTATGTTCACTATCAAGAACATAATTCCGCGAGGTCAAGGGCGAAACTCAGCTGATGCCCTCGATCAATGCCTGGTGGACTTACTGGATCGGGAGGAACCAATCAACCTCCCTGCAATCATGATTCGCCACATAGGGCGAATTGCGAACACCACCCGGGCCCATGATCTTGGATATGGGTTTCTGCTGACAAGGGTGTTTGAGCACCTTGGTATAGTGCTCACACGGCGAGTGGAGGCCCAAGTCGTTGATGAGATTGGGATTGACACTCTGCTCGGGTGTGGCTATGAGGTTGGCGACGGGTCAGTCTCCAAACAGGGTCGTCGACCACCTCAACCACCTGTTTCTGGGCAACCTTCCATCAAACTTGAGGCTATTTTTGAGGATAATGCTCGCCTCAAGGATGAGCTCTCAGCTGTCAAGGCTGCTCTTGCTGAGGAGCAAGCCCTCTCCGCCAAACGCCATGAGGAATTGCTTGCCCTTCTCTCCACTCTTGCCCCCAGCATTCCTCCTCTGTAAACGAGACCACCCCCTGCAACCTGATTCACTAGGCTGTTCTCTTGCCTCCTCCTCCTATCTTCGTTTTTGGCATTGTACTGTTTTTAATGCAATATCTCCTTAATGATGCTTCTTGCACCTTATGCTCTATATTTCTTTTCTTGCATTCATACTGTTGTTTATGCTTTTTAATGATGCCAAAAGGGGGAATAATACCATATGAATAAAATCATATGACGTGCTCTATGACCTAGCACCTAGAGGATCTCTATCAGCATTAAACGTTGTTAAGCTTTTTAATTTTATCAATATGGTCACTTGGTTTGTCACCATCAAAAAGGGGGAATTTGTTGATTATATTTAGTTTTGATGATAACAAATCCAAGAGTAACATATTTGTCTAAGTAATGTTGTTCCAAACAAGCTCTCCAAATAGGGCCTAATACACCGTTGTTCCTACACCGCTGTTTGTGATATTTTATTAACCTGGTGGCTAAATGTTGAGAACAAGTCTTAGGATCAGGTTCCGAGCTTGAGTGACACAAGATCAGCAAACAACACATATGGTTTAAGTCTTGAGGAACATTCAGCTACACAAGATCACCCAAGGAATCAAGGTGACCAAGGTGTTTTGGAGCAGCATATTCACTCTTGACAAGACAACTAATTCTTACAAGGAGTCTTGGTTAATTTAGTTTTTATCTTTTAGACTCTTGTTAATATGCCAATCTTGAAAGTATCATTTTTAGCACTTCTTGAAAACGGTTTTCGAAAAGTTGCTTTGGGACACCATTTCCAAACAACCCTGCAAACAGGGTGCCTAGGGTGTTCTCAAAAACTACAGCAGCTACATCAGTCTTATCTGGAAATTTGCTTCGGTTGGCCGCCAGATCTAAAAAGATTTGTTTTGAATTTGAAAAATTGCAAAACCGTTTTTGCTAAAGATTTCTCTTGAAAGATTCTTATCCCTTATTTTTAGGTCTTGATTGAATTTGGGATAAATCAAGATTTTATCCTTTTCAAGCTAGATTACTCGGCCAAGATATTTTAAGAAAATCTTCTCTCCTCTCTTAGCCGTTGGAAATCTTTGGTGAATCTTCTAAGCGACTAAAAATAGAGGATTTTCCCTATCTTTTGAAAAGAATAGCCGTTGGGTTGTGTGTTTAAATATTGAAATTCTCTCTCCCATTTGATAATCCGGTTTTCACAAAGAAGTAAGAGATTTTTGGAGCTGAATTTCAAAGAGAAAAACCGTGAGAAGATTGTGCTTAACTGAGCTTTCAATTTCTTGGCATAATAGGACTTCATTGTACCTTACATCTGCTTAAGTCAGAAGCACCCCAGTAAGGTGTTTTGTACCCCTGTTCTCAGAACAGAAAGTGAGTGAGTGTGTCCTCAGTCGTGTGGACTTTGGACGTGTCCTATCTGGTGAGATTGGACGTGGTGTAACCTGTCTTAGGGAAGAAGGTTACGTGGGTTACAAGTTGTAACAAGGAGTGTTGCTTTTGTAACGTTTTCAGCCCGTTAGTGAAGTGGTTAAATCCTACACGAGGTAGGTCGTGGTTTTTCACACCTCAGTTGGGCTAGAGGTGTTTTCCACATAAAAATTGTGTGTGCTTTATTTCCGTATTTATTACTTTGAATTTTGCGACTGAATCAGTTGAGAACAACCGCTACAAACAAGGTGTAAGGTTGTTTGTGATTTACAAACAATCTCTGCAATCAAGTGCTACGGTTGTTTGTCAGTTATTAGGCGAAAATCGACCACCACAATTCACCCCCCTCTTGTAGTTGTGTACTCTTGGAATTTAACACTTAGAACTAGTGCAGCAATTTATTGAATTGAACATTGGGAATTAATTATAATGTGACAAGTGAATAAGCTTGTATTCATTATGATGTGACGAGGTAATTATCCAAAGCAAAAAAAAGAAGAAGAAGAACAAAAGGGCCGAAGCCCCTTTTGCTCGACAGAGAAGCGAAGAGGGGGGCTCCTCAACCCCAGCCCCGCGACCACACACCGGGAGAGAGAGAGAGGGAGGCAACGGCGGGGCCGCCGGCGACCGGCCGACGCGCGCCCGACCGTCCCCCACCCCGGTCAATGCCCAAACTGGGCCAGAGAGAGGGTGAGACAGATGCGAGAAAGGGAGAAAGAGGTTTAGGGGGGGAAGGTCACCCTGGGCCTCGCCGGCGGCGATGGTTCGGCAGGAGGGCGGTGGCTAGCGGATAGGGAGCAAAGGGATGAACCGAGCCAACCTCACACCGAGCCAACCCAAATCAAACCCTAAAACGGGTCCTTTAGCTTGGATTCGAGGTGGGTTTTCTCTTCCTCCTAATTATTGCTAATTTTAATGAAAGTTTATTGATTATCGTAAATTTCGTTAAAGTTTATTGATTATAGTTCGTTCAGGTTGAATTCGGATTAATTACTAATAATCCAAGGAAAGTTTATCGATTATTGTTAATTTCATTGAAAGTTTATTGATTATAGTTCATTCGGGTTGAATTTGAGTTAATTCTCAATAATTGAGGAAATTGTGAAGTAAACTGAATGATGCTTAATTTATATGTTGTTCGTATCAAACGAAAGTTTATCGATTGTATGAATCAGTTGTTTATAGTGAGTGTATAGAAATGATAATGTTATGGGCCTGGCAACCGTACATGAATTAATGAGAAATGATAACGTTGTTCAGTAAGCCTTTATATGACTGCATAGAAGTGGTTATATGAAATGCAGAAATTTTATAGCGATTATATGATTAACATGATCATTTAAATGATTGCATAGGAATGTTTATAACTCAGAAAGCGTGGAACAGAGGAAATTGTAAAATAAATCGAATGATTGCATCGATTACTAGCAATTCGTAAATATATGTGGTGATTTGGTAAGCCGTGAATATATTTAATCATGGCCTATAAATTAAGAGTTAACCATCAAGCCTAGTTGAGCCTTTATACGAGAAACAGATAACGGCATCGATACCATCACTATCGATGCCTCTGAATTTTATCGATTATATATATGTGTATATATCAAAGTAATGTTGAAATTAACTGCAATCGTGTGGGTTACGTTATGATTGGGGAATCGGTTGACAATATGAGTTCATGATGTGACTATACGTGCTATGTGAAATCCTTTTCCCTTGAGTTGATGAATGCGTGAGATAACATTGACTTCAAGTCTTAGAGATCTTTAAAAGTATGTGAATGCTTATTTGTATGATTTCAAAGTGTATTTAAATGTTTATCAGTTGCCTGTTTTAATTGACAAATCATTGGTAATGAAATAATCTTAAATCACTCGACTGCTCAATTGAATGAGGCAGACGGCCAGTTAACAGGTCTAGGAATCCTAGGTATAGGAATCCTTTAAGAAAGGAATTAAGTATTGCGCGTCCGATTATGCCGTATCCATTGCTATGCTCAACTTATGCAACCGAGTACCCTTTATCGAAGTTTACATGAGAATTCAAAGTTCAATGTTTCATTGTTCTGCCAGTAGGCAGAAGATTCAAATTCAATGTTTCATTATTTTGCCAGTAGCCAGTAGGCAGAAGATTCAAGTTCAATGTTTTATTGTTTTGCCAGTATGCAGAAGATTCAAGTTCAATATTTTATTGTTCTGCTAGTAGGCAGAAGATTCAAGTTCAATGTTTCATTGTTCTGGCAGTAGGCAGAAAATTCAAGTTCAATGTTTCATTGTTCTACCAGTAGGCAGAAGATTCAAGTTCAATATTTCATTATTCTGCCAGTAGGCAGAAGATTCAAGTTCCATGTTTGATTGTTCTACCAGTAGGCAGAGAATTCAAAGTTCAGTGTTCTATTGTTCTGCCAGTAGGCAGAAGATTCAAAGTTATACGTTATAAAGCCCTGTCAACTGGTAGAAAAATCAGGTCAATAGAGAATCCCAGTTCACATGACGGTTTGTAGAACATTATACTTTAATAAACTAGCATGTGAAGTTCAAAGAGCATATTGCTACATCAATAGTATACCATTCACATGATATAGTTATATGCTTCACTTTATGGTTATTGTTCCAGGTTTTGACAAAGAGATCTATTTCTGTATATGACCTGTTACGGTATGGTGTAGTGAAATCATCAGTTTAATGACTCTATCGCATTGAACATGATGGAATGCTAAATTCATATAGTTTGTCACCTGACAGCATCTCCAACGAAATTTCAGTATTTATATATTGCATAAATTATATGAAATGGAATAAGCCTTCCATAACAGAAGTCCCAACAAGTGGTGTTTAAGGGTTAAACCCCTTTCTTTTCATTGAATTTGTGAGTTTATATGAATTTCTTATGGTAAGTTTATTGAATATGGCTATTTTAGAGTTTAAACTATTGGAGCGACTGCTATTTCCCCTACATTGTGGTTGGAATATATCGTAAGGTTGGTAAGTTCTTTAAAGGGAAGGAATTACGAACATCTTTTGTGAGTTAATGTTGCACTTTAAGTATTATTTTGGGATAGGGGGTTATCCACTGAGCGATAATTGCTCATTCCTTCAGCTTAAACTCTAAAATAGCCATGCTCAATAAACTTACCATAAGAAATTCTTATAAACTCTTAAATTCAATGAAAAGAAAGGGTTTTAACCCTTAAACATCACTTGTTGGGATTTCTATTATGAAAGGCTTATTTCATTTCATATAATCTATAGCGTAAAGAGTCATTACAACGCATTGAATGTTAACATTGCACATTGATCAATAAACAATGAACACTGAATATTAAACTTTGCACGTTGAACAATAAATAATGAACATTGAACATTAGACATTGCACTTTGAACATTGGCCATGGAACATTAAATTCGTATGAACTATGAATTCGTAAAAACTGTGAACAACACCCAATGGACGTTGATTATTACATATTGAACATTGAACCTTAAACGTTGGACACTGAACATTACGCTGAACGTTTATTGATTTCTCTATCCCATATAGCAACCGTCTACATGCATAAGTAGGTGTCTTTGATAAGATGTAGAACAATAATCATAAAATAGAACATATAACCATGTCATGTGAGTAGTGAACCAATAATATAGCAATATAACCTTTGAATTTCACTAGACTCTGCTATAACTCACATGTTTGTTTACTAAAAGTATGATGCTTTATAAATCATCATATGCACTGGAAGTCCCCTTGACCTGGTTTTTCTACTAGTTAATGGGCTTATAACATGTGACTGTGACTCTACTGCTGGTTGGCAGAACTGTAAGACATATGCACTTTAAATTTTCTTCCTATTGACTAGACTATGAGACATTAAACTTTTGAAGCTTATGCCTATTGACAGAACTATAAAACTTTGAACTTTGAATCATTGAATCATTGAACTTTGTATTCTCTGCCTTCTGGCAGAATATTGAATCACTGAACTTGAATTTCTACCTTCTGGCAGAACATTGAACATTGAACTTTGAATTTCTGCCTTCTGGCAAAACAATGAACGTTGAACTTTGAATTTCTGCCTCCCGGCAGAACAATGAACATTGAACTTTGAATTTCTACCTTATGGCAGACAATGAACATTGAACTTTGAACTTTTGCCTCATGGCAGACAATGAACATTGACTCTTGAATTTCTGCCTTCTGGCAGAACAATGAACCTTGAACTTGCATTTCTGCCTTATGGCAGAACAATGAACATTGAACTTGAATTTCTCATGTAAACTTCGATAATAGCAATGGATACGGCATAATCGGACTCTTAAGACTTAAGTCCTTTCTTAAGGATTCCTAGACCTGTTAACTGGCCGTCTACCTTATTCAATTGAGCAGCCTCGTGATTTAAGATTATCTCATGACCAATGACTTGTCAATTAAAACAGACAATAAATAAACATTTAGAAACGCTTTGAAATCGTGCGACTAAGGATTTATGGACTTTTAAAGATCTCTGAAACTTGACATCAACGCCATCTCGCGCATTCATTAATTCAGGGAAAAGGTTTCACATAGCATGTATGATCACGTCATAAAATCGTTTTATCAACCGATTCTCAACATCATAACGCAATCCACACGATTGCAATTAATTTCAACATTCACTGTAATATATATGCATAATCGATAAATTACATACACTCGATAAACTTCATGTATCGATAAACTTTATATAATTGATAAACCTCATATAATTGATAAGTCACATATAATCGATAAACATATATAATCGATAGATTTCATATAATCGATTATATAATGAATAAACTTCATATAATCGTTAAACGCTATATAATCAATAAACTTCATATAATCGGGAAACTTTATATAATCGATAACTTCGTATAATCAAGAAACTTCATATAATCACTAAACTTCATGTAATCGATAAACTTCATATAATCAATAGACGCCATGTAATCGATAAACTTTATATAATTGATGAATGACATATAATCGATAAACTATATATAATCGGTAAACTTTAAATGAATTTCATATAATCGATAAACTATATAATCGATAGACTTGATATACTCAATAAAGTTTATATAATCGATAAACTATATATAATCGATAAACTTTCGTTCAGTACGACTAATATATATATAGATATATAGTATCATTCAATTTATGCTATAATTTCCTCAAATCACTGATAATTAGTTCAACTTCAACCTGAACAAACTATAATCAATAATCAATAAACTGCATCGAAATTAGCAATAAATAGGAGGAAGAGGAAACCCACCTTGCCTCCAAGCTAAGGACCCGTATAAGGGTTGATTTGGTGGTAGAATTCGAACTTTCGAAGCCCGAACCCACCATGGCTATTCTCGATTGAGCCCCGTGCTGTAACCCAGAAACCCTAGCTGCCCCAATCACCCACTCCGCTCTTCCCTTTTTTCGCCGGCGAACTCAGGCCACCGGTCCGCCACCTCGCCGCCCACCCTCGCCGTTGACCGGCCAAAACCGGCACCTGGCCAGACCGGTGCTCCCGTTCGCTCTCTCTCTCTCCCTCTGCTGGTTTGCGCTCGGGCTGTCGGCGTGTGGGACGACCGGGGTGCATCGGCCGGTCGTCGTCATCATCCCACCGGCCGGCCTCCCTCTCTCTGCTCTAAGTTGCCGGGCTTGGGGGTCTTCGAATCCCCCTTCCCCTCTCTCGCCATCTCCCCTCGCCCCCCAATGAACGCAGGGGCTTTAGCCCCCTTTTGCCTTTTCTTTTTTTTTTTTGCTTTGGATAATTACCGCGTCACATCAATAATTAACGCATGCCTATCCACTTGTCATGTCAATAATTAATGCGAACTTATCCGCTTGTCACATCAATAATTTATTCCCAAGGCTCAATTCAATAAATTGCAGGACTAGTCCCAAGGCTTGCCAGTCCAGCCATATTCGGGAATCTACTCAATGTAGTGTCCGATAATAACCTTCCATAACAATAAAATAAGGAGAATATTCTTTTCAATAAAAACAGCGCCTAAGCAGGCACGTCGATATTATTTCAATTTCTAACGACATAAAATAGCGGAATAAGGGGATAAAATCCCAGGTGTTACACCCTCGGTGCCGGAATAGACGCTTGAAAGACTGGCAAAATTTGAGAGTGGCTTCATAAGCACATCTCGTTTTTAATTCATTGTGAAGCAGATTTTCTGCTTATGTTCAGAGTTATGTAGAGCGTACCATGTGTATGCGCATGTGTAGATGGCTTAACTATAGACCCTGGAATTTCGCGGACGAAATTCTTTTTAAGGGGGGGAAGATGTAATACCCAGGATTTTACTCCCTTATTCCGCTATTTTATATCGTTAGAAATTGAAATAATATCGACATGCCTGCTTAGGTGCTGTTTTTATTGAAAAGAATATTCTTCCTATTTTATTGTTATGGAGGATTATATCGGGCACTACATTACGTAGATTCTCGAATATAACTAGACTGGTGAACCTTGGAATTAGTCCTGCAATTTATTGAATCGAACATTGGGAATTAATTATGATGTGACAAGTGGATAAGCTCGTATTAATTATGATGTGATGAGGTAATTATCCCCAAAAAAAAAGAAGAAGAACAAAAGGGTCGAAGCCCCTTTTGCTCGACAGAGAAGCGAAGAGGGGGGGCTCCTCAACCCCAGACCCGCGACCACACACTAGGAGAGAGAGTGGGAGGCACCGGCGGGGCCGCCGGCGACCGGCCGATGCGCGCCCGACCGTCCCCCACCCCGGTCGACGCCTGAACCGGGCCAAAGAAAGGGTGAGACAAAAGCGAGAAAGAGGTTCGGGGGGGAAAGGCCGCTGTGGGGCTCGGCGGCGGTTCAACAGGAGGGCGGTGGCTAGCGGATAGGGAGCAAAGGGATGAACCGAGCCCACACCGACCCAACCCAAATCAAACCCTAAAACGGGTCCTTTAGCTTGGATTCGAGGTGGGTTTCCTCTTCCTCCTAATTATTGCTAATTTTAATGAAAGTTTATTGATTATCGTAAATTTCGTTGAAGTTTATTAATTATAGTTCGCTCAGGTTGAATTCGGATTAATTACTAATAATCCAAGGAAAGTTTATCGATTATTGTTAATTTCATTGAAATTTTATTGATTATAGTTCATTCGGGTTGAATTTGAGTTAATTCTCAATAATTAAGAAAATTGTGAAGTAAACTGAATGATGCTTAATTTATATGTTGTTTGTACCGAACGAAAGTTTATCGATTATATGAATCAGTTGTTTATAGTAAGTGCATAGAAATGATAATGTTATGGGCCTGGCAACCGTACATGAATTAATGAGAAATGATAACGTTGTTTAGTAAGCCTTTATATGATTGCATAGAAGTGGTTATATGAAATGCAGAAATTTTATAGTGATTATATCATTAACATGATCATTTAAATGATTGCATAGGAATGTTTATAACTCGGAAAGCATGGAACAGAGAAAATTGTAAAGTAAATCGAATGATTGCATCGATTACTAGCAATTCGTAAATATATGTGGTGATTTGGTAAGCCGTGAATATATTTAATCATGGCATATAAATTAAGAGTTAACCATTAAGGCTAGTTGAGCCTTTATACGAGTAACAGATAACGGCATCGATACCATCACTGTCGTTGCCTCTGAATTTTATCGATTATATATATGTGTATATATCAAAATACTGTTGAAATTAACTGCAATCGTGTGGGTTACGTTATGATTGGGGAATCGGTTGACAATATGAGTTCATGACGTGACTATATGTGCTATGTGAAATCCTTTTCTCCTGAGTTGATAAATGCGTAAGATAACATTGACTTCAGGTCTTAGAGATCTTTAAAAGTACGTGGCTGCTTATTTGTATGATTTCAAAGTGTATTTAAATGTTTATCGGTTGCCTGTTTTAATTGACAAGTCATTGGTAATGAAATAATCTTAAATCACCGGACTGCTCAATTGAATGAGGCAGACGACGAGTTAACAGGTCTAGGAATCTTAGGTCTAGGAATTCTTTAAGAAAGGACTTAAGTATTGAGCGTCCGATTATGCCGTATCCATTGCTATGGTCAACTTATGCAACCCAGTACCCTTTATTGAAGTTTACATGAGAATTCAAGGTTCAATGTTTTATTGTTCTGCCAGTAGACAGAAGATTCAAGTTCAATGTTTCATTGTTCTGGCAGTAGGCAGAAGATTCAAGTTCAATGTTTCATTGTTCTGCTAATAGGCAGAAAATTCAAGTTCAATGTTTCATTGTCCTGCCAGTAGGCAGAATATTCAAGTTCAATGTTTGATTGTTCTGCTAGTAGGCAGAGAATTCAAAGTTCAGTGTTCCATTGTTCTGCCAGTAGGCAGAAGATTCAAAGTCATACGTTATAAAGCCCTATCAACTGGTAGAAAAACCAGATCAATAGAGAATCCCAGTTCACATGACGGTTTGTAGAATATTATACTTTAATAAACAAGCATGTGAAGTTCAAATAACATATTGCTACATCAATCGTGTACCATTCACATGGCATAGTTATATGCTTCACTTTATGGTTATCGTTCCATGTTTTGACAAAGAGATCTATTCCTGTATATGACCTGTTACGATATGGCGTAGTGAAATCATCAATTTAATGACTCTATCGCATTGAACATGATGGAATGCTAAATTCATATAGTTTGTCACCTGACAGCATCTCCAACGAAATTTTAATGTTTATATATGGCATAAATTATATGAAATGAAATAAGCCTTTCATAACAGAAGTCCCAACAAGTGATGTTCAAGGGTTAAACCCCTTTCTTTTCATTGAATTTATGAGTTTATATGAATTTCTTATGGTAAGTTTATTGAATATGGCTATTTTAGAGTTTAAACTGTTGGAGCGACTGCTATTTCCCCTGCATTGTGGTTGGAATATATCATAAGGTAGGTAAGTTCTTCAAAGGGAAGGAATTCCGAACATCTTTTGTGAGTTAATGTTGCACTTTAAGTATTGTTTTGGGAGAGGGGGTTATTATGACAGCCCACGACCACCCGCCGTCGAGGTATTGTCCGCTTTGGACAGGCGGGACGCTACCACCATCCCTGCCCTCACGGTTTTGTCCTCTTGGGGCAGGCGGGACGCTACCACCATCCCTGCCCTCAAAAGGCGCCTCGATGGGTTGAGGTTTCCCCATGCTTATAAGGCGTGGTTCGTTCTCCTCAACTCCCGATGTGGGATACCTTCATCCACCCCCCTCAGGGGCCCAGCGTCCTCGCTGGCACATCGGATCGGGTCCATGGCTCTGATATCACTGTAACAGCCCACGACCACCCGCCATCGAGGTATTGTCTGCTTTGGGCAGGCGGGATGCTACCACCATCCCTGCCCTCACGGTTTTGTCCTCTTGGGGCAGGCGGGACGCTACCACCATCCCTGCCCTCAAAAGGCGCCTCGATGGGTTGAGGTTTCCCCACGCTTATAAGGCGTGGTTCGTTCTCCTCAACTCCCGATGTGGGATACCTTCATTAATGTAAGACCCGCATTCTTTGTTTTCTATTAAGCTAACTGTATTACCTTTTTACGTTATATGCATTTTTAGCAACTATATGAGTTAAATTATTGTCGATGTGCTTTTGAGAGCGATAATTTTATCAAAAAAGGGGTTTTATATTGCTATTATTGATTTTAAAGTTAATTCATGCTACTTATACCTTTAAATTATATCAATAGTTTAATTTAGTCGTTATTCGATTTATTTAGTCGTTTCCTGAAAACGATCAGGTTTTCAACCTTAGAATTGGTTTCGAGGCTTATTAAATCGAACTTCGACGTATTTGGGTTCGAATAATTGATGAAGGCTTATGTATCGATTTGAGTTTAGAACAAGACATTTGAGATTGGACTAACGGTTTTAGTTGATTTAGTTATTAACCGAATCAACCAAAAAAAGAAAAGAAAAAAAAGAGAACATAAGGGGCCGAAGCCCCTTCTTCC
The DNA here is from genome assembly GCA_029747015.1 of Carnegiea gigantea. Classification (NCBI taxonomy): domain Eukaryota; kingdom Viridiplantae; phylum Streptophyta; class Magnoliopsida; order Caryophyllales; family Cactaceae; genus Carnegiea; species Carnegiea gigantea. Next base: position 76,077 of record JAKOGI010001235.1, read on the forward strand.
ACTGGGTAGAGAGAAACGCGAAGGGGGGGTTCTTGAGGCTCTTCACGGCACCCCCCCACCCTGACCACAACCCCACGGCAGAGAGAGAAAGAGAGAGAGGAGGGCCGCCGGCCGGCGAGCTGGGGCCGAGGTCGACGTCGGGGCACCGGCAAGTCAGGCGTCGGCCGACCCTCGAGACACCACAGCGAGGGGAGAAGAGAATTCGAGCGAGAGAGAGAAGAGTGGGTTGTGACCGGGCGGTTGACGGCGGCGGGGTTCTCCGGTTGGCGTCGTTCCGGCGACCACCACGGCAGGCCGAAACCGCGACAAACAGCAGCAGGACCGGGTCTACGGGATGCTGATCCGGTTCCGTGTCGGGCTAGGGTTTCGACCGCAGTAAGTGGGTGCGATTTTAGGACCGTGTGGACCGAGGATTGAGGCTTCTCAGTATCCAAATCGGGCTCGAAAGCGCTCAGAACGAGTCCTTTAGCCTGGAATTGAGGTGGGTGTTCCTCGCCTCCTAAATTAGTATTAATTTTCAATCGAATTTCAGCAGTTTAATGATGCATGTTAACCTAGGCTTGCTTCAATTCGTGTATGATGCTTGTTGAATGACCTAAATTAGCTATTACAGGCAAGTTAGTTTGATTTGAATTTGTTCGAATGTGAGTAGGTCGGTTGGATTCAACTAGCTAATGCATGTACATGAGGCTAATTCGAATTTGTTACACGTGGTTAGCTTGAATTCGATTAAAATTAGCTAATGTATAAAAAGAATTAAAAACGAAGTTAGTTTAATGTGTTTAGCATCGATTCAAGTTAATTAGTTAATGTGTGAAAAAGAATTAAAAATCGAAGTTATATAAACGTGTTTAGCTTCGATTCGAGTTAATGAGTCATTGTTTAAAAGGGAATTAAAATCGAAGTTAATTTAACGTATTTAGCTTCGATTCGAGTTAATGAGTCATTATTTAAAACGGAATTAAAATCGAAGTTAATTTAACGTATTTAGCTTCGAATCGAGTTAATGAGCTATTGTCTGAAACGGAATTAAAATCGAAGTTAATTTAACGTATTTAGCTTCGAATCGAGTTAATGAGTTATTGTTTGAAAAGGAATTAGAAACGAAGTTAGTTTGATATCTTTAGCATCGATTCAAGTTATTTAGCTAATATATGAAAAGGGATTAAAAACGAAGTTAGTTTAACGTGTTTAGCTCCCATTCGAATTGAACTAGCTAATGTATTATGTGTGTAAACGAAATAAATTCGAACCCTTTTGATACATTCATGCTTAGGGAAGTTACTTCGAAATGCAACGTATATGTTTAGAATCCAATTATGTTTGATTTACTGAATAAAGTATTGTCGAATTATGAATAAATGTGGCTATATGCACGCTTGTTGTAACGCTTCGCTGAATGATGCTGGTTGCTCAGGTAAGGGCCTAATCTTCCCTCCCTTTTTACATAAGCTAATGTGATAATATGTTGTGATTAATAAATTGATGAATCGAGTTGGTAGTTGGATGGTTTGAGGAAAGAATTATGAGCGTTCGAGGTCTTGTGATACGGTGCAAGTGAGGAGGGAGACTGGGTTGTGAATTGACCGCAATCGTGTGGATTGCGAGGCCATGTGTGGCTCATTGTGTTGAAATGATTACGAAGTGCTTAAATGTGATATGTGTATACCCTTTTCCTTGTATGTTTAAGATGTAACATGGGTGTGGAAGGGTGATGTTTTAGCAAATGACTCTTCATGTGTTTTAAATGAATAATAGCCATGTCTAGTAACGAGCTATGACCTATTTTAGCTATTCAAATAGTGTTTGGGAGGAATCCCTAAAACGTTTCTAACAAAAGGGAGATGAGAATTATACGTTGAATGATTTTATTGTTTGAAACGGAAAATTACTAGCCGTTACTAGCCGTTATGGCCGATACGCTTTAAGTGGCTAAGATAATGTGCTGCGGACAATATGATATGATGTAAATAATGTTAACACAGGGGATAAGTCCGGATAAACCCTAGAGGCCCTGACGAGGGCTAATGTAATGGTTCGATATGTTATATGTAGCCATCCCGGGAGTAAGAGCTTATGCGTGAGCGTTAGGTCTCACTATGGGGTCGAGAATAGTTCTCACCCAATCAGCACTCTGTAATGAACTTATGCCAGAAGTACTTTCGTACTGAGTTAAGAAAAGCAATTGACCCTTTGCCATTTTTAAACGATTAAAAAGGAAAGGAAGTTCTTTTTATGGGCCCAAAAGGATATATGGAATGATGTATGAAAAGCTTATAAGGGTCGTTACACGACCAAACGAAATGAAACTTCCTTTGAAGACTAAGAAGACGTTTTCAACGAAAGAAAGAAAGCTTTCAATGAATTGAGTTATGAAATGATCCTCAAGCATGTTTGAATGTGGATTCTTAGCCCATGTATGAAAAGAAAGCTTTCAATGGATGCTTTATGAATGATTCTTAAGCATGGTTGAACATGGATTCTAATCTTGTGTGGTATCATTCTTATCCATAGCAAACCTGTCTGATTTAAAGTGTATGAGATGAGAAAGAAAGTTATAGCACGTTAAAAATTCCATGAATGAAGGCGTATCTTGCTAAAAGAATGAACGTTGATATGTGAATAGCATGCGAGGATGTCATATAGCTTAATATGATGTTTAAAGGTACTTAAATGCTTGATATGTGTTTATGTGTGTGATATGTATATTATATGAATGAAATGCCAAGAAAAGTGTAATTATAAAAAAGGGATAACCTTATATACACATCATATGATTGAGGGTTCATGTGTAGTTTAAATGGAGTGTTAGGAAGTTATGTTATGAAAAGAAAAGATTCTTATACCTAGCCTTCGATGCTTACTCGCGTGCCTAACTGCTTGCTGGAAAAGAACTCCGTCGTTGGGGAACCTAGAAATATGATTGAGTGGTCAAAGTGAAGTTTATGTTTAGTGATCCTCTCATAAAGGTTCTATGAATATCTATTATGATAGTAAAGTATGGAAATGTGATATGTGACCAGTAAAGATAGTATTGCCTGCAACGGTTTTGGTTTTAAGGGGGTTGGGGGACACTCACTGAGCGTGTGGTTGCTCATCCCATTACTCTTTCCCTTTTCCCCAGGTTTTCTGTCTGACGGGAAGAAGTTGAGTCAGATAAGTCCAGAAGGAACCTACTGTTGCTTACAAGGCGTCATATGTGCTCATTTAAAGAGATCTTACGTGTTTAATGAATTCATGTAATGTACTTTTAGTTTATAAAGATCTGTAAAGGATTATTCTAGTTCATATAATGCATATGGTATAAAGGTCGCTCTGTATGGCTGCCTGAGCCAACCATCAAGTTAGTCAGATGTCTTCTTGGTTTAATTTAGTTATGTTTTGAGATGTAAATCTTAGTACTCCGGTTTTGTGAACCATTGAGTTGTATCTTTCATTTCTTCTTTATTCATGAATCAATTTGGTTGGTGTACTCCGAGCGAGTGGCTCGTTGAGTAATGAACTCCGGCGTGTGGCCGTTGAGCTATGTTTTATATGTTTACGCTTCTGTTAATCTACAGGGACTTATTGTAAGGCGTTTAGCATGAAAACGGTCAATTTTTAGAGGAAACTCTGCCCGTTTCATCCCAGAATTTAAGTAAGAAGTTAGAAAAACGTAACGCTTCTGGCCTAAGGGCTGGGGGTGTTACATTGATGGTATCAGAGCATGGCCTTACGACCATAGGCCGCGACCTGAGTCTTGCATTTCATATAGTCACCTAGGAATACTTTGTGATTATGTGACATATGCCTACTCTGTATGCACATGTGCCTTATAATATGGCCATTTGCGACTTATGTATGGCTCGAGAAGGTCGATTGAGTAAAAGTGGCGAGTTATGCGTTAGCATAGGAGTCAAATAGCTCTCCCTTCGCTTTCAAGTGACGTTGTGAGTACTTCATTGGTGCAATATGTTCCTAATGTGCTAATTGACTTCATTGATTGACTTTTATGCGATCTGGGTAAACCGATCGAATTAAATGTGAGCTAAGTGATGATTTGAATGATAAATGTTTTCTTCATGCGTTCTGATAAGATGATCAATAGTTCAAGCACGTCGATTTAAACCCGAACGATTGAAAAACCTTTCTTTAAGCTCGTCTTTACCCCCGAAGTACGATTTGCTCCTCGGGCCCCATAATGGAGTGAGTAGATGTACTCAAAGGTTGGTAGAGAGAGAGATAGGAGCAGTTAAACTATTTCCTTTTGTAAACCTAAGGACCTTATAGGTTAAAGTCTTCTGATTAATGGGTTAGAGCCGGGCCAAGTTTTTTTCTTACACCGAAGAATTAGCTTTTCGTAAGTAATGATGAGGTAGTCTAGATTCACTAATACGCACCCTTATGTTTATCAAATGTTGCTTGTAAATGTGTATGTGCTAAGATTTGTGCGTCAATGGAATCTTTCATAATGAGCTAGGAAAGGAATGATTGGAAAATTTGCTGCTACGATTGATAATCCTATTAAATGATACCTTCCGTTTTCGAATTCTGAATTTCCTGAGTGTGTTAGGGGCTACTCTTATATACATGCTTGTAAGACTAACTGCTAGTGATAGGACCGCGTTGAACATCAGACAAGTGTACCTACTGTTCCCCTTGCTCGCCATTGTTGCTTAAACCGTGCAATACTTGCTTTCTATTATACAGATTGTTATTCGTGAATGGGTGAGATGTTTTGGCCCGAACGAACCTTGATATACCCAGAAAGCTCAAGGGAGAAAGAACCTAGCAGACTTTGGAATTGTACATCGTAGACGATCCCTCCTAAGGCTAGCGACCTACAATAAGACTCCTACGATCACCTGTAGGATAGATGTACCCCGTAAGACCAGTAGCGCCACTGTTCTTACCCCTTGTTACCTGATTAATGGCTAGTCTCTAGTTACTTTGGACAAGCCCAAGGCATACCTCTGACCCTAGAATGCTAATGAGGATTGCTATCGTTTATACCCGTCTAGGTGACTTTTGTACAACATTATTGTGAACCATTGTGTTTTACAGCATGCCATGTTTTCATAAACGTTTGGAAGCCTATATCGTTATATGAAATGGCATGTATGGTTATTCGTGTGTTTCATAAGTGAGAGGTATAGTAAATAAATCATTTGGTACGTGTTTAAATTACTTCTGGTTGAGTGCGCCACTGAGTTGGCCAAATAATTCAAGTTATGTGAGTGTTCGCTTCATATAACCGTGCTTATCTAATGATAGCATAGCAACTATGAACATACCTCATAACATGATTACGTGACTGTGGCCTTTGCATTCGAATGCTTACCCTTGTATGTATCCTTGCATGATGTGCTAAGATATTCGTAATGGTAGCGGAATTACTCATTGTCTATATGCCTAAGTTCTATATTTCATATGTTTGATTGAGTGGCTAAAAACTCATATGCCTAGCCAAAAAAAGAAAAAAAAGATCTTGTGGCCATAGGGGTTTCATTCGTATTTATTGGCCCTGTATGTTCTTTGCCTAGACCATATGACATGCCAGCGTACTTGCGACCATACTTGAATGCGTGACTTAAAGGGATATGAATGGATGTGTGTAAAACAATCCCTGATAGGCTATAACTAAGTATCCTGGCATAGTATGATTGAGTTAGCCACATCAAGTCTTGCATGCCGAATTCTATGTGTACATGGTAGGTTTCATAGAGAACCTTGGATAGTGCTTTGCTAGCCATCATATATGCTACCACTGTCTTACTATACTTTGTTTAGCATGTTTGGCCTTACCTTCAACCTAGTTGTCTTATAGCCAGACACAACACCGTTGGGCATAGTACCACTGTCATTTCTCGGGTTACATCTATATACATACATACTTGCTCGTAAGAACCTATAAGAAGCGGCATTGCGTTGGTTAAACTCAAAGTCTGTTTTCCCTATGAGATTGCAAATCCCCCAAGTGGCAATGCCCTGGGAAACCACCTTACCCTGGCAGTTAAACCCTTGTGGAACGATAGTTGAGTTATGTAAGAGCAACATTAGGTATGAGGAATCCTTTGCTAAACCCGCCACAACTAAGAAACCATGTATCAACCTCCCATGAACAATTAATGCGTGGATACGTACAAGTCTATTGCTGAGTCTTGTCTCACATCCCTGTCGTCTAACTTCCTAAGTTATTTCCTTGCATGACTAATGGGTTGTATATTTATCCTCTTGTAAGTTGTGTACCATGTGTGTGATGGACTGATTCATGTTGCATGTGATTCTTGGCTTGAAAACATTAAGTTATCAATTTCATGTGATTTCATTATGCTAAGGTGATCCTACGTAATGCTTTGAGTTGCTCTTATCACTCTAGAGTGTCATGGGGTCTCAGGGTTAACCGTTATGACCCTTGTTCTTTACGGCCTGAAGTCATATCCTTGGACACCAACCCATAGCGATGCATGTGCATAGAGCTCCTTGTCATGATGCGAGTAGTGCGTAGGTGATTCAAGTCCTTGTCCCTTTCAAAAATGAGTTTAATATGGTTTCCCACGCCAACTCATTTTCCTCCTTCAATGCGATTTGCCCTCGGCGCCTAAATAGAGCGAGTAGACGCTTGAAGAGATTGGCGAGGAGGAGACTGGATACCATAAGATAATTTTCTTTTGATTTAAAAAGTAGTGATTGCAAAATGGAACCTTTTGGAAACCCACCGTGTAGATCTTACCTGCGTGCGTTCATTTTAGGAAAGACCGAATTTAGATTTAGAATTTCGAGGACGAAATTCTTTTAGGGGGGAAGAATGTAAGACCCGCATTCTTTGTTTTCCATTAAGCTAACTGTATTACCTTTTTACGTTATAAATTCGCATTTTTAGCAACTATATGAGTTAAATTATTGTCGATGTGCTTTTAGGAGCGATGATTTTATCAAAAAAGGGGTTTATTACTGCTGTTATTGATTTTAAAGTTAATTCGTGCTATTTATACCTTTAAATTATATCGATAGTTTAATTTAGTCGTTATTCGATTTATTTAGTCGTTTCCTGAAAACGATTAGGTTTTCAACCTTAGAATTAGTTTCGAGGCTTATTAAATCGAACTTCGACGTATTTGGGTTCGAATAATTGATGAAGGGTTATGTATCGATTTGAGTTTAGAACAAGACATTTGAGATTGGACTAGCGATTTTAGTTGATTGAGTTATTAACCGAATCAACAAAAAAAAAAAGAAAAAAAGAGAACATAAGGGGCCGAAGCCCCTTCTTCCACTGGGCAGAGAGAAACGCGAAGGGGGGGTTCTTGAGGCTCTTCACGGCACCCCCCCACCCCGACCACAACCCCACGGCAGAGAGAGAAAGAGAGAGAGGAGGGCCGCCGGCCGGCGAGCTGGGGCCGAGGTCGACGTCGGGGCACCGGCAAGTCAGGCGTCGGCCGACCCTCGAGACACCACAGCGAGGGGAGAAGAGAATTTGAGCGAGAGAGAGAAGAGTGGGTTGTGACCGGGCGGTTGACGGCGGCGGGGTTCTCCGGTTGGCGTCGTTCCGGCGACCACCACGGCAGGCCGAAACCGCCACAAACAGCAGCAGGACCGGGTCTACGGGATACTAATCCGGTTCCGTGTCGGGCAAGGGTTTCGACCGCAGTAAGTGGGCGCGATTTTAGGACCGTGTGGACCGAGGATTGAGGCTTCTCAGTATCCAAATCGGGCTCGAAAGCGCTCAGAACGAGTCCTCTAGCATGGAATTGAGGTGGGTGTTCCTCGCCTCCTAAATTAGTATTAATTTTCAATTGAATTTCAGCAGTTTAATGATGCATGTTAACCTAGGCTTGCTTCAATTCGTGTATGATGCTTGTTGAATGACCTAAATTAGCTATTACAGGCAAGTTAGTTTGATTCGAATTTGTTTGAATGTGAGTAAGTCGGTTGGATTCAATTAGCTAATGCATGTACATTAGGCTAATTCGAATTTGTTACACGTGATTAGCTTGAATTCGATTAAAATTAGCTAATGTATAAAAAGAATTAAAAACGAAGTTAGTTTAACGTGTTTAGCATCGATTCAAGTTAATTAGATAATGTGTGAAAAAGAATTAAAAATCAAAGTTATATAAACGTGTTTAGCTTCGATTCGAGTTAATGAGTCATTGTTTAAAACGGAATTAAAATCGAAGTTAATTTCACGTATTTAGTTTTGATTCGAGTTAATGAGTCATTGTTTAAAACGGAATTAAAATCGAAGTTAATTTAACGTATTTAGCTTCGATTCGAGTGAATGAGTCATTGTTTAAAACGGAATTAAAATCGAAGTTAATTTAACGTATTTAACTTCGATTCGAGTTAATGAGTCATTGTTTAAAAGGGAATTAAAATCGAAGTTAATTTAACATATTTAGCTTCGATTCGAGTTAATGAGTCATTGTTTAAAACGGAATTAAAATCGAAGTTAATTTAACGTATTTAGCTTCGAATCGAGTTACTGAGCTATTGTCTGAAACGGAATTAAAATCGAAGTTAATTTAACGTATTTAGCTTCGAATCGAGTTAATGAGTTATTGTTTGAAAAGGAATTAGAAACGAAGTTAGTTTGATATGTTTAGCATCGATTCAAGTTATTTAGCTAATATATGAAAAGGGATTAAAAACGAAGTTAGTTTAACGTGTTTAGCTCCCATTCGAATTGAACTAGCTAATGTATTATGTGTGTAAACGAAATAAATTCGAACCCTTTTAATACATTCATGCTTAGGGAAGTTACTTCGAAATGCAACGTATATGTTTAGAATCGAATTATGTTTGATTTACTGAATAAAGTATTGTCGAATTATGAATAAATGTGGCTATATGCACGCTTGTTGTAACGCTTCGCTGAATGATGCTGGTTGCTCAGGTAAGGGCCTAATCTTCCCTCCCTTTTTACATAAGCTAATATGATAATATGTTGTGATTAATAAATCGATGAATCGAGTTGGTAGTTGGATGGTTTGAGGAAAGAATTATGAGCGTTCGAGGTCTTGTGGTACGGTGCAAGTGAGGAGGGAGACTGGGTTGTGAATTGACCGCAATCGTGTGGATTGCGAGGCCATGTGTGGCTCATTGTGTTGAAATGATTACGAAGTGCTTAAATGTGATATGTGTATCCCCTTTTCCTTGTATGTTTAAGATGTAACATGGGTGTGGAAGGGTGATGTTTTAGCAAATGACTCTTCATGTGTTTTAAATGAATAATAGCCATGTCTAGTAACGAGCTATGGCCTATTTTAGCTATTCAAATAGTGTTTGGGAGGAATCCCTAAAACGTTTTTAACAAAAGGGAGATGAGAATTATACGTTGAATGATTTTATTGTTTGAAACGGAAAATTACTAGCCGTTACTAGCCGTTATGGCCGATACGCTTTAAGTGGCTAAGATAATGTGCTGCGGACAATATGATATGATGTAAATAATGTTAACACAGGGGATAAGTCCGGATAAACCCTAGAGGCCCTGACGAGGGCTAATGTAATGGTTCGATATGTTATATGTAGCCATCCCGGGAGTAAGAGCTTATGCGTGAGCGTTAGGTCTCACTATGGGGTCGAGAATAGTTCTCACCCAATCAGCACTCTGTAATGAACTTATGCCAGAAGTACTTTCGTACTGAGTTAAGAAAAGCAACTGACCCTTTGCCATTTTTAAACGATTAAAAAGGAAAGGAAGTTCTTTTTATGGGCCCAAAAGGATATATGGAATGATGTATGAAAAGCTTATAAGGGTCGTTACACGACCAAACGAAATGAAACTTCCTTTGAAGACTAAGAAAACGTTTTCAACGAAAGAAAGAAAGCTTTCAATGAATTGAGTTATGAAATGATCCTCAAGCATGTTTGAATGTGGATTCTTAGCCCATGTATGAAAAGAAAGCTTTCAATGGATGCTTTATGAATGATTCTTAAGCATGGTTGAACGTGGATTCTAATCTTATGTGGTATCATTCTTATCCATAGCAAACCTGTCTGATTTAAAGTGTATGAGATGAGAAAGAAAGTTATAGCACGTTAAAAATTCCATGAATGAAGGCGTATCTTGCTAAAAGAATGAACGTTGATATGTGAATCGCATGCGAGGATGTCATATAGCTTAATATGATGTTTAAAGGTACTTAAATGCTTGATATGTGTTTATGTGTGTGATATGTATATTATATGAATGAATTGCCAAGAAAAGTGTAATTATAAAAAAGGGATAACCTTATATACACATCATATGATTGAGGGTTCATGTGTAGTTTAAATGGAGTGTTAGGAAGTTATGTTATGAAAAGAAAAGATTCTTATACCTAGCCTTCGATGCTTACTCGCGTGCCTAACTGCTTGCTAGGAAAAGAACTCCGTCGTTGAGGAACCTAGAAATATGATTGAGTGGTCAAAGTGAAGTTTATGTTTAGTGATCCTCTCATAAAGGTTCTATGAATATCTATTATGATAGTAAAGTATGGAAATGTGATATGTGACCAGTAAAGATAGTATTGCCTGCAACGGTTTTGGTTTTAAGGGGGTTGGGGGACACTCACTGAGCGTGTGGTTGCTCATCCCATTACTCTTTCCCTTTTCCCCAGGTTTTCTGTCTGACGGGAAGAAGTTGAGTCAGATAAGTCCAGAAGGAACCTACTGTTGCTTACAAGGCGTCATATGTGCTCATTTAAAGAGATCTTACGTGTTTAATGAATTCATGTAATGTACTTTTAGTTTATAAAGATCTGTAAAGGATTATTCTAGTTCATATAATGCATATGGTATAAAGGTCGCTCTGTATGGCTGCCTGAGCCAACCATCAAGTTAGTCAGATGTCTTCTTGGTTTAATTTAGTTATGTTTTGAGATGTAAATCTTAGTACTCCGGTTTTGTGAACCATTGAGTTGTATCTTTCATTTCTTCTTTATTCATGAATCAATTTGGTTGGTGTACTCCGAGCGAGTGGCTCGTTGAGTAATGAACTCCGGCGTGTGGCCGTTGAGCTATGTTTTATATGTTTACGCTTCTGTTAATCTACAGGGACTTATTGTAAGGCGTTTAGCATGAAAACGGTCAATTTTTAGAGGAAACTCTGCCCGTTTCATCCCAGAATTTAAGTAAGAAGTTAGAAAAACGTAACGCTTCTGGCCTAAGGGCTGGGGGTGTTACATTGATGGTATCAGAGCATGGCCTTACGACCATAGGCCGCGACCTGAGTCTTGCATTTCATATAGTCACCTAGGAATACTTTGTGATTATGTGACATATGCCTACTCTGTATGCACATGTGCCTTATAATATGGCCATTTGCGACTTATGTATGGCTCGAGAAGGTCGATTGAGTAAAAGTGGCGAGTTATGCGTTAGCATAGGAGTCAAATAGCTCTCCCTTCGCTTTCAAGTGACGTTGTGAGTACTTCATTGGTGCAATATGTTCCTAATGTGCTAATTGACTTCATTGATTGACTTTTATGCGATCTGGGTAAACCGATCGAATTAAATGTGAGCTAAGTGATGATTTGAATGATAAATGTTTTCTTCATGCGTTCTGATAAGATGATCAATAGTTCAAGCACGTCGATTTAAACCCGAACGATTGAAAAACCTTTCTTTAAGCTCGTCTTTACCCCCGAAGTACGATTTGCTCCTCGGGCCCCATAATGGAGTGAGTAGATGTACTCAAAGGTTGGTAGAGAGAGAGATAGGAGCAGTTAAACTATTTCCTTTTGTAAACCTAAGGACCTTATAGGTTAAAGTCTTCTGATTAATGGGTTAGAGCCGGGCCAAGTTTTTTTCTTACACCGAAGAATTAGCTTTTCGTAAGTAATGATGAGGTAGTCTAGATTCACTAATACGCGCCCTTATGTTTATCAAATGTTGCTTGTAAATGTGTATGTGCTAAGATTTGTGCGTCAATGGAATCTTTCATAATGAGCTAGGAAAGGAATGATTGGAAAATTTGCTGCTACGATTGATAATCCTATTAAATGATACCTTCCGTTTTCGAATTCTGAATTTCCTGAGTGTGTTAGGGGCTACTCTTATATACATGCTTGTAAGACTAACTGCTAGTGATAGGACCGCGTTGAACATCAGACAAGTGTACCTACTGTTCCCCTTGCTCGCCATTGTTGCTTAAACCGTGCAATACTTGCTTTCTATTATACAGATTGTTATTCGTGAATGGGTGAGATGTTTTGGCCCGAACGAACCTTGATATACCCAGAAAGCTCAAGGGAGAAAGAACCTAACAGACTTTGGAATTGTACATCGTAGATGATCCCTCCTAAGGCTAGCGACCTACAATAAGACTCCTACGATCACCTGTAGGATAGATGTACCCCGTAAGACCAGTAGCGCCACTGTTCTTACCCCTTGTTACCTGATTAATGGCTAGTCTCTTGTTACTTTGGACAAGCCCAAGGCATACCTCTGACCCTAGAATGCTAATGAGAATTGCTATCGTTTATACCTGTCTAGGTGACTTTTGTACAACATTATTGTGAACCATTGTGTTTTACAGCATGCCATGTTTTCATAAACGTTTGGAAGCCTATATCGTTATATGAAATGGCATGTATGGTTATTCGTGTGTTTCATAAGTGAGAGGTATAGTAAATAAACCATTTGGTACGTGTTTAAATTACTTCTGGTTGAGTGCGCCACTGAGTTGGCCAAATAATTCAAGTTATGTGAGTGTTCGCTTCATATAATCGTGCTTATCTAATGATAGCATAGCAACTATGAACATACCTCATAACATGATTACGTGACTGTGGCCTTTGCATTCGAATGCTTACCCTTGTATGTATCCTTGCATGATGTGCTAAGATATTCGTAATGGTAGCGGAATTACTCATTGTCTATATGCCTAAGTTCTATATTTCATATGTTTGATTGAGTGGCTAAAAACTCATATGCCTAGCCAAAAAAAGAAAAAAAAGATCTTGTGGCCATAGGGGTTTCATTCGTATTTATTGGCCCTGTATGTTCTTTGCCTAGACCATATGACATGCCAGCGTACTTGCGACCATACTTGAATGCGTGACTTAAAGGGATATGAATGGATGTGTGTAAAACAATCCCTGATAGGCTATAACTAAGTATCCTGGCATAGTATGATTGAGTTAGCCACATCAAGTCTTGCATGCCGAATTCTATGTGTACATGGTAGGTTTCATAGAGAACCTTGGATAGTGCTTTGCTAGCCATCATATATGCTACCAATGCTATCTTACTATACGTTGTTTAGCATGTTTGGCCTTACCTTCAACCTAGTTGTCTTATAGCCAGACACAACACCGTTGGGCATAGTACCACTACCATTTCTCGGGTTACATCTATATACATACATACTTGCTCGTAAGAACCTATAAGAAGCGGCATTGCGTTGGTTAAACTGAAAGTCTGTTCTCCCTATGAGATTGCAAATCCCCCAAGTGGCAATGCCCTGGGAAACCACCTTACCCTGGCAGTTAAACCCTTGTGGAACGATAGTTGAGTTATGTAAGAGCAACATTAGGTATGAGGAATCCTTTGCTAAACCCGCCACAACTAAGAAACCATGTATCAACCTCCCATGAACAATTAATGCGTGGATACGTACAAGTCTATTGCTGAGTCTTGTCTCACATCCCTGTCGTCTAACTTCCTAAGTTATTTCCTTGCATGACTAATGGGTTGTATATTTATCCTCTTGTAAGTTGTGTACCATGTGTGTGATGGACTGATTCATGTTGCATGTGATTCTTGGCTTGAAAACATTAAGTTATCAATTTCATGTGATTTCATTATGCTAAGGTGATCCTACGTAATGCTTTGAGTTGCTCTTATCACTCTAGAGTGTCATGGGGTCTCAGGGTTAACCGTTATGACCCTTGTTCTTTACGGCCTGAAGTCATATCCTTGGACACCAACCCATAGCGATGCATGTGCATAGAGCTCCTTGTCATGATGCGAGTAGTGCGTAGGTGATTCAAGTCCTTGTCCCTTTCAAAAATGAGTTTAATATGGTTTCCCACGCCAACTCATTTTCCTCCTTCAATGCGATTTGCCCTCGGCGCCTAAATAGAGCGAGTAGACGCTTGAAGAGATTGGCGAGGAGGAGACTGGATACCATAAGATAATTTTCTTTTGATTTAAAAAGTAGTGATTGCAAAATGGAACCTTTTGGAAACCCACCGTGTAGATCTTACCTGCGTGCGTTCATTTTAGGAAAGACCGAATTTAGATTTAGAATTTCGAGGACGAAATTCTTTTAGGGGGGAAGAATGTAAGACCCGCATTCTTTGTTTTCCATTAAGCTAACTGTATTACCTTTTTACGTTATAAATTCGCATTTTTAGCAACTATATGAGTTAAATTATTGTCGATGTGCTTTTAGGAGCGATGATTTTATCAAAAAAGGGGTTTATTACTGCTGTTATTGATTTTAAAGTTAATTCATGCTATTTATACCTTTAAATTATATCGATAGTTTAATTTAGTCGTTATTCGATTTATTTAGTCGTTTCCTGAAAACGATTAGGTTTTCAACCTTAGAATTAGTTTCGAGGCTTATTAAATCGAACTTCGACGTATTTGGGTTCGAATAATTGATGAAGGGGTATGTATCGATTTGAGTTTAGAACAAGACATTTGAGATTGGACTAGCGGTTTTAGTTGATTGAGTTATTAACCGAATCAACCAAAAAAAAAAAAGAAAAAAAGAGAACATAAGGGGCCGAAGCCCCTTCTTCCACTGGGCAGAGAGAAACGCGAAGGGGGGGTTCTTGAGGCTCTTCACGGCACCCCCCCACCCCGACCACAACCCCACGGCAGAGAGAGAAAGAGAGAGAGGAGGGCCGCCGGCCGGCGAGCTGGGGCCGAGGTCGACGTCGGGGCACCGGCAAGTCAGGCGTCGGCCGACCCTCGAGACACCACAGCGAGGGGAGAAGAGAATTTGAGCGAGAGAGAGAAGAGTGGGTTGTGACCGGGCGGTTGACGGCGGCGGGGTTCTCCGGTTGGCGTCGTTCCGGCGACCACCACGGCAGGCCGAAACCGCCACAAACAGCAGCAGGACCGGGTCTACGGGATACTAATCCGGTTCCGTGTCGGGCAAGGGTTTCGACCGCAGTAAGTGGGCGCGATTTTAGGACCGTGTGGACCGAGGATTGAGGCTTCTCAGTATCCAAATCGGGCTCGAAAGCGCTCAGAACGAGTCCTCTAGCATGGAATTGAGGTGGGTGTTCCTCGCCTCCTAAATTAGTATTAATTTTCAATTGAATTTCAGCAGTTTAATGATACATGTTAACCTAGGCTTGCTTCAATTCGTGTATGATGCTTGTTGAATGACCTAAATTAGCTATTACAGGCAAGTTAGTTTGATTCGAATTTGTTTGAATGTGAGTAAGTCGGTTGGATTCAATTAGCTAATGCATGTACATTAGGCTAATTCGAATTTGTTACACGTGATTAGCTTGAATTCGATTAAAATTAGCTAATGTATAAAAAGAATTAAAAACGAAGTTAGTTTAACGTGTTTAGCATCGATTCAAGTTAATTAGATAATGTGTGAAAAAGAATTAAAAATCAAAGTTATATAAACGTGTTTAGCTTCGATTCGAGTTAATGAGTCATTGTTTAAAACGGAATTAAAATCGAAGTTAATTTCACGTATTTAGTTTTGATTCGAGTTAATGAGTCATTGTTTAAAACGGAATTAAAATCGAAGTTAATTTAACGTATTTAGCTTCGATTCGAGTGAATGAGTCATTGTTTAAAACGGAATTAAAATCGAAGTTAATTTAACGTTCTTTGATTCGAGTTAATGAGTCATTGTTTAAAACAGAATTAAAATCGAAGTTAATTTAACGTATTTAACTTCGATTCGAGTTAATGAGTCATTGTTTAAAAGGGAATTAAAATCGAAGTTAATTTAACATATTTAGCTTCGATTCGAGTTAATGAGTCATTGTTTAAAACGGAATTAAAATCGAAGTTAATTTAACGTATTTAGCTTCGAATCGAGTTACTGAGCTATTGTCTGAAACGGAATTAAAATCGAAGTTAATTTAACGTATTTAGCTTCGAATCGAGTTAATGAGTTATTGTTTGAAAAGGAATTAGAAACGAAGTTAGTTTGATATGTTTAGCATCGATTCAAGTTATTTAGCTAATATATGAAAAGGGATTAAAAACGAAGTTAGTTTAACGTGTTTAGCTCCCATTCGAATTGAACTAGCTAATGTATTATGTGTATAAACGAAATAAATTCGAACCCTTTTAATGCATTCATGCTTAGGGAAGTTACTTCGAAATGCAACGTATATGTTTAGAATCGAATTATGTTTGATTTACTGAATAAAGTATTGTCGAATTATGAATAAATGTGGCTATATGCACGCTTGTTGTAACGCTTCGCTGAATGATGCTGGTTGCTCAGGTAAGGGCCTAATCTTCCCTCCCTTTTACATAAGCTAATATGATAATATGTTGTGATTAATAAATCGATGAATCGAGTTGGTAGTTGGATGGTTTGAGGAAAGAATTATGAGCGTTCGAGGTCTTGTGGTACGGTGCAAGTGAGGAGGGAGACTGGGTTGTGAATTGACCGCAATCGTGTGGATTGCGAGGCCATGTGTTGCTCATTGTGTTGAAATGATTACGAAGTGCTTAAATGTGATATGTGTATACCCTTTTCCTTGTATGTTTAAGATGTAACATGGGTGTGGAAGGGTGATGTTTTAGCAAATGACTCTTCATGTGTTTTAAATGAATAATAGCCATGTCTAGTAACGAGCTATGGCCTATTTTAGCTATTCAAATAGTGTTTGGGAGGAATCCCTAAAACGTTTTTAACAAAAGGGAGATGAGAATTATACGTTGAATGATTTTATTGTTTGAAACGGAAAATTACTAGCCGTTATGGCCGATACGCTTTAAGTGGCTAAGATAATGTGCTGCGGACAATATGATATAATGTAAATAATGTTAACCTAGGGGATAAGTCCGGATAAACCCTAGAGGCCCTGACGAGGGCTAATGTAATGGTCCGATATGTTATATGTAGCCATCCCGGGAGTAAGAGCTTAAGTGTGAGTGTTAGGTCTCACTATGGGGTTGAGAATAGATCTCACCCAATCAGCACCTGTAATGATCTTATGCCAGAAGTACTTTCGTACTAAGTTAAGAAAAGCAATTGACCCTTTGCCATTTTTAAACGATTAAAAAGGAAAGGAAGTTCTTTTTATGGGCCCAAAAGGCTATATGGAATGATGTATGAAAAGCTTATAAGGGTCGTTACACGACCAAACGAAATGAAACTTCCTTTGAAGACTAAGAAAACGTTTTCAACGAAAGAAAGAAAGCTTTCAATAAATGAGTTATGAAATGATCCTCAAGCATGTTTGAATGTGGATTCTTAGCCCATGTATTAAAAGAAAGCTTTCAATGGATGCTTTATGAATGATTCTTAAGCATGGTTGAACATGGATTCTAATCTTGTGTGGTATCATTCTTATCCATAGCAAACCTGTCTGATTTAAAGTGTATGAGATGAGAAAGAAAGTTATAGCACGTTAAAAATTCCATGAATGAAGGCGTATCTTCCTAAAAGAATGAACGTTGATATGTGAATAGCATGCGAGGATGTCATATAGCTTAATATGATGTTTAAAGGTACTTAAATGCTTGATATGTGTTTATGTGTGTGATATGCATATTATATGAATGAAATGCCAAGAAAAGTGTAATTATAAAAAAGGGATAACCTTATATACACATCATATGATTGAGGGTTCATGTGTAGTTTAAATGGAGTGTTAGGAAGTTATGTTATGAAAAGAAAAGATTCTTATACCTAGCCTTTGATGCTTACTCGCGTGCCTAACTGCTTGCTAGAAAAGAACTCCGTCGTTGAGGAACCTAGAAATATGATTGAGTGGTCGAAGTGAAGTTTATGTTTAGTGATCCTCTCATAAAGGTTCTATGAATATCTATTATGATAGTAAAGTATGGAAACGTGATATGTGACTAGTAAAGATAGTATTGCCTGCAACGGTTTTGGTTTTAAGGGGGTTGGGGGATACTCACTGAGCGTGTGGTTGCTCATCCCATTACTCTTTCCCCTTTTCCCCAGGTTTTCTGTCTGACGGGAAGAAGTTGAGTCAGATAAGTCGAGAAGGAACCTACTGTTGCTTACAAGGCGTCATATGTGCTCATTTAAAGGGATCTTACGTGTTTAATGAAGTCATGTAATGTACCTTTAGTTTATAAAGGTCTGTAAATGATTATTCTCGTTCATATAATTCATATGGTATAAAGGTCGCTCTGTATGGCTGCCTGAGCCAACCATCAAGTTAGTCAGATGTCTTCTTGGTTTAATTTAGTTATGTTTTGGGATGTAAATCTTAATACTCCGGTTTTGTTAACCATTGAGTTGTATCTTCCATTTCTTCTTTATTCATGAATCAATTTGGTTGGTGTACTCCGAGCGAGTGGCTCGTTGAATTATGAACTCCGGCGTGTGGCCGTTGAGCTATGTTTTATATGTTTACACTTCCGTTAATCTACAGGGACTTATTGTAAGGCGTTTAGCCTGAAAACGGTCAGTTTTTAGGGGAAACTCTGCCCGTTTCATCCCAGAATTTAAGTAAGAAGTTAGAAAAACGTAACGCTTCTAGCCTAGGGGCTGGGGGTGTTACAGTTATCCACTGAGCGATAATTGCTCATTCCCATCTATTATTGTTCTCTTCCCCGGTTTCTGAGGTAACTGGTAAAAGTCAGTCCAAGTAAGCCGAGATGGAGTCATTGCTGTTCTAGGAGCAAAGTTACATGCTCTATATGTGTGAGCTGCAATTGTATTGTTATGTAATCTAAGTCCCTGTGTGCATGTGCTGCATATCATCTGCAGTCGCTCTGTACGGCCATGCGAGCCGATAATCTTTTAACCAAGGTTATTTATAGTTGGAATGTAACCCCAATACTCCGGACGTGTGGTCCGTGGAGTCGTACATTTATTGTCCCATTGTTTTAGTGTCGAATTGCACTGGTTGATATGCTCCGGGCGGGTGGTCCGTAGAGCTGTGAACTCTGGCGTGCAGCCGTCGAATTGGTGGGTTTTTATCGTTGCGTTTTATTGCAAGAAATTTGATATAAAGCGTTAAGCCTGGGAAACGGTCAGTTTTCAGGGGAAACTCTATCCGTTTCACCCCAGAATTAAAGAAAAACGACCTTGGGTTAGGGGCGTTACATTAATCAAAAGGCAAGTAAACCGATCGACGATTATATTAATGATTACGGTTTAAAAAAGGAGGTTGGGAATTGGATTTATGGTACAGCGGGTTGGTGTTTTCATCAGTGGCTTAAAAAAAAAAATTTGCAAAAGGGGCCGAAGCCCCTTCTTTCTTTTCGGGTAGGCAAATCACAAAAGGGGGGCTCCTCGACCCCCATCCCCGCGACCACACACGCGCCAGGAGAGAGTGAGGGAGGGGAGGTAGGCTGTGTGTCAGTGAGAGAGTGTGTGTCAGTGAGAGACAGACGGCGAGAGAGGGAGAAAGAGATTGAGGGGGGGAGGTCATCGCGTGTGTCTCGGCAGCTTCTCCAGGGTTTGCCGGTGGCGACGGTTCGGCAGGAGGGCGGTGGCTAGCGGATGGGGAGCAAAGGGATGAATCGAGCCCACACCGAGCCAACCCAGATCAAACCCTAAAATGGGTTCTTTTGCTTGGATTCGAGATAGGTTTCCTCTTCCTCTTATTTATTGTTAATTTCGATGAAAGTTTATTGATTATAGTTCGTTCAGGTTGGATTTGAACTGATTATCAGTAATTTGAGGAAATTGTAGAGTAAACTGAACGATACCTAATATCCATATATATAGTTCGTACTGAACAAAAGTTTATCGATTATATATATCTGTTGTTTGTAGTGATTACATAGAAATGATATGGATTCTAATTGTGAATTAAATGATTGAATTATTGTGATACTAGACAGAGTTGGTAATTAGATTGTTTAGGTGTACCGCAATCGTGTGGATTGCAAAGTGAGTGTGGAAAATTGTTTTTATATAGTGAATTAACGTCCTATGTGAATCTCCCACTCCCTAATCGGTGGAAGTGGGTGATATACTAGTTTCCAAACTTCCGAAACCTTATAAATGAGCGTGAAAGCTGATTTACATGAGTCAAAGGCATTTCTAAGTGTTTTATTAGTTGCATGTTTCGATTGCAAACATTTATGCATCAGTTGATGAAACTATGCTTCAGTGTATGAATCAGATGTAAAACAGGACATTTAGTAGCTATTCGTAAGTATATATGGTGGTTTGGCAAGCTGTGATTATGTGTAATCATGGTGTATGAATTAAGGATTGACCAATAAGGCTAGTTAAGCCTTTATACGAGTAGCAGTTAAGGGCATCGATATCACCGTTAACGTTGCCTCCGAATTTATGATTATATATATGTGTATATATCAAAGCAATGTTTGAAATTAATTGCAATCGTGTGGATTGCGCTATGATTTTGGGAATCGGTTGCTGATATGATTTTATGACGTGAACATACATGCTATGTGAAACCTTTTTCCCCTGAATTGATGAATGCGTGAGATGGCATTGATTTCAAGTTTTAGAGATCCTTAAAAGTTCGTAAATGCTTATTCGCACGATTTCAAAGCGTTTCTAAATGTTTATCGGTTGCCTGTTTTAATTGACAAGTCATTGGTAACGAAATACTCCTAAATCATCGGACTGCTCAACCAAATGAGGCAGGTGACCAGTCAATAGGTCCAGGAATCCTTCTAAAAAGGACTTAAATAATGAGCGTCCAGTTACATCGTATCAATTGCTATGCTCAGTTTAGGCAACCTAGTAACCTTCATCGAAGTTTACATGAGAATTCAAAGGTTATTGTTTCATTGTTCTGCCAGCAGGCAGAGAATTCAAAGTTTATTTTTTAATTGTTCTGCCAGCAGGCAGGGAATTCAAAGTCTATTGTTTCATTATTCTGCCATCGGTAGGGAATTCTAAAGTTCAGTGTTTCATAGCCTGCTAGTAGGCAGAGGTTTCAAAGTTCAGTGATTCATAGCTTTACTACTAGGCAGAGGACTCAAAGTTCAATGTCTCATAGCTCTGCCAGTAGGCAGAGGATTCAAAGTTCAATGTGTCATAATTCTGCCAGTAGACATAAGCTTCCAAGTTTCATGCTTCATAGGTCTGTCAATAGACAGAAACTTCCAAGTCCATATGTCCTATAGTTCTGCTAATAGGCAGTAGAGTCAAAGTCATACATTATTAAGCCCCGTCAACGGGTAGAGAAATGTCGTCAAAGGAGACTCCTAGTTCATATGATGGTTTATAAAACGTTATACTTTTAATAAACAAGCATATGAAGTTCACAGGTCATATTGCTACATCATTAGTTTACTAATCACATAACATAGTTATATGCCTCACTTTATGTTTATCGTTCCATGTTTCATCAAAGAGATCTATTCCTGCATATGACTTGCCACTGTGTGGTATAGTAAAATCATCAGTTTAGAGATTGTATCGCATTGATTATGATGGTTGTTCTAATGTAATTGCTAAATTCATATAGCTTGTCACCTGACAGCATCTTCAACAAAATTTTTATGATTAAGTACGACATAAATTATATGAGATGAAATAAGCCTTAATGATGTACTGAGCATTATGTATAGAGTTTTAGCGATTGATGGGTAACATATAAGCCTTTCATAACAGAAATCCCAGCAAGTGGTATTTATGCATTAAACCCCTTTCTTTTCATTGAGTTTGTTAGTTTATATGAATTTCTTATGGTAAGTTGATTAAGTATGGCCATTTTGAAGTTTAAGCTATTGGTGTTAATACTATTTCTCTTGCATTGTGGTTGGAATATACTGTACGATAGGTGAGTTCTTCAAAGGAAAGGAATTATGAACAATTGTTGTAAGTTATTATTGCATTTGAAGTATTGTTTTTGGGAGAGGGGGTTATCCACTGAGTGATAGTTGCTCATTCCCATCTATTATTGTTCCCTTCCCCGGTTTCTGAAATAAAAGGTAAAAGTCAGCCCACATAAGCTGAGATGGAGTCATTGCTGTCCTAGGAATAAAGCTATAAGCTTGTATGTGAGCTGTGAAGTTGTATCATGATATAACAGTTCATTTCTATGTAATTTAAGCCCTTATGTGCATGTATTGCACATCATCTAAAGTCGCTCTGTATGGCAATATGAGCCAACCATCTAAGTTGCCAATCATGTCTTAGCTAAGGCTATTTATAGTTGGGATGTAAACCCCAGTACTCCGGACGTGTGGTCCATGGAGTTCTACTTTTCATTGTTCATTTGTTTTAGCGTTGAATTACATTGTTTGTTATGCTCCGGGCGGGTGGCCCATAGAGCTGTGAACTTCTGCGGGTAGGCGTTGAGTTGGTTAGTTCTTTATTGCTGTTTTTCAGTGCAGGGAATTTAATGTAAGGCTTTAAGCCTGGGAGCTGGCCAGTTTTCAGGGGAAACGTTGTCCGTTTCATCCCAGACTTAAAAAAAAACACTAACACTCCTAGCCCTCGGGTTGGGGGCGTTATATGTGCAGATATATATATATATATATATATATATATATAATATATATATATATATATATATATATATATATACAAATAAATATATATATATATATATATATATAATATATATATATATATATATGCAGATATATATATATATATATATATAATACATATATATATATATATATATATATATATATATATATATATATATATATATATATATAGATATAGATATATATGTATGTATGTATGTATATATCACACACACACACACACACAACACACACACACACCACACATTTATACATATATACATATTCATGTGTGTGTGTGTGTGTATATGTGTGTGTGTGTGTGTGTGTGTGTGTGTGTGTGTGTGTGTGTGTGTGTGTGTGTGTGTGTGTGTGTATGTATGTATGTATGTATGTATGTATTTATATATTTTGGTTTTGTAAATTGCTAAAAGTCAATAATTCTATTTTGGTTTTGTAAAAAATAATAAGGATAATCAGAGAAATAAAAAATGCTTATTGAATATTTTATGTTAACCCTTTTTTATAAATATGTTACCATTTCATCCATTTTGTTTAAGGTGGCCATCTATATTCTAATGAGTTTAAAGGAAATTCAGAGTAATGTAAATCTGTCTCAAAAAATCTTGGTAGTTGAATGGATGCATTTGTGTGTCTCGAGGTCTGTATCTCTTCTCTCTCTCTGAATTCTTCGCCCCTAAGGATTGCTCACCAGATATGTCTCTCTCCTCTCTCTCTCCTGTTTCTCTAGGTTCTTTGGCATCTCTCACTCATTTAGTCTCTCTCATTAGATATCTCTCTCTCCTCTCTCTCTCTCTCTCTCTCTCCCCTATTTCCCTGGTTCCTTCTGCATGTCTCACTCTTTTTGTCTCTCTCATTTACAGAACCACCACCACAACTCCTCCAGATATCCTTGTCGCTCTTCTATTCCAGAACCGTTCTCTCTGGGGTCTCTCGACGGCGGCTGCTTGCAGCCACCGAAGCGAGTCCTGAAATTACCCAAATGATGAAAACCGCCTCATTCCCCACTGTTGTGCATGAATCTGAAAAAGACACCACCATCACGCTGTAGATTGGTCGACGGTGAGTCTAGCAGTACCATCCACGCTACCAATGCACCACTCAGGCGGTGGCGCGTGGATGTGCGTGCCTCCATTTGTGGGGGTGAGTTTAGAGTTTTCAGGCAACGTTGCGCATATCGGTGGTTTGAGAACACGATGGAGGAAGAAGGCAGTCGTAAGACTCCTTCGTTGGCGGCGCGTGTGGTCCACGCGCCACCCCTCCATAGGGGATCTGATGGATATGGTGTTGTTCTTAGCTTCATCATCATTTTAGCCTTTTTCTCTTTCTTTTCTTGAAGTTTTAATGTATATTTCTTGTACTTCATGGTGGTATATTTTTCTAAGGCATGTTTCATGGTGTATTTCGTGGTGGCATATTGTTTGGGTATTTCTGGTATATTTTTGGTGTCAAGTGTAGGTAAGTGAAATATGGTTAGATCGAGAGCATTTAATTTTCCTTATGATATGTGATTTGTGAGTTCTGAGAATTTGTGATGTTCACTGAGAATAATGTTGTTTTCCTTATGGTATGTGATTTTCCTTCTACTTTGGATTTCTCTTTGTGGAATGTTTGCTTTTCCTGCCTGGTATATTCGTTGAAGTTATGGACATAATTGATAGTAAAATAAACTGATATATTTGAACAATTACTGGAGCAGAGTTGTTGTGTTTCTTATATTTGTAATATGTATGATTTTTGCTATTTGTCATTAGTTTGTTTTGATTTAGTTTAGTTCGCTTATGGGTTGGTTCTATCATGTTAAGTGCAGTTATTTGCTGAAATAGGTAGCTGAATTTCATTTTGTGCATCTTCAAGCTGTGTAGTAGTTTATCCTACTTAATCTATTTATGCTCTGAATGTAACTAATTGCAGTTTTTGA
This sequence comes from Carnegiea gigantea, assembly GCA_029747015.1. Taxonomy (NCBI): domain Eukaryota; kingdom Viridiplantae; phylum Streptophyta; class Magnoliopsida; order Caryophyllales; family Cactaceae; genus Carnegiea; species Carnegiea gigantea. The sequence goes on from JAKOGI010001235.1 coordinate 100,591, forward strand.
TATCATGATCCAAGCTGTGAATGAAACAGAGCATCCTTAATCATGTAAATAAATTCAATGACATGTCCATTTTCATGTTGACAGTGTAATAGAGCATCCTTAATCATGATCTTCATTGATTCTTGACATGGAAGTTTGTTTTTGTTCCTTCATGTTGCTTTGGGAATGAAAATATTAATATTGAATTGAATTGTGTTTTCTATGTCGTTTTTTTTTTTTTGGGTATGTTCCTTATTTGTGAGGTACAACATTCGAAATTTGTATAGTTTCATCAATTAGGAAAGGGAGGGGGTAATAAAATATTTGACATTATAGGGGATATATAGACAATTGTTTTTTACATTTTTTGCTCCCTTTCTATGGACTCTTGGATGTTGGAGGTATCCTTATGGTAATTTATTCCCTTACATCTTATTTACTAATCATTTCTTAGAATTACTTTTTGGTGTTTCAATTATGATTTGCAAGATATTAAGATCTGAAGCTCTTAGCTAAGCTTGAAATTGCACATATCTTATGGACCTGTTATCAATCAAACGAAATTGTTTTGACCTTAATTTGGCTGCGCCAACATCCTCAAAAGTAGCATCTGTTAAATTTTGACATATTATATTGTTTGGACTCCTTACTAAATTGTAATTCCTCCCTAAATAAAATCTTGGCCTTCTTTTCATTCATACTTTCCATTTAATTGACTTTTTCTTTGTATTTTCTTATTTAGTTTTGCATTATATATTTCTTGATTCTGATTTTACTTCTTATTTTAACTGTTCCTTTCAATGACCATATATAGCTCATCAATAAGTTAATTATACCATAAATTTGATTTGCATATTTTTGCAAGTTTTCTTTATTGTCTTATTTTTTCTGATGAGGTTTTGATTATAATAAATCCCTTAAAGCATTCAGTACCTATTGTCAATTGTATTATCTTTGGGCATCTTTTGCATGATCAATTTGGTCTAATTTAGTTTGCTGTTTGTCATCAGTTTGTTTTGATTCAGTTTAGTTCGCTTATGGGTTGGGTCTATCATTGCAGGTTTTATTTATTGTCTTATTTTTTCTGATGAGGTTTTGATTATAATGAATCCCTTAAAGCATTCAGTACCTATTGTCAATTGTATTATCTTTGGGCATCTTTTGCATGATCAATTTGGTCCAGTTTAGTTTACTGTTTGTCATCAGTTTGTTTTGATTCAGTTTAGTTCACTTATGGGTTGGTTCTATCATTGTAGGTTTTATTTATTGTCTTATTTTTTCTGATGAGGTTTTGATTATAATAAATCGCTTAAAATATTCAGTCCCTATTGTCAATTATATTATCTTTGGGCATCTTTTGCATGATCAATTTGGTCCAGTTTAGTTTGTCGTTTGCCATCAGTTTGTTTTGATTCAGTTTAGTTCGCTTATGGGTTGGTTCTATCATGTTAAGTGCATTTATTTGCTAAAATAGGTAGCTGAATTTCATTTTTGCATCTTAAAGCTGTGTAGCAGTTTATCCTACTCAATCTATTTATGCTTTGAATGTAACTAATTGCAGTTTTTGATATCATGATCCAAGCTTATGAATAAAACAGAGCATCCTTAATCATGTAAATAAATTAAATGACATGTCAATTTTCATACTGACAGTGCAATAGAGCATCCTTAATCATGATCTTCAGTGATTCTTGACATGGAAATTTTTTTTTCGTTCCTTCATGTTGCTTTGGGAATGAAAACATTAATATTGAATTGGATTGTGCTGGGTGCCCAACTAATGAAGTACTCCGAGTCGTACTCCACCCTTGCGCTGCCACCTAAAAAGTTCAACACCACCGCCATCTAGATAGGCCGAAGCCTATTCTAGCAGTGCCCACCACACTACCAACGCACTACTCAGGCGGAGGCGTGTGGGGGTGTACATGCTGTCTTTTGAGGAGTGTTGGCTTTTTCAGAGTTGTGTGGACAAATGGGGGTTTTGGAAACACAAAGGAGGAAGGAGGAGGTCACACGACCCCTTCGTTGGCGGCGCGTGTTGTGTATGCGCCACCCCTCCCAACGGATCTGATGGGTATGGTGCGTTTTTTCGAATTTTAGACATTTCTTCATATTATTTTGTCTTTTATTTAAGATCTTGCAGTATAATTTGGAACCTTTTTAGACATGTTAATTCTGTTGCTATTTTTTTGTATGTTATGACATTCCCCATATATATATATATATATATATATATATATGTATATATGTATGTATGTATATATATACATATATATATATTTATATGTATATAATGGAATAATGAAAATCCACCAAAAAGATAACTATTGTCTTGATATGTAAAGTATACATGACATTGTTTGGCTGTATAATGTATTCTAGTGGTGGTTATTGAACATTTTCAGTTTGAACCTTGATCTTGATTGTTATGGTGAATTATTTAGTGGAACGAACACTCTAGTTGTAGTTAGTCAATTTAAAATACTTTTGAATTTTCAGACACACACACACACACACACACACACACACACACACACACACACACATATAATCAACCAAAAAGATCACTAATGTCTTGATGGGTAAAGTATACATGCAATAATCTTATAAATAACCTATATGTTCATCTGTTAAGTTTAAACCTCAATCTTGATTGTTAACGTCATCATCTATTTTAGGCAGAAATGTTTAGACATATATGGTTCGATGAGGAGTGAAGAGGGAAGGATATTACATACCTATAACGTGCAGAACCAATTTTAGTTTCACTGCATTGTTATCATTATATATATATATATATATATATATATATATATATATATTATATATATATATATATATATATATATATATATATATATATATATATATATATATAAAATCAACCAAAAAGATCACTAATGTCTTGATGGGTAAAGTATACATGCAATAATCTTATAAATAACATATATGTTCATCTGTTAAGTTTGAACCTCAATCTTGATTGTTAACGTCATCATCTATTTTAGGCAGAAATGTTTAGACATATATGGTTCGATGAGGAGTGAAGAGGGAAGGATATTACATACCTACAATGTGCAGAACCGATTTTAGTTTCACTGCATTGTTATCATTTTCACCTCAACACACAATCTGTGTTGTCGTGTTCTCAGTCTGCATTATCATTCAAGGGTGTCAAAGTAAGCATATGTGTAGTCATCAATATTTTAAGTTTGATTTGTTGGGGGAGGGAACGGCCATACCTGGAGTGTAATGGGCTGATTTGGTTTGATGATTGTGGTGTCTGTTTTTATTCTTCTGCTCCCAATCTGTATTATCAATGAAGGGTCACAAATATGAATTTGTGCACGTTATCATTGTGTTAACTATAATTACCATGAGATGTATATGTAGAAAGATATTACCTCGTGATTTATCAACTACGTGAACAGCAGCACAACAGCAGGCAGAAAGGAACAGATAAGAACTTGGAATCTGGTGCAGAAAGTTTTTGGAGATAGACTTGTGTAGTACTGTGTTTTCGAATTTTCGTGAATGTAGATTTTCTTTTGCTTTTTTTTAATTCCCCATGCTTTCTGGTGTTGGAACATGGGTGGTTATCTCCTTGGGTAGCTGTGAATTCTTTTTTTTTAAAATTGCAGTTTGATCGCTGGTTGGTTGCTGGAAATTGGGGGAGTTGTGAATGTAGTTTTTCTGTTTTTTAATTGCCTACACTTTGTGGTGGTGGCAGGTAGGAGGTTGTCTTCACGGGGTCTATTGTAATTTTTTTTTTTTTGGGGGCAGTTTCATTCGTAGTGGGTTGTTACAAGTTGTGGGGGGTTACTTGAAAATTTAAATTTTGTTGCAAACATCAGATCTGGCGGAATTGCACCAAATCGCTGGAAATTAAATCTTGAATTATCAACACTTCACCCATTTTCTCATTTGTAAGATAAAGATTAGTTATCATCTTATTGGTGTAAGTTATTTTAGCTGATAAGGTTTTCGAGAGTTATTATTAGAGAGGTTCGATTCCCACGTACAACAATTTTTGCGCCCAATTCACATAAAAATTAGTGTCTTATTTTCTTTATGTCATGATTGGTTTACTTTTACAACTTTTTAAATTTTTAATTAATTTCTCCCAATTTTAAAATAAAATGCATGATATAATTAGTTAAAATTTTCTTCCAAAATGAATTGCATTGTGGTAAATTACTTATTTACACAACTCATGTTAACATTATTTAATCATTTACATAAGAATTAGAAGTTTTCTTTACTCTTATTTTGATTTTGAACCAAACCATATTGTGATAATGTTTGTCCCACTATATAAGTAGGTCAACCTAGAGACTAGATAAATGAGGGACAAACAAAAATTTTTGGCTCGTCAAAACTTTTGGACCGTACACAAGATAATGTGCGGTAAAGTTAATGAGAGAGCTTGGAGGTGACATGCAAGAACAAATATAATAGAGACTCTAAGGATGCATTACATAAATGTGCTCAGAGATTGTGAACATTGCAGACAATAGAGGGAATACAAAATAAGAGAATTTTTATGAAGTTCATACAACTCAACTTTGGGCCGTATCCCTGCTTAAGGTCCTCAGGATTTCAACAATTCACTATCTTCCTTAAGATAGGTTGAGCAAGAGTCTTATGACTCCTTACTCTGGTTAGAGTTTTCACAAGGCACTCTAACAAGCCCAGCTATCTAACAAGTGCTTCACTACTTCTTATCAACCACACAGTTTTCTCTAAGCACTCAATGATAGCTTGCTGTCTAACAAGAGCCTCAATGCTCCCTATTAGCCACAAAGTTTTCCCTGAGCAATTAATAATTGTAAAGCCCCGACCTCTTCTTGGGCCACAAATAATTACCAGGACAGGCTTTAAGGATCATTGACTAGCCCCACAAATCACTACAAGCCTTTTTAAAATACTTTGTTATCGCTCACACGCTACCTAGGAATCTTCCCAGGTGATCATTTATCCTTAGATTTCTCAACAGCAAGCACGTTTAACTGTGGAGTTCTTAAGAGTGGGCTTCTCGAAAAGGAAGGTGCACCTTTGATGATATAGGTAGTCACTTTATACCTTTTAAGTCACACACGGGGTATTACAATTACCTCCACTTGAAGACCATAATGTCCTCGTTGTGCTTTTCAAACTAACTGACTTACACATCTCTTTGACCGGCAGTCCATATCTAGTATCTTTGTCGTGCTAGATGACTACCTAGGGTTCTCCCCTTAACTGGCGTAGCTCAAGGTTGTGGGTCAGCTCTGATACCACCTGTAATACCCCAACCCCTTTCCGGCTTGCGGATAGTTACCAGAAGCAACTTCAAGGATCATTGACTAGCCCCATAAATCACTACAAGCCTTTCCGGCATGCTTCGTACTGACTCACACGCTGCCTAGTAAACTTCCCAGGAGGTATCTCTATCCTTAGATTTCTTTACAGCAAGCATGTTTAACTGTGGAGTTCTTAAGAGTGGGCTTCCTGAAACCTTTGGTGATATACGTGGTTATTTCAATCCTTTTAAGCCACATTTAGGTTACAATCACCCCCACTTAAAGTGCATAACACCCTCATTGTGCGACTGACTTACGCGTACTCTCGACCAACAGTCCATACGTAGTATCTTTGCCTTGCTTAGGTGACTACACAGGGCCCTCCAATCTACTGGCATAGCTCAAGGTCGCATGTCGGCTCTGAAACCATCTGTAATGCCCAGACCCCTCATTCGATCGTGGATAATTACAAATATAGCTTTAAAGATTGTCGACTAGCTCTACAAAACCACCACAAGCCTTTCCAACGTGCTACATGTTCACTCACACGCTGCTTGATAAACTTTTCAGGAGGTCACCCATCCTAGGATTTCTCCACAGTAAGCATACTTAACACTGGAGTTCTTAAGAGTAGGCTCTCCGAAAAGGAAGGTGCACCTTTCGTGATATAGGTAGTCACTTTATATCTTTTAAGCCACACTTAGGGTATTACAATCACGCCCACTTGAAGAGTGTAACGTCCTCATTGTCCTTTCTAAATTGACAGGAGAGCCCTGAGCAGTCACCTAGCGGAGTAAAGATATTAGGATGGACTACCGGTGAAGAGGAATTGTGAGTTGGTCGGTTAGTAAGGCACAATGAGAACATTGCGCACTTCAAGTAGAGGTGATTATAATACCCCAATGTGGCTTAAAGAATTTGAAGTGACTACTCATATCACTGAAGGTGCACTTTCCTTTTTGGAAAGCCCACTCTTAGGAATTCCACAGTTAAACATGCTCGCTGGAGAGGAATTTTATGATAGGTGGCCTCCTCGAAAGTTTTCTAGTCATCGTATGAGCGAGGACGAACCACGGCAAAAAGGCTTGTGGTGATTTGGCAGGCCATTCAATAATCCTTGAAGCCATTGCTGGTGACTATCTCAACCCGGGAAGGGGTCAGGGTATTACATATGATATTAGAGCCAGCCTGAGATAGTGAGCTGTGCCAAAGGGTGGGAAGGTCCTAGGCAGTCACCTAGCAGGGCAAAGATACTTGGTATAGACCTACGGTCAAAAAGACGTATAAGTCGGTCAGTTAACCATTTTGATTTTTCTAAAAAATTTAGTTTAGTTAACCGAACTGAAAAAAATTTGTGATTTTGGTTCGGCCATTTGAGATTTGGTTAACTGCACGGTTAACCAATGGTTAACTAAAACCAAATCTTACACTTTTATTTTAAAAAACAACTAAATTTTATATTGGTCAAGTGTAGTTTTTATAATTATTAAAGATAAGATTAAACATACAATAATGTGTAAGTTAATATTTGGTCTCTTAAATAGTTAAATTAATTAAAAGAAGGAGTGAAAATTGAACATTAACAATTTAAATTAACGGTTAACTGGTAACCGAACTGAAAATTCAGTTAACCGAATCGAAAATCCAGTTAACCAAATTTTTCAGTTAGGTTACGATTCACATTTTTGCCGAGCCGAAAAATTCGGTTAACCGAAAATCGGTTAACCACCGTTCGATTTTCGGTTCACAATTTACGAACCAACTTTCAATTAACTAACTTTCTGTCAACCGAATTTTCGGTTTATCAGTTTTGATCACCCCTAATCTTAGGATGGGTGAACTCCTGCAAACTTCCCAAGCAGGGTGTGACTAATAATGAATCACACCCAGAAGGCTTGTAGTGATTTGTGTAGCTAGTCAACGATCATTAAACGGTAACTGTCTGCAGCCCATGAAAGGTTCAGGTGCTACAATAATAGTTCATTTAGTTAGAGCATGTCTACTTCTTGCCTATAGTCAGGGTTTTCTCATAGCATCCTGACAAGCTCTTCTTCTGAAGTTCTTTAACTCTTAAGAGGGCAACACTTACGTGAAGCCACCCTGGTTTTATGGCTGCACATTAAGGTTTTTCCAAGCTCCCTAAAAGACTTGATTTGAGCTCTCACTAGCTCTAATACAACCTTTGTCCAAAGTGCTCACTCATTCTTGGACATTTCAAACCTTAAGTGTGTTTACTCCATGGTTGGCAGCTCACTTGCTGTTTACATATGATTACAAGAGATACCTCTTAACTCTCTTACCTCTCAAATATTCCAAGAGTATTATAATGATATGAGTGAAATTCAACTCTTGGATAATGGGTCTAAGGATTAGGAGTAAATAGCATGGGGCGTTCCGACCCTCATCTTCGATGTTGCTCCTATATTTATAGGATGGGGAGTTCCGACCTTCATCTCCAATGTTGCTCCTGTATTTATAGGCAATTCAGCTCCATATGACCTTTGATAAAGGATACTAGCTGTTTGGATAAAGACAAAGTTGCTTTATGCTTTTGATCTTGTACTATAGGGCCTTTATCAAGGTCTCTAACAATCACTTTCGACATTGACTTTTTCCTCTCAGGTTGGGCACCTTTCAAATCACATTTGAGAGTCTTTCTAGATGTAGAAATGTCTAATTAATCACTTTCTTGCAGCTAACTATTGGTATTCTTTCTCTATAGCAAGTACACCAATGTCTATTTGTGATAATGACTGTTGATAATGACAACTCGCCATTTGTCAGGGATGTCTATTACTTTTGCAATTATTCCTTCAGTTTGAATTCAAATCTCTTTTGGCCAAAATCATTAACTTGAAAATCTTGCCTTTTCCATAGCACATACGTCACTAAGGAAGATATAATTTTAATAAATTTTCTTCATGTCGTCGTTGAATATTTCTTTGCGAACTTCGGACTTTGATGGTTTTTTATTTCAATGACTTTTAAGGCTCTGACATCTTTTGTGTCCAATGGTTTCCATCTCTATTCTGACTCTGATATCTTCTGACTCTGATGCAACCCTGAGTAGTTCATTCTCTTATTTTTCTCATTTTGAATTGCCATCTGACTCTAATGCAATATGATGTCTCTTTTCACACTTCTTAGTAAACTTGATTCATCCCTTTTTTTCTTTTGACTTCACTTCATTGATGTGTACATGTATTCATTTTTAGGATTTTGCTCCTTTGTATAAACTTACCCTTCATCCATCCTTATTCTTAGCTATACTATGATCTTCTTTATGCTACTATCGTCAATCTCAACATGTAATCTTTAGTTGATAGTTGGTTGAGTAGAGCATTAATCTTGATTACGAGCTTCACATGCAAAATTCTCATCAGGGTCTTTGGTTGCTATCTCTAATTCTAACACTTTCCATGCTTAAACTTCTCTTACTGCCTATATAATCTTCAATTAAATCAACCAAGTGGTAGCTGTTCATTCTTTAGCAATTATGGTCTTGATCACTTCCATGTATGAAAGCTTTTGATTACCTGCTTCCTCTACTCTCATCCAACTCAATAATCATGTGAGTGATCATGTGAGTTACTTGTAATAATTCATGTAAGAAAAAACAAATCAAACATATTAATAGATTCAATAAATCAGATGTCAAGAACTTGTTATAAATGAACTCATGAATTAATTCAAGCTATAAAAAAAAAAACTCATATGTAGTCTCTTGCCTTCTTTAGATCAGGATAATTAAGATTATGTTTTGCATAAGATCAAAACATTGATGCAATTTCTTCATCACTTAGTTAATTGAGTAATCTTTTACGCATGTTTCAGCTATATAAGGAACCTCAGAGCCTAGAATTTTGACAGACTATCGGCAAGATCAGATTAATTAGAGCACAATATAAAATTGATATAAGATTGCCTAGGACTTTGTAAGAACAAGTTAAATAGCCATGTAGGCACAACACACATCTTCAATATATCATTATTTAGTACATGTGAACATGATTGTTTGCAATCGAGTTGTCATCATCAAAATCAATATCTTCTTAAATCCAACAATCTTTCCCTTTTTTATCATGATAAACAATGCATATATGATTGTCATATTTTTCGTCCTATTGCAATTTATATTTTTTTTCCCTCCACCTTTGTCATCATTAAAAAAAGTGTTAGGAATATAAAATATGGCAAATCAAGCATAGGGTAAATTATGTTCTTAGAACATGGTCATAGAAAGTCACATGTAAACTATCATATAGGGGGAATAGATCACCAAGGTGAATAACAATCATGTATAAGGCTCAAGAACTCGCTGACATGAATTTTTCTTATGGAAAACATGCATAGAGCCATGTGAATATAACAAATCAAATCAACTTATTCCTCTTTTTTTCTCATGTCTAAATTAGCGTAAGTGCTTGTGATTATAAGATCATATGTTGAGGCATTGAAAATCATGACCATGAAGAGCACATGATAACACTTCTTAGATCTATAGCTATAGAGAGTTAGAAAAAGTTAAGCAATCAAAGTTAAGGCATGCATTATCTACGCATATTCTTTAATCAATCATAAATTCTCCTTTTATCATGATAAGAAATACTCACATAAGGCTGATTGATAAATTCGTGTCCAAGGATACCTATTCAACTAATATAATAGGCATTTATAAGTGTTCAAAACATTCACCATATTATGGTAAAGCATGTGCACCCAAGGGTTTATGTCATATGAGCATTCCCATTGTGACCAAAAAGAAGGTGAGATGGAAAGATCAGACCGAAGTTGTACCTCTATAAGACACTTTGATAGATGATGATAAGATTCACTACTAGTCGACACTATGATGTGAATTAGTTAAGATTGTTGACATGCCTCTGATGCTATATTGATGCAATCTTTGTCTCTCGTAGGCACTTTGAATCAAATAAGCTCAGCGGCTCTGATCTTGCTTTATTGTACTTTACTTTAATTCCACCTATGTCTTTCTAACTTGCCATATTATATTTCATACTTCATTCATTCTTCTTTTTCTTTACCTTTTTGGATTATTGTGGTATAGACAATTCTTGGACAATCAAATCATTTTGTAAATATTTAAATGCATTCATTCCATTTAATCGAGAAGAGCCATAGTATTCACAAAAATAATGCATGACACTATACTTATATTCCCTTATAATTAGAAGGCTAAATCAGATGTATACTACACCAAATACCACTACCCTAATTGTTTAATTCACAAATATAACCGCAATAAGTGTTCATGACATGAGGATGGAGACTTTCAAGGATAGATGGCATCGAATAATGTAGAGAGCCCTAAATTATGATTTTGGAGAATGTAAGTTGAGCTGTGTATCAGGCCTAAGGGTAGTCTCTTCTTCCTCCAATCCTACTTCCTTCTTTGTGTTTGGTTCTTTAGTCATGACTTGGCATGAGCCAAGATAATTTCAGACATATCACTGTAGGATGTGACCATTTCATCAAGTTTGTCATTTATCTAGTCAATGTTTTAACTTTAGATGCACAAAGCTATTTCCTCTAATGGCTAGCCTTCTTTGCACCAACAAGATACTTCTTCAATGGCACATAATTGGATTAAGATATGAAGGAAGAGAGCATCATTAAGAGAGCAGAAGACATATAGGTATATAAAGAGAGATGCAGGACACTAAGACGAGGATAGCAACTAAAGTTTGCCATGATGTTCATCCTAGGGTGAGGCAACTTCCCTTCTAATTATGTGCTTAGATGTCATCAATGGCATGAAAGATCTTAGTTCAACTAGATTTTGGAAAAGTTTTACCATTTGAATTTTGAAATTTAAAATTCTACCAAATAGTAAGTTTTTGAAGATGTGCATTCATTTGAAAATAAGTAACATGTGCTAGTCATTATTAGGCTTAGTCTTATCGCATAAATGCCCATTTTCTCTTCAAGACCAGCTATTAGGGTCAGTGATGGCCTTGGTTATGGTATCATGTCAGAGACTCTGATAATTCTTCTTTGGACATATACAACTATGACTTTTGGTCAGAGTCATCTTTTTCTGCATTAACTAGATCAGGCTTATTAGATTAAAGAGAGGGTTCCTCCTTAATTCATGCATTAAGGAAAACCACATTAATGTCTTGTTAAATGAATAAGAATTATAAAACTCATGGTATATAAGGAGAATGTAAATCATATGGACCTAGCTACATGGATAATCAAGCATAGTGACATGAATTATATGACCATATATAGTATGAAGCATGATATAGACCCGAGTTTCTCCTCCGTCGATGAGATAAGAGACAAAAAGTAGAACTTTCAAGTAGGAACATATGATATGTATACCATGCCTATTATGTAAGCATCATCAATCTCAAAACAAGTATCACACCTAAGCACAAGTATGCCAAACAACTTCAAGCATAAAGTAATAGGTTCAATTATGTCATCACAACACATGTGGTCTATCAAAATCACTATGAGGTATGTTAAGTGACAAGATGACTTCTGCTTGCTTATGTACTAGAATGAATTGTTCAATATATAACACATAAGAAATGCACACACTGATAATTATCGAAGGATGGGCTATGTAAGCCAATGCATCAATTGCCGAGGCATATTATTCATGGCAGTTATTAATCAATCAAGCATTCTTGAAGAATCATCATCCTAAGTTATGATAAACATGTTGATGAAATCTAACTTACTCAATAACCAACCAAGCATTAAACCAAACACATGATTATTTATCAATTTTGGATAATAGTTCGATGATGCAAACCTTGGGTAATGTCAGATAATTTGACTTTCAATGGCCATTGTCTCCAAAAGGCACTGAATAAAAACGGTCCATTAAGGCTAGTTGTATACTATCAAAGTATATATATGCAATCAAGCATCGATTCTACTCACCAAGTTTTAGAGATTTTGAAACTGTTTAGCTAAAGGCTTTTAACTGATGTTCTATCCAGCATTATGAGTGTGACTTTAAACTGCGCCTATGAGCATATGACTTGGAGATGGTTCATAGTTCTATGACAAATTATAGGTCATATGAATATATTTTTTGTGAAAGAAGGTCAGGAATGCTACATGTAAGAACACAAAGCCCATAATATGTAGCTCCTGACATCAACCGTTAATGCACCAAGTGAAAGTCATCCTTTGTAATTATAATCATAGAGAATGATCAAAAGAGATTATATGAATAGTGAATGCATGTCAAAGGTAATCATGTATGTAACTTGAAGTACATAATCACTTCCCCTTTGATTTGAATCTATTCACATGAAAGCAAGTTAATCAACTACTTGAATCTAAGAAAATAAGGCATATAAGCAGTGTAATCATTCATGATTTTAAGAAAAATTGCAAATATATGTTCTAACCTACTTTTAGAATCCAGGCTCTGACTATGATTGTTGAAGCTCAATGTTAGAGAATGCATCCTTCATATTGTGTACAAAGATTTGAAGTAAGGAGATGTGATTATTGATCCTCAAACTCTCTTCACTATGAGAGATTAAGGTCTTCCCTTGTTGCATCCCCATTTTAAGGTCTTCTGAGTTATATCCTTTAGTGACTCTAGGATTATACTAGTTCTAGTTTAGTGTGCTCTAAGATTGATTTTGAGTCACTATGTTGGAGTTTGTTTCAACTTTCTTTTCATTGTCACAGCATTGAGTGGTTGACAAGGAGTCTTCTTGTGGAGACCTTCAAGGTAACCTTTCTTATGTTTTAGAGTAACTCTGAATATTCTCGTAGGTACTTTGGACACATTCAAGATTTATTGACTAAGGACATCTGTTGAACATTGACCTCATAATTTCGTGAGGAAGGTTGGCAAAGCAATCAAATTAGGGTCAGGCTTTGTATTCATGGATTCGGCTCAATGCTTGAGCTGAGGGGTCTCTAAGTGTACACTATCAAGTTAAACACACTTTTCCTTGACATGTTGATGTTTGAGAGACTTCACTAAAGCCTCTCCACCAATGCTAGGCTCTAATGGAAGTTCAGAGTCTCTAGATTGCTTCCCATTAAAGATGACTTTGACTTGGTTATAAGTCACTTGAGACTTACTCTGGCGCTTTTGCATTGACTTAAAGATATTGCCTTCTATTCTGGAGCTCATTTTATGATGTATGTGCTCATGTGGAAACCTGACTTTGGATCAAGGTCTCTGAGATAGAGTCATTTTAAGTGTTAGTTTGCAACCTTAATCTTTGAGCTTAACTTAGGGTCCCTAAAGCATGATTAAGTACTTTAATTCTCACAATTGACTCAACCAACTCATTAGCACTAAGATAGGGATTCTCCCTAAATTCATAAATTATGGTCAAGTAGCAAAGAATTCACATTATCCTAGTGACATGATAAGAATTTCAAGGACACATACCCAATGTGTTAGCCAAATAATCAATCAAGCTAATTCTATCATGTAAGCGTCATTTAGTCATGGAGTGCTCAAAAGAGAATCTCTAATGCTTAACATCATTAAGCCTCAATCGTCTAAGTATGTTGTCACATAATCAAGGTATATCTTACATAGATACTTTAAAGATATTCAAGGATCATGCTATGGAGTTGTATCATAAGGCATCACTTATTGCATCAAAAGCAATCATCAATACATATTTTGAGTGAGCATATTGGAGACATTACAAGATCAAACAAGTAATCAAAAGACAAAGTTATCACTATAGGACAATTAAGATAGAAGATAACAAAGTATTAAGAACATGGTACTTAGAAAGTTAAATCTACGAATTTCTTATGAGAATTAATTCAGCAAGTAGTCCCTTAGGAACGATTAACACAAGTTATATATGCATGGGAACATCTTGTATAATGATGCAAAAAAATTTCTATATCACATGAGCAGAGTTCTCTCTCTTAAAGAACATTAGTCCATGATAATTCAATTGAATAGGGCGATTCGTTAATCAATTTGCAAACATAAAATATAAATGTTTAACCACAAAAATCATAAGGGCAAGCGTATCATGTTATTCAAGCAATCCCTATGCATTCCAGCGAGAATGTAGCAACTTTATACTTTGCTCTCAATTGGATAAATCTACTTAAGCGTCCTTTTACACCTAACCGTTGTTTAGCGTCTTTAAGAGCTCATCGAGCTTTGAATCACTTTAAGTTTCTAGATGAACTTGAGATTTGACTTTGCTCAAGGCTATAAAGGTGGTTGGGTTGTGCGTTGCTCACTGTGAGGATTTTCTTGATTATTCAATCTATTAATTTCATATGTCGTTTTTGTTGGATGTCATGTGTCACTCGTCCGAATCCTTGGAGTCGACCTCTTCAAGGTACTCTTATTTGGCTCTTTTATTTTCAATCCTTATGCTTTCATTATTTTAGCACTTGCTATAAAATATTTAGCCTTTTTCTCACAAGAGGAGACAACATGAAGTTTTCTCCCTATGAATGGTTAAGTCCCTTAGATAGGTTAGACTTTGATAACTAATGTTGGTCTCACTATATATGTACATCACCCTACAGGGGGTTAATAGGGTGACAAGCAAAAACTTTTGGCTATTAAAAACTTTGGACTCTATACAAGACAATGTGCAGTAATAGGTTAGTTAGAGAGTTTGGAGGTGATATGTAGAAACAATTATAACAAAAACTCCACGGATACAATAAATAACTGTGCCTACGGTCCTCCTCTAGGATTTCAGAGAAACAAGACGATAGAACTTTGTGATAGCTTGATGCCTTACAAAATCCTCAATGCTCTTTGTTAGCCATCGAGTTTTCCAAAGCACTCTATGATAGCTCACTTAGCTAGAGCACACCTGCTCCTTAGCTACAATCAGGGTTTTCTTAGTTCATCCTAACAAGCTCATTTTTTGAAAGTTCTCTAACTCTCAAGAGGATAACACTTACAAGAGCCCTCATTGGTTCTATGGTTACACATTTGAATTTTTCTAAACTCCTTAACAAACTTCAAATGAACTCGCACTAGCTCTATTACAACCTTTGTCCAAAGTGCTCACTCACTCTTGTACATCTCAAACTTTAAGTGCATTCACTCCAAGGTTGACCGCTCATTTGCCGTTTACTTATGATTATAAGAGAGACCTCTCAACTCACTTGCCTCTCAAATATTATAAGATTGTTACAATGATATAAGTGAAATGTAATTCTTGAGTAATGGGAACTACACCCTAAGGATTAGGAGTAAATAACATGGGGTGTTCCAACCTTCATCTTCTAACATGGGGTGTTTCAACCTTCATCTTCTACATTGGTCTTGTATTTATAGGCAATTCAACTCCACATGACCATTGGTAAATGTACTAGCCATTGGCATAAAGACAAAGTTGCTTTATGCTTTTGATATTGTGCTGTAGGGCCTTTGTAAGGGTATTTGTCCATCACTTTTGATGTTGGCTTTTTCCTTCTTGGGTTGGGCACCTTTAAAATTACGTCTGAATTTCTTTGCAAATGTAGAAATGCCCAATCAATCGCTTTCTTATAGCTAGCCACTGATATTTTTCCTATAGAGCAAGTACAAGATTGCCTAGCTATGATAGTAACTCCTTGCAGTGATAGGCTATCATTTGTCAGGGTTCCCTGCTGCTTTTACAATGACTTCTTTGTTTTTTTAAAAAAATTTTTAATCTAAGGAGGGAAAAAAGATGCGCCTGTAGCGGTTGCCACTATATTATAACCACTATGATTGAGTAAATCTTACACATGTCCCTATTAAATCTACATCGTCTACATTTTTACCTTTTATTAAAGTAAAATTAAAAATTTTAAAATAAAAAAGTAATTATAAACCTAAGAAACTTAAGTAAATGTTTGCTTATACAATTCATCATTACCCCCTAAAAAACAAATGTATTTTTTTAAAACATCTACTCCCGGTTCTTCACAGTCCGCCTAAATTATTATAGGCTACAGAGTCCTTCCGTTTTCTTAGGCAACCCCCTCTATTGCTTTCGACCAATATTGCATTTTTCTGTGAGGCAAACTTATTCATCGCACATTTCGAGCAATGGAATCCCTAAAAAGAATGTTTTTTCTCCTTTGGCGATTGCCGCCCATAGACTCTGAGCACAATGGCTATATCCCTGATTAATGCATGCGATCTGGGTGCATAGGTTCCTTCGTATGGGGGTGGTTTCTTGACAACAAATATGTAGTGAAGGTTAGAGAAATTCTATGTATCGGACCGTTTTTGAGGGGCTATTAGTGTCAGAAACCATGGAGGGGGAAACCTTTGGCCAGAAAGGGAAGGGCTAGGGGATGTGCTTATCACTGGACTTAACAAAGGGGTAAATTAGCTACAAATGATAAAGGTCTCAAGGTTGTGCCCTTCACTATAAACTATGGAGGGCTAGGATCTTTTGCCTTTGTGCTGCGACAAGGCAGTATCATGCCAAGTCGATTGGCAAATTCTTTTTCTTTTTTTGGTGGGAGATTGGCGAATTGAGGGAGACAAACAATTACCTATTTAATTGATTTCCTTAAAATTTATCAATTTTTTGTTTATAATTTTTAATTTAATCAGATAAAACTGGAGATTCAAATGAGGATATATGTATGATTGAGATAATTCTCTTTACAGTGATTGAAGCATAATGACAACTACTACAAGTTTTTCCTAAACATAAATTAAACAATTTACTTATGAAGTTAGGATTGACAATGTAACATAAGGTTTGTCGCACACATGAAAATTCTAATATCCTAGGAGCATGTAAACTCATTTGCCACATATATTTTTTCCCATATGTATTTATCATATATACTATTTTAATATATTTTGCTGATGTGGCTTGTAAGAACATGTGCACCTGAGAACATAGTTGGTGCTTTGAAATTTGCTTTTCTTTTTCATTATTTTTATTCTGTGGTCTAACAAAATAGAATTATACAACTTTCAAGTATTGATTTTGGTGATGTATTTCATGATTATTCTAAATAATAATTGGGTAATAATTGTAAGATATTTGATAAAAAAATAATTGTAGGATAAAGAGTATAGAAAATGATACTCTTGGTAGTAAAAATAATTAGTTTAACTTGAGATTCCTAAAACTTAGGGCATGCCTAGTGGTAAGCCAGTTATTTGGCCCACCAGCTGGGGCCTACATCAGCCACATCAGCATGTGAATCAACTTTTTGACTCACAAGCATTCCTCTTTCCAATTTGCCTCACCAGCTAGGGCCTACGTCTGCTACATCAGCTTGTGAGTCAACTTTTTGACTCATAATCCTCCATCTCTCCAATGCATGGCTCACCACTTTAGCTTATTAAATAAAATAATACCTATAGACTCCACACATAACTATATTTAATTAGTTTAGTTTTTATATTTTGATTTGTTATTTGGCTTTATTAATTTTGTGAAAAATAATCTACACATAATAATTTGATAACACAACTAATTAAAGGCTTATAATTTGTTTTAACAAAAACAACATGTGAGACCCGCATTTTTGTCGTACTTGCTTATCAAATATTATGCCTATTGAGTTAGAAAATTTTATTTTAGTATTTGCCAACCTACCACTACTTTATTGCCCAAGTTATTAACCTATCCAATCTCAGACCCCAAAAATAAATTGTCTGAAGTTGTATAAGTTGAATAGCCATCGATTTCTTGAAGCTCCAACCAAAATGAATACGACTAGATTGTCGAATCTTGGGATTATTTATGTAATTAACTAAATCGATCCTTAATATAATCAAGGGCGAGTAAGTGGACGAGCGATTATATTAAGTACTTCGGTTTAGGATTAGAGACTTGGAGATTCGACTGATGATTTAGCAATTGATGCCTTTTACGTTATAAAAACCGTATTTTATTAGCAATATGAGCTAAAATTATTTTCTATGTGCCCATGTGAGCGTTGATTTTATTAAAAAAGAATAGTTTTGTCGTTAATAATAATGTTATTGTTATTAGTTTTGAAAATCTTTCGATAATTTTAATTAGCATTATTAACGGTTATTAACGAGTACTAAATCGATTAGGAATCCAAATACGATTAGGTTGTCAACCTTAGAAATAGTTCGATGTTATTAAATCGAACCTAGAGATATTTGGGAACGAATAGTTGATGAAGGATCATATTATCGATTTGGGTTTAGAATTCAGGTTACGAAGTAGACTAGTGTTATCGAACATGAATCAGGGGTAACTTAGTAATTTCCGCTCGTGGCTTCCTTCCTTCTCAGTGCCGCGACCCCCCCGAGTTCTCTCTCTTTCCTCTTTCTTCTTCTTCTTCTTCCCGTTCATTGCTCTGCTTTCCCTGTTCCTCATCTCCTCCTTCGCTTCTTCTCCTTCCACGCACCACGACTGGCGAAACCGAGCCCCAACCCGACCAACCTAGGTGCTGGTGGCCTTGATTCCGTGCGGTGGGACGAGAATCAGCCACGGTTGGGCTGATTCTGGGCGTGTACGAGCTGAACACCCGGCAACCTCGGTGCATGCAAGGTGATTTCGAACTCTTCCTTCATCTGTAAATTGCATTCCTGACCTATATTCTTCCTAATCGTGTTTAATTTCTCAGAAAAATCGAGTGAGGGTTTTGGTTTGGTGGTGATTCGAACCTCACGCGAAGTCAGCAGATTTTCTGGGAGTGTGGAGTTCGAAATTTAGCTTCAATCTAGCCAATTTGCCCGCATATAGCTTGAATTCGAGGTGGGTAAACCTTTAATCCCTCCTATTTTAAGGATTTCGAATAATAGTTATATGAATCAATTTACTGAATTGGTAGATTGGATTATTGTTGTATGAATTCGATTGTATGTGTGGACAAACAAATGAATTTAAACATTGCTATGCTAGAGCAAAACCAATGTATTCTTGAAATGTTGCCAGATGTTTTAAAATGGTGGCTTTCATGATTTAGAACTGAATATAACTCTCTAAAGTTGCTTTCGATTTTCATATCAAACCAGTTATCATTGAAAATCGTTTGGGAACATTTTAAGCCTTCAGTTTGCCCTCACACGCATCTTGAGTTTAAAATGGAATTTTCAAACAAATCTAGTTTACATTTATCGCTAACTAAGTATCTAAGTTATGATTTAGCACATAGCTTTAAGTTAGAAACGAAGTCGTTTTTATGATTTAGCAACCCTATTACGCTTATACGAAGGTATCAAGTTAAAAGTAAAGTCGTTTTATGATTACGCAACCTTATTGTGTTTATAAAGAGCCTTTTAGTTAAAGACGAAGTCGCTTTACGATTTAGTAAGCTCATTGTGTTTATGCGAAGCATTCAAGTTAGAAACTAAGTCGCTTTACGATTTAGTAAACGTGTTACGTTTATAAGAAACTTTTAAGTTTAAAGTGAAGTCGTTTTACAAGTTAATAAACATATTACATTTATACAAAACTTTTAAGTCAAAAATGAAGTCGTTTTACAAAATAGCAAACGTTTTACGTCTATAAAAAGTTCTTAAGTTAAAAACGAAGTCATTTTGCGAGTTAGTAGCCGTATTACGTTTATATGAAGCTTTTAAGTTAGAAACGACAACGGTTTACAAATTAACAAGCTTATTACGTTTTAAGAAGCTTTGAAGTTGCAAAGGAAGTCGATTTATGTGTTAATAGACTTATAACGTTTATGAGAAGCTTTTAAGCTTCGAACTTAGTTTGAATTAAGCATTAACTAAACATGTTATGTTTCAAACGAGTTGCGATTTACGATTTAGCATACATATTACATTTAAAGGAAGCTTTTAGCTAAAAAGCGAAGTCATTTTATGAGTTAGCAATCGTTTTAGGTTATTAAGAAGTTTTTGAGTTGAAAACGAGATCGTTTTACGATTTAGCAACCCTCTTATATTTATACGAAGCATTTAAGTTAGAAATTAAGTCGTTTTACGATTTAGTAAACCCTTTTATGTTTGTCAGAAGTTTTTAAGTTACTTATGAAACCGATTTACGTGTTAACAGGTCTTATTTTATTTATAAAAAGCTTGTAAGTTTAGAACGAAGTCGTTTTACAAACTAACGAACGTATTATGTTATTAAGAAGCTTTTAAGTTGAAAACGAAATCGTTTTACGATTTAGTAAATTTATTACGTTCATACGAAGCATTCGAGTTAGAAAGTAAGTCGTTTTACGATTTGGTAAACGTGTTACCTTTATAAGAAACCTTTAAGTTTAAAGTAAAGTCGTTTTAAGTATTAACCAACTTATTGCCCTTATAAGAAGCTTTTAAATCTAAAAGGAGATCATTTTACGAGTTAATAAACGTATTATGTTTATACGAAACCTTTAAGTAGAGACGAAGTCGTTTTCGAATGCGTAAACGCATTTTACGAAGTTAGTTTACACGCTAGCAAATTTACTTCGATTATGAAAAGCTTTTAGACTAGTCATGAAATCGATTTATGAGTTAGTAAACTTGGCTTGTATCATGTTCATCCTTTTGCATTTGAAAGACTATAATGAGCGTAAAAAGGGCAACTGAAGGTGATTATTTACGAATCCTAACTTTCAAGTGCACGCTAGTAACTACCAAGTTTCGAATCGTGAGTTAGTATACTCACCATGTTTTTAAGAGGCCTTTCTCGTTGTTTGCCTAAAGCTAAAGTCGTAAGAAAATTATGTTTTCATGTTTTAAGTTCATAAAACCTATATATGAATAAGTATAAGCATGTTTGTCTACTAAGTATGTATGTGTATGAATGTTATAAGTTCCTAAGATATATATATGAATAAGTATAAGTATGTATGTGTACGAATGGTTATGTTTATGTCTATGTGTACGTGGAGGAGCTACTCTAGAAACTTTAAGCTTAAGTCTGAGACCCAGGGATGGTGGCTTAGTTCCCGCCTGGTATCACATATGTTACGTTATGATAGATTCAGGGATGGTGGTTTGATTCCCGCCTGAAGTCTAAGTATGAAAATTATGTCTCAGCATAGTATGATGTCTGTTCGGATAGGCGTATGTTGCCGCTCGAGTTTGGCCGACTCGGGATGGCAGTAACAAAGTACCTCTAAGAGTCTAGTCTCCTCATCTACGTGAATAAGTTACCATGTATGATTTTCGGTAAGTGAAACTTATGTGTAAAACCCCTTTTATGCTATGTTTTCGGGTTTACGTAACTTTATTATGTTAAGTCAACGCATTAATGTTTCTTCTAAAGTTAAGCCTTTTGGTATGATTATTCCTTCACTCGGTTTATGGTTCAAATATGATGTATTATGTGAAAGCTCTTCAACTAAAATGAATTACGAAAGGCTTGCGTAAGTTAATATGTATTTTAAGTATGTTTTGGGAGAGAGGGTTTACTCACTGAGCGGTGGTTGCTCATTCCCATTACTTTTCCCCTTTTCCCAGATCCAAAGGTATGTGATTGACGCGTGGAGTGCAACAAGGATGGACTTACATGGTTGGATTATGACATGACTATGTAATATTGATTATGTTTGTAAGATTATGTAATAATTTATCTTTTGTAAGGTTTATGAAAAATAGAAAGCTCTGTACACTCCGGGCGTGTGGCCTATAGAATTGTGAACTCCGACGTGTAGCCGTAGAGTTATTGGTGTTATTTAGTACCTTTTTGAATTGCAGGGATGTAATGTAAGGCTTAAGCCTGGGGAAATGGTCAGTTTTCAGGGAAAACTCTGTCCGTTTTGCCCTAGAAATTAAGAAAATCCTAACATTCCTAGCCCTAGGGTTAAACTCAAGACCCAATTATGTTATAGTGGCTTAAGTTTTAAATATTAAGTCTCAATAGGTTATGTTTCAAATAGGTTTAAGCAAGTTGCCTTAACAGTCTTTCCCAAGGGGAAGGCTGTGGCGTGTGACACGACCCGCCTGAGGTCGGGGCTGTTACACAACACAAGAGTTTTAATTTCAAAAAAATTCACACATGTTTGCATATAAAAATTGTAAGAGTTTGATAATAAATAAAAAAAGATACATTGATAAACATTTGACGAAAGAAAGAATTACAATAATTCAATAATTTAAAAAAAATTACAATATGACAATTAGCAACTATCATCTCTGCCATCGCCCCAAATTTTGCTTCTATATTTCCTCAATCAAGTCCGCTTGGAGAGCTGCATATGTGTCGGGGTCGCGAATTTCTTGTGATCGTTGAAAGTATATCTCATAGCATGGATGGCGGTCATGACGAACAATCAACTCCAGGACAATACTTTCGACAATGTTGTAGTCAAATGCAAGCTCATAGTTATCCCGCTCGTCCTTAACAATAATGTAATAGAGTATCACATATGCTCTTATAATGACACTAATTTCTTTTTGATCCATAAGACGAGTCGGGCCATGTAAAATGACAAATCTAGCTTGTGACACATCGAAGGCTACATCAATGCCCTTTCTAACCGACTCTTGACGTTCTGCGAAGAGTTTTTTCTTCGGCCCTTGGAGAGGTGGGATAGTTTTAACAAATGTCACCTATTTCGAATAAATTCTATCTGAAAGATAATATTCTATCTTGTACTCATGCTCATTGACAACA
Source organism: Carnegiea gigantea (assembly GCA_029747015.1). Taxonomy (NCBI): domain Eukaryota; kingdom Viridiplantae; phylum Streptophyta; class Magnoliopsida; order Caryophyllales; family Cactaceae; genus Carnegiea; species Carnegiea gigantea. The sequence continues at coordinate 123,347 of JAKOGI010001235.1, forward strand.
TACTCACATTTAGGAGCCGGCAGCTCATACAACTTTTGAAAAACTAGTGAAAGATAAAGGATATTTACGTTAGACTTCCAGGTAAACTACAGAACGCATGCCATATCCAAAGATTATATGATGCAATGGCTTCAAGGATGGTAGTTGATACCTTATAAAGCTTCTTTTGAAATAATGTCTGCCAAGCCACTGGACAATTCTTCCACTTCCAGTGCTTGCAATCAATGTTTCCTAACATACTAGGAAAGTCAGAGCTTCAGCAACTTTCAACAATCGATCAACATCAACTTGATTCGGTTTTCTCAAGCACTCCTCCCCGAATACCTCAACGACACCTAAGAAGAGCTTCTTCATGCATTTTAGCACAGTGATTGCACCAATCTTTAAGTACTCACCAACGTAATCGACCGCTATACCATAGGCACACATTCATATGGCTGTGGTACACTTGGTTAATGACTCCAACCTACGCTTTTCGATCATATCGTGCCTCACCTGAAAGTACTCCGAATGATTGCTAAATGCTTCCACAATGCGAAGAAATAAGTGTCTCCTCATTCTAAATCTACGACAGAAATGATGTTCATTGTACATTAAATCTTCTATAAAGTAGTCTTTGTACAAGCGATCATGGGCAGATTCTCTCTCTCTCTCTCTCTCTCTCTCTCTCTCTCTCTCTCTCTCTCTCTCTCTCTCAATACATATCTTCTTCACGCGAGACTTAGATGCCGAATGTGTAAGCTCTTTTGCTGCTTCCCTAATTTGTAGAAAGAACATACTTTGTTTTTGTACTTGTTGCTGATGATAGAGTAAAGCCCCCATAACGGGCAACATATCATGATCTGATGAAAAGAAGGAGGATGCAGGGGATGATTCTTCCTCAACAGGCAGCTTTTCAACATTGCAATTATCTATTACAATGGCTTGTGTAACATAATAATGATTAAACATTAATATATAGAAGAGTAATCATTTGATTAAACAACAATAGGCATACCCATTTTTATAAATTCATATAAGCGCATGTTTACACCAACTCATGTCTAAGACAACACATCGTAAATAAAAGTTACATAATAAGATCTTATAACCTAAGATGAACTACATAGTTTTTGTAATCTATATAATGAGGGGGAGTCGAGACATATTACTGAGTTGATGATGATTGCCCTGATCTCCTTCGCATGATTTCTGCTCTGCTTTGCTTATAATAAGCCGCTTGTTCAGGAGTCACCGTTGAGGTGTCCATCATTATTGTTCTATCCTCATGGACCCTTAGCTTTTCTTCCCTAATCATCGTCTTCTGAGCTTTTTCTTCTTTTGTTGCAATGACCATATCTTGGAACATCTTGCTCATGTCACTATTGCTACTACTCAACTCTTTCAATTGAGTGGTGACTAAATCAATAATGGTATTGTTAGCCTTTTCTTTGAACCTTCTCTTCGCAGCTTTCCTCCCCTTGGGTCTTCCACTCCCACCCATAGCTTCATCTACTGCCTCTACAACATCGGGATTAGACCTTTTGGACGATCCTGACCCTAGTTAGATGGATCAAATCTCGTCATCCATTTGGGTTGGTCCTTGAGCATCTCATGCCAGTGCTCTAAGTTAAACTTACTTTTTCCCTGTATGTTTTTTGTACAACTTGTGCGCTGCCTCCAGATTCATAACCTTATTCTAGCCACTTTGATTAGTATGCTTCGCTTCCAAGCTAATACCTGCCCATTTACTAACGAGTGAGGAGCATTAGCCCTTTTGGCCATTAAGCATCTTCCATGTACATATTAAGGCTCCTCGTGAGTGGTGATCATTGAAAGTGGAGGCCACCCTAACCCAGAAGCTAGACTTTTTCTAATCAGTCTCGAAAATGACGTCCGTGCCAATGTTAATCCAAGCACGTATTAGCCGTTAATCCTATTCAACTGTCCACTCCTTGGCACTGATACCTACACTCCCACTACTTGCTCCACATCCCCTTCTTCAGTGCTTAGGTCAATATCCGCTGCAGAGTTCCCTAACCCAACCATTGATCCAGTTGGTGTAGATGAAGGTGTGAAGTTGCTTCCCACAGAAAAGTAATTTGGGGTAGGAGTTGATGGAAGATAGTAGGAAGGATAATATGGGTAATCACTGTTATGCACATTTTGGGCGTCATTATGTGGTGTGGGGTAATAAGATTGAGGATAGTTACGGAGATTTTGATTTGAGCCACCACTTAGATTCTTTAAGCTTGGTTGTAGTGGATAATATGGTTGGTACGTCTAATGCTGGTAGTTTGGGGAGGGACAAGACATATGAGGATTACTTGGAGTAATAGGATTGGTACTATTCCCCCCAATTTGGGGTGATCACCTCCCTCAAGTAAGCTAGTAAATGATGGGAAGGTGTTAGGATCTATATTCGAGGTACAATTACAGCCTACGAGCATATAATTAATCGTATTAATATATTATTAATCAATTTTACATAAAGAGATTACAAAATTTATGAACATATTAAATTGTATGAAGTTATAGAAAACCATATTAAATATATTAACATATTTCTTGATTCAATATCATATTCATTTTAATTTTACTTCTTTAACTTTACTAATATGCCAAACTTAATGAACTAAATTATTTTTAGTAACATGACTTAAAACTTTACCTCCACATACCAAATTGCCTAAATAATGTTACTATTTGAATTTTATGGATCAAGTCATATTCATTTTAGTTATGACATTCATATTAACATATAACTATGCCATACTTTATACATATAACCTCCATACTTTATACATATAACCTTGTCATATTAACATTCGTAATACACTAATCACCTCATATTCATTTTATGACATTCATATTAACATATCTCTTTGTTTTATTCATAAAATCCCTCATGATCTCAGATATACATGATAAAAGATAGATGATAATCCAATTGTCTTGGAAAAAAATAAGGCAATTATATTTATTCATCAAATCTAAACCGTAGATTTTAGTTTTAAAAAAACCACCATATCTAAGTAAAATACCTATTTATAATTTTTATTTTTTAAAAAAAATCAGTAATAATTTCGATAATATTTGATAAAGGATACATGAAAAGCCTATTATCTAAAAAAATCCAAGCAGTTAACAAAAGTGATAATCTTTGAAAAAGCCTAAAATGCTAACTACAACGGGAATGATTTGCAAGATTTGATGTAATCTCAGCTATAGACATTAGTCATTCATTAAATCTAGGCCTTCGACTTTGTATCTAATTTGTCCATCTGTCTACAATATATTAATAGCAATATTTTGAAAACCTTAAAATACTAACATGAGAGTGATTTGCAAGATTTGGTATAATCTTTGCCACAAATATTATTAACTCATTAAATCGAAACCCTTGATTTTAAAGTTTAAAAAAATAGTTTGTAACTGTCCTATCTCTCCAAGCAAAATATTGCCCTATTTTTATTTATTTTTTGAAAACAAAACTTAGGGGAGTTAACTACCTACTTCTCATATTTTTAATTATACGTGATACGTGAATGTCGGGGCTTTATATACTTTTAGCTGTTGATTTTGTGCACGTCTCTTTCCCCCATCAAAGCGTGCACGCGCACACACACACGCACACACTCTTTCTCTCTCTCTCTCTCTCTCAAACTGATTTCTTCAATTCATTTTGGAAATCACTTCTCTAATAACCATAATAATTTATGTATAATTTTCTATATTTATAGCTAGGTGAGGCTCTCTGATATATGTTTATTTTTGGATTAATATTTTTGGATGGATTATCATGGGAAGTATCAAATGTTAAATACATTATGGTGTAAAATTTGCAATCCATAAAGGTCGCTATATAATGCATAAACGTAGGAGTTAAAAAAAGGAAATGACTTTGTTTTGAAAGAGATTTGGATATCTAATTATTCTCGAAGGTGGTGTCATCTAATGTAACGGAAGGGACATTTTTTGCTTATAACATAGCAAAACTTTTTATACATGAGTGATACATAATCCCAACTGTCTCACGCTATGTGCTGATGATTTCATGAATCGAGATCTACTTTTAATGTGTTAGGTTTTGCAGGCATAATCTACTTTACAGCTGAACTTAATGAGATTTGAGACTTTTAGACATAGAGGAGAAGGATTCGATTCACCAATTAAAGTTTCCGTTGGTTGAAAAAACTAATTTTGCTAATTATAGATCAAGTAAATCAAACAATATTTTACTTAATATTCATCAAATATTTATGTGACAAGTGATTTTATGAAATGAATACTTACAATTTTTAAATTAAAACTTAATTTAAAAGATAGTTCGTGCATCGTACGGGTCTATACTAGTATATTTAAATTTAATCATATCAATTATTTTAGCTACTAACATATATACTACCACATAACATAATTTCCAACAATTTAAAAATTATTTATACCAACATGTCAAGATTCCAATTGTATTATTTTCTTTTATTATTTTTTAATTTATAAAGCATTTCAAATAACTAATGCCAAGACTTAAAAATAACGTAATCACATTAACTTCAATAACATGCTCACATTTAACAATTTAACAAATCATAGTAAAATTAACATGTGAACACATAATTTTACTTCCCTAACATGACCAAACACATTTAAGTTTACTAGCTATTTTGGTTAATAACAAATAAACTAAAACATAGCAAAATTTATCAATATTATAAAAAAAAAATTCATACTCACAATTTTCTTTACTTCTTTCTTGATTGAGAGCACCTCCAACTTTTCTACAAAAAAAATACCAAAATATTAGAAACGTAATTACCAAATTTAAAAATTGAAAAGTAAGTATTTAATTGAATACAAATTAGAAATACTTAATTTCTTCACCTTTTGGATGAAATTACTCACAAATATAACCAAGTTAATCACAATTTTGTTAGAGAAAAAATGAGATTTGTGTGTCAAATTTGTACAAAATGGAAGTTATTTATAGCAAATAGAAATCGACACCCAAAAAAAAAAAAAAACACACACACACACACAAGGCCCAAAATAGCCGTTGCCAACAGCTATATTCAGACCCAATGGCGAATTCAGACCCAACAACCTTTTTCTTTTTAAAAAAATCAGGCAACTCGTACAAGAAAGGGCCAACACCGTTAAATGCGTCATTTTGACCTACAAAACGAGGAAAAAAAAAAAAGCACGGAGCACCAGCGTATGCGAGCCACCCAGCGAGTCGCGCAAGGCAGGCTTCTTGCTACGCGTCCATGAGAGCCCTTGAGTGCCCGCTTTGCGTGGTCTTAAGGCTCTTACTCTACATAGAAAGACAAGTTAACTAACAATAAAAATTTTAAAACATTCAATATTATTTTTATATGAAAATTAAACTTCAATCATAAATAATGTTTTAAAAAAATTCTATGTAATTGTAGACGTATAAATCTAACAAAAATTGAACTAAAAATAAAAAATTTATAATGAAGGGGACAATCATATACATAACTACAACATAATGGAATTGCAATTTAGTGGGCGTTGATTTGAGAATTTTACCGTAGACTAATGGCCGGAGGCATCAAAATTGAGAAATTAGAAAAAGAGTCTTTCAAATTTTAAAGAAAATTCAGAAAACAGAAAAACAATGATGGAAAAATAGTACTAAAGAGTATTGCAATTATGATGAACTTAACCAATCATTAACCAATTTAAGGCAACCATCAACACCATTATTGGTTCTTTGGATTTTTTTTCCTAAGCAAACAAGGTGATCATATAAGGAAAATGTAAATAAAAAAAATTTATGAAGAAAAGACTTTAGTTTCTTATTGTAGAGGGAAAGCAAAGCGAGTAGGAGGAAGAACATGAAGCTAACGATTGGATAGAATAACTAATCTATGCATGAACTTTGGTAAATCATATTGCTATGGAGCATAGCTTACTATAAACATGACTGCAGCTACAACCTCGACTCAAGTGCTATAATATCGAGGCAATAATTGAGAATTTTATTGCAACTTCGTCTTAGATGCTGTAACATCGAGGGTAATGGTGGAAGAGTTTTAGAGGAAGAAGGGGCAATTGTAGAGAAGGATGCAATTGAAGTCATACCTAAATAAAGGAATGAAGTGAATTGCGATAGAAGCAAGTAAGCAAATATAACAAACAATACTGATGGAAGTATAGGCAGAGAATATTGGGTTTTCAAGATAGTTACACATTATATGTATTTAACAATTACAGAAAATATTGGGTTTTTGAGATAGCTACACATCATATGTATTTAAACAATTGTTGAACCGTTTGAAGTTATATAGGTAGCGGAACTGTGAAGGGATAATCTAGTGCCCCCTTTTTTTTTTTTTTTTTAATTTGACACTTTTAGCCTAGTAAAAGATGGTTATTATATTAATTTGATGTAGGGTGGAGACAAAATAAGTTTGAAAAAAAGGTTAAGTTGGATAAAATAAAAGTTATACACCGGAAGAGGGTGTTGTCTTTACATATAAAATACATAAATTCCCCCTTTCATGCTGTTTGGGTATGTGCTTTTGGTTTGGGCACAATTTTGACATGTTTTAGCTTGAGTCAATGCTCTAAGCATGTAGACATTTTGTTTTATGTACCAAAGACTACCATATTATAGAGATAGTTTAATAAAGGGAAAAAGTGGGAACAATAAGAAAAATTAATGTACCTTCGAGACCAACACATTATACCTATTTAAACTACAACACTTGGAGATATCATAGAGGATGAGAGACCCAAGAACAAAAATAATGTCATACATACACTAACAACCTCTGACTATGGTAGCTTGCTAATTATACAAATACATATAAGGAGTATTATGGTAATCGTATTTCAAAAGATCAATAAATGAGAAGACTTTTAAATAATGAAAACAAGAAAAAGGCATCAATAACTTACGTCAATCAAACTACAAAAAAAAAATTAGAAAAAAAGGGAAAAAAGGTCATAAGAGACCACTGCATTTAGAGCTGAAAATTCACAATTACCACAATAGATTAAACACCACAGCTGAAAATTCACAATTACCATAATAGATTAAACACCAAAATAGATACTACTAGGGCTGCAAATCATATCAAGTTAGAACACTCTAACAAGATGAATGAAACGCACCGCCAATTAATATTGGAAATGGCATCAAATTAAAACTCAGGCTATAGTTGCATTTGACAAGCCAGTAAGAAATTGCACTACGGCGATCCACTCTTAACCCCAAGTTGATTCGGTAAATATAAACCCATGGAAAAATGCGAGACTGGACTAATGACATTAATGTCTCAACAAATAAATGGAAAGAGCCGGACTATTAGTGCACAATCCCGACTATATAATAACAAGGTCAAGCCGCTTAAAGAGTTAATGGACGAGCCGCTCAATGTTCATAGTTTTTATATCAACTAGGTATATCCAATAAAAGCTCTCCAGAATCTGAAGATATAAATGCTCAGTGGCAGGCTCGAAACATTTATTCATCTTGCTGGAGTGTTTTGACTTGATGTGCTCAAATTCATCTTTGCCATACTTAGAACATTTGCCATGCATGTCAAATTGTAGAAGTTACCTCTCTCTCTCTCTCTCTCTCTCTCTCTCTCTCTCTCTCTCTCTCTCTCTCAGTCTATGCCAAGTTTTGGTTTTGCAGAAATGCTAGATTTTTGGTAGTTAGTTCTACTACTTGTTAAGGGCTTATTCAATCATAATTTTGAGCATGTTATGGGCTTTCAGGTATTTGTATGAAATTTAAATCATGTCATTAAGCTTTAAAATTGGCGAAGTTTTGATTCTTCAGTCAAAGCTAAATCATGCAATTAAGCTTTCAAATTGGCTGAGTTTTGATTCTTCTGTCACTCTTTATCTCTTTTTTGGGATTAATTTACGTTTCTATTGATTAATTGTGGCACGTAGGATAAAGCAATTAGTATTTTAAAGTCATAACTCTTTAATTTACTTTTTAAGTTCGTGTTATTAGTGATTGTTGCAAGCTAGGGTTCAATTCAGGTAGTCTTATTCCTATTAGTTAATTGTGATATGGGTACGCATAGTTTGAGGCTCCATTTGTTTCTTATATCTTTTCATGTATCAGCCATGGTGTATTTATATAACACCCCTAGATTTCTAACTCTTTATTTACAACTAATTTAACCTGAATGGCAGCGGAAATTCCTAATGGGGTGTTACTGCCATTTTCTTCTTGAAAATACCAGGCTGGATACCAAACAAACAATTAACACCAAAAGTCTTTATAAATAATTAAAATTTTACATCTTTCGGAAGTTCAGTGATACCAAATAATTAAAACTACTGTTTATTGATAACGATGTCCAATCATAAATTTTCTGCATTCGCGCCTTACCCTACTTTCATGTCCCCAGCCCCGAGCATGACTAGATCATTTGAAAACAAAGCATTTTATAAAAGTGAGATAAACTACGTAAACAATCACCCCTAATAGTCAACTATGCACACAAATTCATTTTAAAGATATTTTAAGGGGCGGGGAAACCAGCAAGACTTCCAAGGCACACATCTCATTATTACAGTCTCTTCTGGTTACCCTATAATCATAATTCAGGATTCAGTAGTTTGATCTTAGGTGAGCGACCCAGTGGGTCTTATGGCCTGCGCTCCCATTTAGTGTAGCCGCTTAACTCTTTCCTGGCCTACCGCTACTCAGGCGGTTACCGCTTACCCGTTTCCTGACTTACCATCGATAAGGATGGTTACCGTTAATCCTGGCCCATGCCTCAGCAGAGCACATGGCCGCTCACATGCGTGCACTAGTTTCCCAGGGAAGACTAATGGCCTTTAATCAACACAGTCTGATTTAAAACTCACCACATTCAGCCCTTTTCAGTTAATGATTTCATTTCACTTTACCGACGATCAATTTAACATGATAAGTTCATTCAAACTCAGTTACTTCTCCCAATAATAACAACACAGTAGCAATTCAGGAATTTCCACTAACATAATAAGTCTCGAATTCATATCATACCATGTCATACAGTTTCCGACATGTAGACACATTCAGATTCACATATCATTATTCCTCAAGAATAATAAATAGGGCAGTTCTCACTATGTTCAAAATACACGTGGTTTCACAACGCGAGGAAGGGTTAGGGCATGCCTGTTACCTGAATACTATATAAATTACAGGTTCAGTTACTCAACTGAGGTTACTGCTCCGCAATTGGGCCCACACATAGCCTACAATCAGTCTAAATTCAACAAGATACACCCCTGACCCTCCCACGAATTTTTATAAAATTTTCCCAGGTTTGCAGGGCTCCCAACTCAACCTAAGTTAGGTCCAGATTCGGCCAGAATATAGGCCCTAATTCCAGAGACCGTAACTTTTGATCCCGATGTCCAATTTAAACGTTCTAACCCAATCCAGAAACTTTGGGCTGTCCTCTACCTTTTCCATGTTCAGCATTTTGCCTGGTTCCATCATGAACTAGATCGTTTTCCTGCTTCTTTTAGCGATATTAGTGTCTGTTTTAGCCTGGACAGTCCCGGGTAGGTAGATATTAACTCGAGCCACACAACTCTAGTCGGCCCAATTCCAAAACGAGGTCGTTCAACACATCCAGAGGCTTTTACCCAAAAGTTTTACAATTTTTAGCAACCAAAGCTACCCTAGAGAATTCTTCAAATCTGGGGACAAAGCAGCCCAACACCAGCCCGGTAGTAGCTGATAGATTTTCAAACTTGAATTCCCAACCTCATAACTTTCACACCCGACCTCCAAAAATCAACTTCTAGCCCAATACAGAAAGGTAATCTTGTGTACTATAACTTCTATGTTCGGTGTTCGCCCAAATTCACACAGTAGCTAGGCTAAAAACCCCAAAATTTACTGACTATACCCGCTGACCTAATTTCGACAGCGCCCAGTAAACAGGCCACAACTTTTTCGTTTTAACTCTGATTTGTTCGATTCAAAAACTTACATACTCAACACAACCTACTATAAAAATTTCACAATCTTTGGGCATTCAGAAAAATTTCATCGTATTTTCAAAGTTAGGGTACTGCAGTGCATATTCCGCCCAGTCTATCACTCTACTTTGGGGTTGGTTTTTGCGTGTGTCGGGTCACCAAAAATTTTAATTCTCCTGCTACTGACCCCTAGACCCTCACCCCATCCGAAACAAGCCAAAAGAATAATGTTTTAACTACAAAAAAAAAATCAAAACGACATCAAAGTTTATACCTTCGATCAGTTTTGGTCCTAAGTTAGTGGAGTCACCTTCTTCGCCCAAGTTCAATGTCGAGAACGCTGAAAAACATAATAGATTGTGTGTTATAAAACACTTTAGTTCATAAATCAAGATTAAAACTCAAGATAGTGGTAAAGATTTAGATTTTTGATGCATGGAGATGCATGGATCTCTACCTTACCCAGGCAAAAAGGAAGATAGGCCATGGGGTAGCGGCGCAAGGGCGGCCGGCTGGCAGTTGGTGGCGGCAGTTCGACGGCGAGGGAGTGAAAGAGTAGAGGGAGAGAGAGAAAGAGTGAGGCTAGAGAGAGAGAGACATGTGAGGGAGGAGGGGAGGGACGTGAGGGTTAGGGTTTAGATAGGGGGTGTTTAGGCGTTAGGGTTAGGAAAAAGGGGGGAAAGATTAAAAAAAAAGTTCAAAAATTTCGTCGAACATGGTGGCCTGCCTAGAGCAAATTTTTTTTTTTTTTTGAGGATTAAAACTTTCCAAGGTTTTATAGTAAAATCAAGAAGGGAAATTTTGAAGATTTAAAACTTTCAAAATATTAAAAATTAATTAAAAGCTTCCTTAAACGAAATAAATTTCACGAGAACTCATATGACATTGACTTGGTTTGACTTGGATCTAGGTCAGTCTCTGAGGGCCGACATAGGGATGTCCTGGTTCGAAGGGACCCTCGTCCCATGGTGGGATCCGGTTTGGGATTCATTGTTGTTGTTGTTGTTTTCTGTCATCCTGTTCGGGAAATAATTCGGGTTTAGTTCGTCTCCTAATAGTTAACAATCTAAGCTCTACAAAATTTCAAACGTACAGTACATGCCAGTGCATTATGCAACATTTCTCAGAGAATCGATCACAACACATTACCACACTCAGGTGGTACATTCACTACATCATATGCTTACACATCTCACATCATACAGGCATCACATTTACACGATTCACATCTTTCATAGCACAGAATGTTGGTATTAAATAATTCATGAAGATTTTTGTTGCATAATATTTCAATATCATAAAAGTTCCACACCAGCATCTTTATTACATCACAACTTATAGCTTTAGTAGCCACAGTGGCTTAATGACAAAACAGAGAAACAATTACCAAAACTGCCCTAGCAAAAGAAAGAAATACCAACTTCCTAGCTGCGTCCAGCTTTTACTGGTCAGGGGTGTCCAGTGGGCGGGTACCACTATACATCCAGCCACATCTACCCCGCTTTCAGCGGTTCACCCCGATCTCACACTCGGCCCTATTCCACAAGGAATTTATCTCTTCCTCCAAGTCTTCCGGTCCTCTAGTTTGCTCATCCTGAATGGTGCGATCCCTCCTTTCTTCTTCCTGATCCCCCATAAGGTCTTCATTTCCCATCAGCTGTTCCTCACTCACCTCAGAATCCTCCTCAGGGTCGACTTCAGGGTCCTCCTCAGGATCCTCTTCTTCCATCAGGTCTCCCTCACTTGGGTCATCCTCAGGGTCCTCTTCGGGATCCTCCTCAGTATCCTTCTCTTCCATCGGGTCTCCCTTTGGGCTGGCTTCCACCCTGGGATTCATCTCGTCAGGGTTGTCCTCTACTTCTTCAAGGTCCTCCTCACTGGCTGTGGGAACACTCTTTAGGTCATGGGGTCCCTCCAACCTCAAGTAGTTAATCAAGTCTACTACACTTATCCCCATAGGTTCCCAATCACACCAACAATACTTCCCCTACAAGCGGTGATCACGAGCCCGGAGGTGCAGCTCATCAACTCTATAACGCCACACAGGGTCTTCTATCAGGGTCAGCAGCGAAAATATCACTTGGTTGTCCTTAACCCTCAAGTAACTATGGGGTACATCCTCCTGGTATCTAGCCAACACCCACCTCACATGTCACATATAATCCCACACGCTCTGCCCCGACTTCTTAGCCAACTGCTCATGCAGACAAGGACCCCCTGCACAACCACAGTGCTGAATACCCTCAATCCCTATAAAAGGATAAGTACACGTAAGCTATACATACCGCACATAGTCATGCAGTCATCAAGTACTATATGCAAATGCACTTAACCCCTGCCTCGTTCTACTCTCATTCTCTGAACGAACCTTAAGTCTACCAATTTTTCATATTTTCTGTATTAGCTTTTTACAACTTTTAGGTGAGCCTCCAGGTCAGTTAACCTGGGCTCTGATACCACTTTATAACACTCCCAAATTTCTAATTCTTTATTTACAACTAATGTAACCTGAATGACAGCGGAAATTCCTAACGGGTGTTACCACCGTATTCCCTTCTTGGAAATACTAGGTTGGATACCAAACAAACAATTAACACCAGAAGTCTTTATAAATAATTAAAATTTTCCACCTTTCGGAAGTTCAGTGATACCAAATAATGAAAACTACTATTTATCGATAACAATGTCCAATCATAAATTTTCTGCGTTCGCGCCTTGCCCTACTTTCATGTCCCCGGCCCCGAGCATGACTAGATCACCTGAAAATAAAACATTTTATAAAAGTGAGATAAATTTCGTAAACAATCACCCCTAACAATCAACTACGCACACAAATTCATTTTGAAGACATTTTAAGGGACAGGGAAGCCAACAAGACTTCCAAGGCACACATCTCATTATTACAGTCTCTTCTGGTTACCCAATTCAAGAATATAATTATAATTCAGGGTTCAGCAGTTTGATCTTAGGTGAGCGACCCCAGTGGGTCTCATGGCCTGCGCTCCCATTTAGCGCAGCCGCTTAACTCTTTCCTGGCCTACCGCTACTCAGACGGTTACCGTTTACCCGTTTCCTAGCCTACCATCAATAAGGATGGTTACCATTAATTCTGGCCCACGTCTCAACAGAGCACATAGCTGCTCACATGCTTGCACTAGTTTCCCGGGTGAAGGCTAATGGCCTTCAATCAACACAATCTGATTTAAAACTCACCATATTCAGCCCTTTTCAGTTAATGATTTCATTTCACTTTGCCAGCGATCAATTTAACATAATAAGTTCATTCAAACTCAGTCACTTCTCCTAATAATAACAACATAGCAGTAATTCAGGAATTTCCACTGACATAATAAGTCTCGAATTTATATCATACCATATCATATAGTTCTCGACATGTAGACACATTTAGATTCACATATCATTGTTCCTTAGGAATAGTAAATATGGCAGTTCTTACCATGTTCAAAACACACACGGTTTCACAATGCAGGGAAGGGTTAGGGCATGATTGTTACCTGAATACCGTACAAATTACAGGCTCAGTTACTCAACTAAGGTTAATACTCCGCATCTGAGCCCATACACAGCCCACAATTAGTCTAAATTCAATAAGGTACACCCCTGGCCCTCCCATGAATTTTTATAAAATTTTCCCAGGTTTTCAGGGCTCCCAACTCAACCTAAGTTAGGGTCCAGATTCGGCCAGAATCTGGGCCCCAATTTCAGAAACCATAACTTTTGATCCCGATGTCCAATTTAAATGTTCTAACCCAATCCAGAAACTTTGGGCCATGCTCCACCTTTTCCATGTTCAGCATTTTGCCTGTTTCCATCCCAAACTAGATCATTTTCCTACTTCTTTTAGCGATATCAGTATCTGTTTTAGTCTGGACAGTCTCGGGTAGGTAAATTTTAACTTGGGCCACACAACTTCAATTAGCCTGATTCCAAAACAAGGTCATTCAACACATCCAGAGGCTTTTACCCAAAAGGTTTACAATTTTTAGCAACCGAAGCTACCCTAGAGAATTCTTCAAATCTAGGGACAAAGTAGCCAAACACCTAGCCCCGCAGTAGCTGACAAATTTTCTAACCTGAATTCCTGACCTTATAACTTTCACACCCGACCTCCAAAAATCAACTTCCAGTGCAATATAGAAAGGTCATCTTGTCTACTACAACTTCCATTTCGGTGTTCGTCCAAATTGACACCGTAGCTAGGTTAAAAACCCTAAAATTTGCCGATTATACCCGCTGACCTGATTTCGACAGCGCCCAGTAAACGGGCTACAACTTTTTCGTCTTAACGTCCATTTGTCTTATTCAAAAACTTACGTACTTAGCACAACCAATTCTTCCTACCATAAAAATTTCACAATTTTGGGGCGTTCAGAAAAATTTCACCGAATTTTCAAAGTTAGGGGACTGTAGTGCATATTCCGCCCAGTCCATCACTCCACTTTGGGGTCTTTTTTGCGTATGTCGGGTTACCAAAAATTTTAACTCCCCGCTACTGATCCCTAGACCCTCGCCCCATCCTAAGCAAGCCAAAAGAATAATGTTTTAACCACAAAAAAGATCAAAACGACATCAAAGTTTATACCTTCGATCGGTTTTGGTCCTAAGTTAGTGGAGTCGTCTTCTCTGCCCAAGTTCAATGTCGAGAACGCTGGAAAACATAATAAATTGTGTGTTAGAAAATGCTTTAGTTCATAAATCAAGATGAAAACTCAAGACAGTAGCAAAAATTTGGGTTTTTGATGCATGGATCTCTACCTTACCAAGGCAAAAGGGAAGATGGGCTGTGGGGTGGCAGCGCAAGGGCGGGCGACCGGCGGTTGGTGGCGGCAGTTCGACAGCGAGGGAGTGAGGGAGTAGAGAGACAGAGAGAGAGAGTGAGGCTAGAGAGAGAGACGTGTGAGGGAGGAGGGGAGGGACGTGAGGCTTAGGGTTTAGATAGGGGGTGTTTAGGCATTAGGGTTAGGAAAAAGGGGGGAAAGATTAAAAAAAAGTACAAAAATTTCGTTGAACCAGGTGGCCGGTCCAGAGAATTTTTTTTTTTTTGAGGATTAAAACTTTCCAAGGTTTTATAGCAGAATCAAGGAGGGAAATTTTGAAGATTTAAAACTTCCAAAATATTGAAAATTAATTAAAAGCTTCCTTAAACGAAATAAATTTCACGAGAACTCATGTGGCATTGACTTGGGTTGACTTGGGTCTAGGTCAGTCCAACCTGAACATAATTCCCCAAATTGAATTTCTAGAGTTTTACAATTTATGTTTTGAGGATTTAATAGAGATGCATTATGATTTGGTGCGGTAGAAATGAGTTTTGGTGAATTATACAATCGACTATGTAGTTCTTAACATTTAGTTGAGATGCATGTATCAACTTAGGTTCTTCTTCAATTAGATCTTCGAATTTTATTATCAAATTATGCAGGAAATTTTGTCTTTGATTGTAGTACTTTGTCTAAAATTCGTAAATATAAAGACTGGTCTCTAGTTATTATCTTGATGTTTCGTCTGCAAATTATTTCTAGGTCTTTCACTAGGGAATACATGCTATTGGGCTCATATTTTAGGTGGTTAAATTTGCATTTGCAACAAAAAATGATTTTGTTCTTGTTTGCATTTTGAGGTGGAAAGTGAAACAATGTTTTCTTTGAGAGTTGAAGATGGCTACCGTGACTATCGATATGGTGCTCCACAACATTGTAGCACCCTGTTAACAAATTCCCCGCTTAATGACTTAATATTTAAATTAATTATATGACCATTGTTTAATTAGAGTAATGAGCTCGGGAAATATTTTAATCAAATGCATTCTTAATGTGAAGGCATTTTATGTCGAGGACATTTATACAAGATGTTTATTTCAACACTCACGCACAGAGAGTCATGTGATATACATACCCATAGGTCAGATTTCTCGATAAGATATTGTAAACATAAAATTCGAGTCCAAAATAAATAAGAAAAGAAATATGGATAAATTTAATTTGTATTAATTTCAGAAGATATAGATACAATCTCTGTGTATTTGTTACAAGTAAACGAATAAAAGTCCTCTAATTTGATCTCCAATTTGTACTTGAAAGATGGTCGATTAATTTGAATCATGATCAAGTTGATTGATATGATTTCCTTTGAATGAAGTTCAATGAATTTGATCTTAAGAGAGGGCCTAAGAGGCTTGATCTCAATCAAGACAAGTTTTGTTTGATCTTCGATGGTAGACGACTCGTGCTTTAATTGTACTTGTTGTCTTCTTTTAGAGAAATTATTCCTTTGTGTCTTTAGAATGCCTTCGGAGTAAATGAATTTTTTACCCCCAAGTAGCAGGGAATAGTGCTCTATTTATAGAGAAAGAATCCCCCTCCCTTTACTAGGGCTTGCAACTTATTTGCCTTCTTGAGCCTTCGATTGGGCCTTCAACTTGTTAGTCCATTTGACAGACAATTTAGTAATCAATTTGCCCGTTGACTTGGTAATCGTTTGAGTCATAACTTGACAGCCAATTCGACCTAATTTATTTAAATAAATTAAATTAATTAAATGAGCTAGCCCCAAAAAACTAATTAATATTAATTTTTGATGTGATAGTTTTCATTTTTTTGTGCCTACAAATTACCCATCGAGAGTTGGCCGTGTCCATGACCTTGGAATGCTTGATGCGGTCAAGCTTTGAATTTTAGAAGCTGATAAAATGGGGCTGATGGCTTAACTTATTGCACGACCTAGGTCAAAAGTGACTTTGGTCAATTAAACCTAGGCCAGTAGAAATATATTAGGCTAAATTGACAAGACATGAGAAAGGTCCAGGTGAGGTATTCAATGTTTTAGCTTTTCGGCTAGTATTGGGAAACTAGGAATATAACCTAGTTGCTTGACACCGCTTATAAATACGGCGGAAAGTAGTTGGACATTTCTTGTACCCATCGCGGTTACAACGAATGGGGAAAACCCTCACCCTCTATTTATTCACCTTTATTGCAATTTATACTAAAAATTCACTGTCGCACTGTCATGGGGACATCCTCAAATTCTGTCAATTGCTACAACTGTAGACGCCTTGTGCTTTCTAATGGCAAAGAATAGCGAGCAATTCCTATCGAGCGCTTAGGGAATGATAATAGGGGAACTTCATTGCAAATATTGTCCCGTGAGAACACCTTGGAGAAAATGTTATCTCATAAGGGTTGCATAGGGCAATTTATTCTTCCAATCGATTTGCCGTCAGTTCTCTGCTTTCGCTTTAAGGAGCCCCAATATCAAGAATTTTTTTCTTTTTTTTCCAAAAAGAATCATTTGATCACCTGTCCCTCTTTGTGTTTTTAACTATTCTTTGCAATTTGTTCGTTATTCTATATGACAATATTTTTTGGTCTCCAGGCTTGTCGTTTAGATCGGTGGAAGCCCTTCAATGTTATGATTTGCGGTCAAGAACATCACTAATTAATAATCCTTGAGCCTCTTACTCTTGTAGATTCTCTTTGAATATACAATTGATCTGACTTTCGATTAACCTTTGAATGTCTCACCCATTTAGATATATCAATAGGTTGATCTCAAGTTTTCCAAGGTGAACATTCGCAAAGGTGAAAATTCCCTAAAGGTGAATTTGGTTTAATTATCGGTTAATCTTTAAATGTCTAACCCTTTTGGGTACATCAACGAGTCAATCTTGAATCCTCCTCGGGCAAAAATCTTCCAAAGGCGAATTTAATTTGATTATCGGTTAACCATTGAATGTTTGACCCTTTTAGGCATATCAACGGATTGACCTCGAATCCTCCTGAGTTGAACTTCCTCAAAGGCGAAAATCCTCCAAAGACGAATTAATATTCAACTTCATTATCGATTAGGCTAACCTTTGAATGTCTAATCATTTTGGGTACATCAACGAGTTAACCTCGAATCCTCCTAAGTTGAACTTCCTCAAAGGCAAAAATCCTCCAAAGGTGAATTTGACTTGATTATTTGTTAACCTTTGAATATCTAACCCTTTTGGGTACATTAACGGATTAACTTTGAATCCTCCTAAGATGAACTTCTTCAAAGGCGAAAATCCTCCAAAGGCGAATTTGATTTGATTATCGGTTAATCTTTGAATGTCTAACTCTTTTAGGCACATCACAGAGTTAACTTTGAATCCTCCTAAGATGAACTTCCTTAAAGGCGAAAATCCTCCAAAGCGAATTTGACTTGATTAGCAGTTAACTTTTGAATCTCTAACCCTTTTAGGTAGATCAATGGGTTAACTTTGAATCCTCCTAAGTTGAACTTTCTCAAAGGCGAAAATCCTTTAAAGACAAATTTTACTTGATTATCAGTTAACGTTTGAATGTCTAACCTACCTCTCTATGGGTAGGAATACCGGTAGGGGTAAAGATGCCCACAGCTGGATCTCCCCAGACCCCGCGAAAGCGGGACCCACACTAGGAGTTGTTGTTGTTGTTGTTGTTATTTGAATGTCTAACCTTTTTGGGTACATCAACGGGTTAACTTTGACTCCTTTCAAGATGAACTTTCTCAAAGGCGAAAATCTTCCAAAGGCGAATTTAAGTTTTAGAACTAATTTTTATGCATGGATCGATTCCTCAAGATGTTGATGAAGACCCCAAATCGTGAAATTGCCCATAAATTATGTTTGGACGGAAGATTCAACTCAATTACTAAAACTGGGTTAGAATGGGCCAAAACAGCAATAGTTCGTAAAATGCAGCTAAATCACCATAAGTAACTTGTCATGATTTTGATTTATCTTCATGGATTGATACCTTAGGATGCTAGATACCATCCTAAGTAAAAATATTGGCTCTAACTCAGGTCTTGGTTTGAGAACTAAGTTAATTTCCAAAACTGGTCAGAACAGAGCCTAATCTGATAAGTCACTTTGGTCAACTGAATCTCCATCAAGAGTTGGACTTAGCCTCGAATTTCTTCCTTGGGTTGACATCTTAGGATGTTGTCTAACATCCTAACTAAAAATGTTGCCCTTAAATCTGGTTTTGGTGGTAAAGCAACCTAAAACACACAACCGGGTAGAATTGAAACAATTCTGCATATGTTGGCTTTTTGGGCTGTTTAAGCAAAATGCCTTAGACTTAAGCCAAAAATGATTTGTCCAACAAAAAATAGATATATTAGGGAGTCCAACAAAATAGGACTCGTCCAAAGGACGTCTTGGGAACACCAAGACTTGAAAAGGAGATTAAAGTTTGGATTTAAGTAACCAATGCTTGATTACCTTGAATCTCCTTAGCTTAGTTGGGGCCTTGGTCATGGTTTTGATTATAGGAACTCTCTTTGGTATCTTGGTTCATATCAATATTACTGTGAGGTTGGCTAGACCCCAGTGATTAAATTCTTACCTCATTTGCAACGTTCAATGCATGACTTTTTAAATACTCAGCCTAAAATGTGAAAGCACAAAATGTGTGAAGGGTAAGCCAAGGCTAAGTACATTCACCCCTATACTGTAAGGAATAAAATTCATTTTTCAATGAGCTATCACATTTAAATTTATTTTAGTTTGAAATTAAGGAGAGAGAGAATTATATTAAAATTGTTACCAATTAGTATTTGAAAGTGGAACCCAAATTGATGAGCTTGTATATACAATGCGACCATTGAATAAGTATACACCTATCAGGCCAATCGAGTAACCTGACTTGAGGCCGTACATGTGAACTGAAGGGGGTAAGCCCTAATAACTAATAACTGGTAAGTTCATTTGATTATATGACAAAAAAATGCTTGAAAATGATCCATTAAATAACTGTACATTTGAGATTTTGATATGCATAAAATATGTGAATTTTCAAAACGTATAAATAGTAAACGCACTTAGAAGATATATCTCTTTTTTGCAAAAATAATTATTTATGGCTCAACGATGATGGAAGTGGCTTCACTTGTTGAATGGTGAAGGGAGTAAGAAAAGACGAATGCATGTCATTGATTGAAATGGAGGGGTTGATTTATATATATGTTTTGACACCCCCTTCTCCCTAAATATCTAGGATATTTAAAAAAATCTAAGATTTTTTTGGAAAAATCTCATATATTTTTTTAAAAAAATCTCATATTTTTCTGTTCTATTATTATTTATTTTGGTTATTTACTTTACTGTTTCATGTACTTCACCGAAGCAAGCAAATTATATAAAGCATTAAACTATCTTATAACTATGCCTTTCAATCATTTGTATAAATATGCTAATTTACATCTTTTTATCAGTGTTGAATGACCTCACGTGAGACAATGCTAAATCTGGCTTCAAGACCACTTTATCATCTCAGCTTGTAATTGCATAAATGTTTTAAATGTCGAATTGAAATGTGGACGCTCAACTTTATTAAATTATGATCAATTAAAGTAATTAACTTAGATTAAGTTGGGGCTATATATATACACACACACACACACACACACACACACACACACACACACATATATATATACACACACACACACACATATATATATATACACACACACACATATATATATATACACACACATATATATGTATATATAAAATTCATATTTTATATGTAATTTTACCCTTCATTATACATACTATTAGGTCTTTGCAATATATTTTACAAGAGATTAATGCATATTTTACGTGATTTTCAGGTAAAAATAGAATAAAAGAATTTGGGCGCGAAGTTGATCAAGTCGACTCTAATTTGTCCGAGTTCCTGCAAATGTAAAGCTCATAGATCAAGTGCATGAGCCCAAAAGAAAGAAAAGAAAAAGAAAAACCCAGTCTAGCCTGTGTGGGCTTGTCTGCGCGACATAACACGCGGGCCAGCCAGCATCCCTCTCTTCTCCTTCTCTTTCCTTCATTCTCTCTTCTGCCTAGGCCTGTGAGCCGCGGCCTAGCAAGCAAGTCAGCACCTCTCCTCCTCTTCTCTTCCTCTCCCTTACACATGGGCCTGTCTGAGGCCCAGTATCATGCGCCCCCTCACCTTCCTCTTTCTCGTTTGGGCTAGTATCTGCTCTGCGGCCCATCTTGTGCCCAATTAGCTCCCAGCAGCTACTTTCTCACTTCCAAGAGCCTTATTTTCCGCATGGTTAATTGTTAACTCAGTCAAATGCAATTAAACAAAAATTAATTTTTACCTTGAGACTAGTCTTTTCCTATGAATCATAATAGCAAAATTTATTGAAATTAATTTTCATAAATTTGTGGGCATTAAAAGAAGTTGATTTTCCACTATAAAAAGGGGCCATGGTTGATCATTCCACTTATTCATCCATTCATCCACTCACTCACCCAAGCATCTTCTCTTTCTCATATTTGATCTTTTTTTTAAAAAAAAAAAGAGAGAGTAGAGAGTATTTTGCAAGACAAAACCATTTGGATTGAGCGATTTGGAAGAAAATAAGCTTTATTAACTATTTTTCTCTTCTCTTCTCATCTCATTTATGAGTTAAATTTGATAGTTTATACTTGATTATATCATTTGTGTCATTGAATATAAAAGTTTGGGCATATGAAGTGAAATATACTAACTTTAAATGTGTTTTTGCTAACTATGGCCTGCTAGACTATTCATTTCTAAGATTAGGATGGATCCTTGATAATAATGTTATTTTGCTAATTTCTCATAGGGTTATTTTTATCTTTTTCATTGCATAATTTGAGTTTATATTTGATCTTAATCTATTTATGCATCTTAATGCTAATGTTTAATCATATTGATTATACTAGTTTAATTTGCAATCTCAAATCAATTTTAGACCTTGTAGGCTAATATGATTATGCAATTGGGTTCAAAACTATAGTTGTTAAAATTGAATAATTTATACTAAAAATTAGATAAGTTATATCTAAAAAGAATGGCTCATGCTAAACCATTATATAAATAATCTCATTTGATAATTATAATTATTTTTTTAATTTATTACCTAATGCTTGTAGTTTGGGTTGAACAAGAGATAAATTGAACCCTCATTTGAATTAGTAAATTAATATTTGCATTAATGGTAAAATCTAAAATCTTAGATCTTTCTCTCATTTGATTTCTCTTCACCTTCTTGACTTATTTACTCTTCGTTTATTCTGTTAATTCATATTGATAATCGAACTCCTCAATTGAACTATTTGTTATGATTGGAAAAGTTGAATTGAAAGTCATTATTGTTCCTCATGGGATTAACACCCCTATACTCGCTAGTGTATAATTAACCTCATGCACTTGCAAGTAAAAAGGATTTTAAAACTAAACATAAAATCCACATCAATTTTTTGGCGTCATTGCTAGGGAACAGATAGTGATTTTTGAATTTTCTCTTCCTTCTATTTTTTCCCCTCTCTTCCCCGCTAATCTAACAATTTTATTTAGTTATTCTCCACTGCCTTCTCTTTTATTTTTATTGTTTCATTCCCCAATCCCTCATAATCTAACCATTTTATTTTTGTTCTTTCCTCCCCCTTCTAATCTAGCTATTTTCTCTATCCCTCATAATCTGATCTAATCTAACTCTTTTATTTCTGTTATTTTATTTATTATATGTAATCTAACAATCCCCCTCCCTTTTATTTCATTTTTTTCTCTTTTTATTCTTTTTTAATTTTTTGCTTTATTTTATTTTTCCCACTTCCTTTGGATCTTTCTTTTATTAATTTGTTTTTTTTCTTTTCCTTCTTATGTATCTCTTCTCTTCTTATTTTGGTTGGTGGTTATTATTGTGGTGATTTCATTCTTTTCTCTGGGTTGTTTGTAGGGTATATGCATAGTAGACATTCTTTCTGCATAGATCTTGAATCATATAATCTGAAATTGAATGCTCTCTTCGTGATAAAAGAGCTAATAAAAAGGAATCTGAGAAAGAGATGGCTGAAGAACAAACCCCACGACCTAAGCAACTTAAAGAGTATTTCACTCCCACCACATATGACTCACCAACCAGAATATGTATGCCCACTGTTACAGTACCATTTGGGACTAAACATTCTCTTATCTAAATGCTCCCGTTGTTTTATGGGCTAGAGTATGAAAATCCTTTCAAGCACGTTGATGCGTTCTTAGAGATTTATTCCACAGTGTTCTTGAATAATATCTCTGATAATGCTCTTCGCTTGCGACTTTTCCCACTTTCTTTAAAAGATAAAGGTAAACTTGGTTGGACACTGAGACAAATATCACCACTTAGGATCAATTGCAAAAGAAAGTCTTGAAAAGGTTTGTCTCTATTGGTAAATTAACTGCCTTTACTTTCTCACAAAATAAAAATGAATAATCGTATGAAAGTTGGGAAAGGTTTAGATAGTTGTTGCGAAGTTGTCCTCACCATGAGGTACCTATTTGGCAACTTGTCCGGAGTTTTTATTCTGGCTTAGATGAGCACAATAGGTAGATGGTTAATACTTCTTGTATAAAACTCTTGAAGAAGCTTCAGAATTATTTGAACATTTGAGTGAGAATTCACACTTGCATGCTACTTCCTCACATTCTGATTTGCCTAGGCAATTAGGAAGTAAAGGGGGGATTTATGAGGTTTTACATTCAATCGACCTTTCTAGTAAAGTTGATACTTTAGTTAAGAAATTTGATCAATTGTTGTGCATGAACAATGTGTCTAATCCCCCTTTTATGCAAGATATGTGTTCGATTTGTACTAGTCCCATGCATGCTTTTATTGATTGTCCTTGTATTAGTAAATCTAACTATGTTAACAAGTAAATGCTATCCAATGATTTCCTCCATCCAATAGTCCTTATTCTGACACCTATAACCATAGTTGGAGGAATCATCCTAATTTTTCATAGAGGTCTCAAAATGTTAAGAATCCTTAAGCCTAGTCTAGCAAACCTACCCCTCCTGATTTTCAAAACTAGAGATATGCTCCTCTTTCTTCCCATCCAGCTCCATCTAGGAGCTCTGATATTGACAAGTAATTTCTGCTTTGGGTACCTTAACCTCTGTTGTCTATATTGTTGATTCTCACTCATAATCTATAGCAAACTTGGAAACCTAAGTTGGGCAACTAGCCATAGATGCTATTAAAAGCGAATAAGAAAAACTTCCAAGTCAACCTATACAGAACCCCAAAGGCCAACATTTTGAATAATTGAAAGATGTAATGGTTCTTATGAATGGTAAAGAAGTAGATAATAAGGTGACTGAGAAGAAACATGATAAAGAGGAAAGACTTAAGACCATGGAGACCTTGAATCTGAAAAAGAGAATGACCCATCCCCTTTTCCTATTGTGCTTGACCCCAATGTCTTATATAAGCTAAGGGTTACTTACCTTCAAGCTTTGGATGCATCGTTCCAGTCCAAAAAAGATAAGCAAAGAGATGATATCTTAGAGACCTTTAAAAAAGTTAAGGTCAATCTTCCCCTCTTGGAAGCGATTAGACAGATCTCGACTTATGCAAAGTTCCTTAAAAACATGTACACTTTTAAAAGAAAATCTCAAGATGATAAGTCTAAAAAGGTTCTTCTAAATGAACAAGTGAGCTCGATTTTGATGTGACACTCTACCTAAGTTCAAAGATCCCGGCATCCTCTTCATTTCATGTTATATTGGTAATCACAAAATTGAAAGGGCACTTTTGGATTTGGGTTGTAGTGTTAATTTGATACCATATTCTGTTTACTTATAGTTGGAATTAGGTAAACTTAAACCTTCCAACTGTACCCTTCAACTTGCTAATAGGTTAGTTAGGACTCGTAGGGGGTGAATAGATGATGGCTTGGTCCAACTTGATAAAGGATTCTTTCATGTTGATTTTGTTGTGTTGGATATAGACCCTTGTTATGCTTCTAAGTAGATCCCTTTTATTTTAGGATGTCCCTTCCAAGCCACAGCTAATGCTACCATTAGCTGTAGGTCAGGTGTGATAGATATCTCAGTTATAAACATGAGGGTTAGGCTTAACATTTTCAAAGTTTCTTCTCAACCTGTGTTTAAAAAAGAATATTAATACTTCTTTGTTGATGTGATTGATGAAATGATTGAAGAAGTTTCGCCTACTATTCTGAGCTGTGATCCCTTAGGAACCTGTTTTTTTCATGTGGATTTGAGATTATTCAGCTTAGAAAGGATAATAGATGAGATGTATTCTAATCTAGATTCCACTCCTCATCTTGAGTCTTCCCCTAGAGTGTTTACTTATGAACGTCTTCCCCCTTTGGCTAGTTTTCCTATGCCATCTTCTGTTGTGTCCCCACCTAAACTTGAGTTAAAACCTCTTTCTAATTCACTCAAGTATGTGTTTCTAGGCCCTAAAGAAACCCTACTTGTATTATATCTTCTCTTTTATCTTGTGATCAAGAGGAGGAGTTGATTTGTGTCTTATCTGATCATAAGGGTGCTATTGGGCGGTCAGTTGCTGATTTAAAAGGGACTAGTCCCACAATTTACATGCACAGAATTCATTTAAGGGACGATGCTAAACCTGTTAGAGAAATGCTATGTAGATTGAATCCCTATATGAAAGAAGTTGTTCAGAAAAAAGTAGCTAAACTTTTAGATGCAGGCATTATCTACCCTATCTCTGATAGTCAATGGATCAGTCCAGTTCAAGTAGTCCCTAATAAATTTGACGTAACTGTGGTTAAGAATAATGAAGATATACTGATTACCACCAGACATACCACATGGTGGAGAGTGTGCATTGATTACAGAAAGCTGAATTCTGTCACAAGAAAGGATCGTTTTCCCCTCCCATTCATTGATCAAATTTTGAAAAAATTAGTTGGACAAAGTTTTTATTGCTTTTTAGATAGGTATTCTGATTATAGCCAAATACCTGTCTATCCTAAGGACCAAGAGACAATGAGCTTTACATGCCTATCGGGTACTTTTGCCTATTACAGCATGCCTTTTAGGTTGTGTAGTGCACCTTACACATTCTAGAGATGCATGATAGCCATATTTTCTGATTATATTGATAATTTTATGGAGGTGTTTATAGATAATTTCTTTGTTTTAGGTTCTTCTTTTGATGTGTGTCTGGCTAATTTATCTACTGTGCTAAGGAGATGTGAAGAAGTGAATCCTATTTTGATTTGAAAAAACAGTAGGGATTGTCTTAGGACATAAACTATCCAAAAAAGTGATTGAGGTTGATAAAGTCAAGATTGATTTGACTTCTAATCTGCCTGTCCCTTCTTCTGTGAAGTAGGTCGGATCATTCCTTGGCCATGTTGGTTTCTAAAGGAAATTTATTAAGGATTTTAGTAAAGTAGTGCTCCCACTTACTAATCTCCTCCTTAAAGATGCTCCTTTTATGATTGATGAGTCTTGTGTGAGAGCTTTTGAGAAGCTTCGGTCTTTATTGGTGTCAGCCCCTATTGTGTAGCCCCTTGATTTTTCTCATCCATTTGAGATTATGTGTGATGCATTTGGTTTTGCTAGTAGGGCTTTTTGGGTTAAAGGGTGAATAGAATGCGTCATGTCATTTACTATGCTAGTAGAATTCTAACTGATGCTCAAAAGAATTATTCAACTACTGAAAAAGGGCTGCTAGCTGTTGTATTTGCACTTGATAAATTCTATCCATATCTTTTGTGTTCAAAAGTGATTGTGTTCACTGATCATGCTGCATTGAAATAGTTATTAGCTAAGAATGACACTAAATTGAGACTCATTAGATGGATTCTGTTGCTCTAAGAGTTTGACATTGAAATAAAAGATAGGAAAGGTTTGGAGAATTCAATTGCGTACCACTTGTCTAGGATCTTTACTGAGTTATGATGACTTAGTTAGATTTTTTGACCATTTTCCTGATGAGCAACTATTTGCTGTGTCACATGCCCCTCTCCCTTGGTTTGCTCACCTTATGAACTACCTTGCCACTGGAAAGATTCCTTCTCACTGATCTAAACAAGAGAAAGACATGTTCTTCTCATAGGTATGACATTATTATTGGAAAGATCCTTACCTTTTCAAACATTGCCCTGACCAAGTGATATGTAGATGTGTCCCAGAGAATGAAATTCATAGTATTTTTACCTTTTGTCGCTCTTATGCTTTTGGTGGTCACTTTAGAGGTCGTAGGGCAATTTCTAAAGTCCTACAATGCAGTTTCTCTTGGCCCCCTCTGTTTGGAGATGCTCACCGATTCTGTCTTGCTTCTGAGTGTTGCCAATATACGGGAACCTTGTCCCATCATGATATGATGTCCCTTTCTCCTATTCTGATTGTTGAGATATTTGATGTGTGGGGCATTAATTTCATGGGTCCCTTTCTCCTATCTTTTGGCTTTGTATACATATTGTTTTCTGTTGAAAGAGTTCATTTTCCATTGGTATGGTATCCATAGAGCTCTTATTAGTGATGAAGGGAGCATATGTCATTGATCTTTTGAGGCGTTGTCTAGAAAGTATTATGTGACTACCAAAGTAGCTACCCTTTATCATCCTCACACTAGTAGTCAAGTTGAGGTGTCTAATTATGGAATCAAGTCTGTACTTGAGAAAACGACTCGACCCGATAGGAAAGACTGGTCTTTGAGATTGCATGATGATCTTTGGCCTATCATACTGCTTATAAGACTCCCATTGAGATTTCTTCTTATCGGCTTCTTTTTATTAATGTTTGTCACTTGTGAATTGAATTAGAAAACCGTGCTTTTTGGGCTATTAAAAGCTTTTAATTTTGATATGAAATAAGCAGGTTCTAACCATAGGCTTCAATTGAATGAATAGGATGAATTACATAATGAAGCCTATGAGAATGCTAAAATTTATAAAGCCAAAATTGAAACTTTTCATGATAAAATGATTTCCCGTAAATCTTTTGAACCTAATCAGAAGGTTTGGCTTTTTAACTCTAAGTTTAAACTATTTCCTGGCAAGTTGAAATCTAGATGGGATGGTCTCTTTGTTGTCCAACAAGTGTTTCCCTCTGGGGCGGTCCAAATTTTGGATCCCCAAGATGGTCGAACTCTTATGGTCAATGACTAACGTTTGAAACCTATTATGACTCATAATATTGACCCTGGTTTGATTGAATCCATAAATCTCGTAGACCCTGTCTACTATGATTAGTGGGTGGGATCTTGTCTGGTTGAAGACATAAAACTTAGCGCTTGTTAAGAGGCAACCCAATCTTTTTAGGTGAGTTTAAGTTTTTTATATTCTTTTTTTTTTTTTGGGTTCTTGGTGTACTTGTGTTTTTGGGTGTGATTCTTCACTTGGCTTTTGGCTTTTGTGGTTGGTGATGGTTATGAAGGTACTTTAGGAATTTGATTGTTGGGCTTATATGGAAATGACTTCCTCGTGCTATTAGGTTGCCTTGTTCTTTTCTCCATTTCCTCTTTTTTATTGTTTTCTACATAGAGGACAATGTAAGCTTTGGGTGTAGGTGAAGGCAAAATGAAAATTTTGACAAAAATTTAAACTTAAAAATTTATGGGTGAATTTGATTTTGGAAAGAGCTTGAGTGTTCTGATTATACATGTTCTACTCTTATTATTATGTGCATTTGATTCAGATGACACATGCTCATTAGAGATCATTTCTAGCTTTGACTAGTTGAAGGCCAAAATTTTTGTTGTGCTAATATCACTATGTAGCCGATTTTGAAGTTTCAAATGTAGCCCCATTTACAAAGTCATGATGAGTATTCGATAAGCATTGGGTTCCCCATTGACCTTTCAATCATTGCAGAAAATAAATTGAATTAATGAAGTTCTGATTTCGGTACCAATATTCATGTTCTATCTTTTTCTATATTTTTAATTACCTGAATATGTACTCAGTGTTTTTTGAGTGTCATCTTTATCCATATCTTTACCCACTCAAGAGAGCACATAGAATCAAGTAACTTTTAAAAAAATTCGAAGTCTCTAAAAAAATAAGAAGAAGAGAATAATAACTTGATTTGGCATTGGGGACTTGATTTTAAAGATGTTCTTGTAATTTTTGTTATGTGGGGTAAAATTTTGTACTTGCGGTTTACATGGTTTCATTGTGAGCTTAATCTGCTTGAATCTTGGCCTATTGACTTAGTTGAAGTTGGAAATCTTTGATAATGAGTTGTGGGTTGGTAGTGAAGTGATATATGTGATTTGGAGTGGGCATTCACAGTTGGTTCACTTAATTTTCTTCTCTAATCTTATTCTTATTTTTTTTATGGTTTAAATGATTATATGCATTAATGATATTCTTTGCTCGAGGACTAGCAAGGTTTTGATGTGGAGGAGTTGATAATTCATATTTTATATGTAATTTTACCCTTCACTATACATACTGTTAAGTCTTTAAAATATGTTTTACAAGAGATTAATACATATTTTACGCAATTCTTAGGTACAAATAGAATAAAAGAATTTGGGTGTGAAGTTGATCAAGTTGACTATAATTTGTTCGAGTTCCTGCAAATACAAAGCTCATAAACCAAGTGCATGAGCCCAAAAGAAAGAAAAGAAAAAAGAAAACCCAGTCCCAGTCCAGCCTGTGTGGGCTTGTCCAAGAGGCCCAACGCAAGGGCCAACCAGCGTCCCACTCTTTTTCTTCTCTTTCCTTCACTCTTTCTCCCGCCTGGGCCTGTGAGCTACCACCTAACAAGTAGGTTAGCACCTCTCCTCTTCTCTTCCTCTTCCTCACACACAGACCTGTCTGAGGCCTAGTATCAGGCGCTCCCTCACTTCCTCTTTCTCTTTTGGGCTAGTATCTGCTCCATGGCTCGTCTTGTGTCAAGTCACCGCCCAGCAGCTACTTTCTCATTTCCAACAGCCTTATTTCCCACATGGTTAATTGTTAACCTAGTCAAATAGAATTAATCAAAAATTAATTTTTAGCTTAAGATTTTCCTTTTCTTATGCATCATAACAGCAAAAATATTTATTGAAATTAATTTTCATAAGTTTTTGGGCATTAAGAGAGGTTGATTTTCCACTATAAAAAGAGACCATGGGTTGATCGTTCCACCCATTCATCCATTCATGCACTCACTCACCCAGGCATCCTCTCTTTCTCATCTTCCATCTTCTATTTTTTTTAGAGAGTAAGAGAGCAATTTGTAAGACAAAACAATTTGGATTGTCGGGTTTGAAAGAAATAAGCTTTGTTATCTATTTTTCTCTTCTCTTCTCTTCTCATCTCATTTGTGAGTCCAATTTGAGAGTTACACTTGATTATATCATTTGTGTAATTGAGCAAAAAAGTTTGGGCATAGGAAGTGAAATATACTGATTTTAAAGGTATTTTTGCTAACTATGGCCTGCTAACTACTCATTTCTAAGATTAGGATGGATCCTTGAAAACAATGTTATTTTACTAATTTCTTATGGGGTTATTTTTGTCTCTTTCATTGCATAATTTGGGCTTATACTCGATCTTAATCTATTTATGCATCTTAATGCTAATGTTTAATTATGTTGATTATACTAGTTTAATTTGCAATCTCAAATCAATTTTAGACCTTGTAGGCTAATATGATTATGCAATTGGGTTGAAAATTATAGTTGTTAAAATTGAATAATTTATACTAGAAATTGGATGAGTTATGTCTAAAAAGAATGGCTCATACTAAACTACTAGATGAATACTCTCATTTTATAATTATAATTATCTTTTTAATTATTACCTAATACTTGTAACTTAGGTTGAACAAGAGATAAATTGAACCCCCGTTTGAATTAGTAAATCAATATGTGCATTAATGGTAAAATCCAAAATCCTAGATCTTTCTACCATTTGATTTCTCTTCACTCTCTTGACTTATTTACTCTTCTTTTATTCCGTTAATTCATATTGATAATTGAACTCCTCAATTAAACTATTTTTTATAATCGAAAAAGTTGGATTGAAAGTCACTATTATTACTCATGGGATTGACACCCCTATGCTCGCTAGTCTATGATTAATCTTGTGCGCCTGTAAGTAAAAAGAATCTTAAAACAACACCACCACTACCTCCCAGTATGGGTCCCACTTTTGCGAGATTTGGAGAGATCCAGATAAGGCAACCTTACCTCTACGGTATTCCTACCAATAGAGAGGCTGATTCCAAGAGACAATGAGTTTTAAAACTAAACATAAAATTAACATCAAGTATATGCATATATGTATGTGTGATGTGTGTGCATACACACACATATACACAGACACAGACTATTCTATGTCTCTCTATGAGAGAGACAGTGAACAACCATAAGTTTTTCCTATTCATAGCCATTGTTGAGATTTTTTTTTTTAGAGAGATACAAAACAGAGATGAAATTCAAATTCAAATTCAAATATTTGAAAATTGATACTTGCCAATGCCGTAATGAACAGTAACATCTTTTATGGTTAAAGTCTATATGGTACTCTCAGGAATGCATATTCTCATCAGTCACGTAAGCCTAGACATATTAAAAACTGCATATAGAATAAATATATGGGAGAAAAAAATAGATGCTCTATTTGGCAGACAACTGTTAGAGTTGTTAGATGTTGCTTGTTTGTATTAACTGTTTGTCTTAGTTATTTATATTGGTTGTTTGAGTTAGCTATTTATACAAAAAATGTTTGGTGAAATTAACTGTTTCTGACAAAAATTGTAGGACAAAAGGCTAATTATTAAAATAGTTTTTTCCAAAAAGCGCATGGAACTAGCCTTTTGAAAATAGTTTTCCGAACCCAAAAAACTATTTTATCAAATATCCGGATCAGTTTTTAAACTTGGTCAAACAACTAATTTTGTTCAAAAACTTTCCTTTTAGTCAAAGAACTGTCCGAAAAGCTCTTTAACAAACATCCCACATATATGACGAGCAAATGCATGCTCTCAAGTATATAATATATATTACTGTTTTATGGGGCTTCATTAATGCCGTAATTCGACCTTTATATAATTTTATGATGCTTTCTTATGAAATGCTTGCTTCGATCAGATTTTTGTACTTATTGTTTCCAAATGTAGATCATTTAACTTGGAGCATTCCCAATTATGGAGTAGGTAGGTGCATTCCATCCCCCACCCCCGTCTGCTCTTAATTATGAACAGAAACGTGGATTTACTTGGATTATCCAATTGGATTACATATGTAGATTAGCCTTGGTTGGGTGAGGTGCAATGTCTATAGTGCTCCATGTATAATATGCAATCAAGAAAAAGAAGAAACCCCGACGATGATCACGTAGGAGACCCACCCTCTTGCTTTTTCTAGGTTGTCGTTTAATGCTCCATCAGTATTCAAGAGAACCCACCCGTCTTGTGGCGGAGCCCATATGATAATCTTCTCAAACTTGAGATGTCTAGGGTCGCCAAACACTGTCTCATCAAGCCTCGTAGCTCTCTTGGATTCCTCAAACCAGTCCATGAAAAAGTGAATGAGATAATCTCATTGAGATTGCTAGGAATTTCCTCCTCTATATGAAGGAGTCCAGCGTTTCTCTATTTCCACAACCACCAAACAATAATGGCAAACTTCACCGGCCAATTAGTCGACCCTCCACGACGAGCACACTCGGTAGTATTATGCTAAAGCCAAGATTGCAATCCTTAACACACGTACTAGCGAGGTGTTGAGGAATGGCAATGTCGATCCAAATAAAGGCCACAGGAAACAATCACGCAACATATGGAACAGGGTCTCTTCATGCGTCCCACAAAATTTACATTCGCCTCGTTAATTGATTTAATATGCGTTATCTTGTCGCTGTGCAATGTTGTAACCATATAAAAGTCCTCACCCCTAGGATGACGGCAAATTATTGTATACACCTGATTTAATTTGCGTTGTCTTGTCGTCGTGCAATGTTATAACCATATAAAAATCCTATTGCCACATATATATACATTTTTCAATGTGTATGTCATGTGAACGGTTATTAATATATATTTTACTTACATGACTTTCAAGAGTATACACTCTCAGATGTATGATACAGGCTTTGGAAGATGACATGTGAACCACTTGACTCAATGTAATAACTGAAAATGTTATTTCTCTTACTTGAACAAAAACCTAAACAAAGAAAGGAAAAAAAAAATCAAAAGACAAAAAGGGCGAAAAGATAGCGCCAACAAAATGATGACTGTGAACCACATGAATCAATTTCTTCTTTACTTTTCTCCTTTTTTTTTTTTTTAAATGGTGGTATCTATTTTGAGTGTTGCCACCTCTGGGATGTGATTAAATTTTAGAGGCCTCTAACAATAAAGGGAAGGAAAAAGAAATACACAATAATAAGTTAATAACAATTAATTATGAATGTCATTTGAATATACTAGAGAAAGATTTATATATATATATATATATATATATATATATATATATATATATATATATATATAGTAAAAGCAATGTTGTGATGATTTAGAATTTTCTTGCCTTCTCATTAATTAGAGATTTTGAATCCTTGGATTCATTCTCTCTCCTCATCACAACCATAGGATTGTTGAAAAAAAATAATTTCTAATTTCAAATCTTCCATATAGAAGTAAGGAAAAAAATCATTAATAAGGAAATGATCGTAAGAAAGTATAATCTCATGAAATATAATTCCATAATTGTGAAAATAAGAATAATTGAGTATTTTTTTTCCTAAAAGGAAAGAATTATGCCGTAATTAGTGACTATGAAAATTATAAAAAAAATATCTTTCTTAAACCTTTTGAATTCATTCTCTCTCCTTATAACAACCATTGGATTGTAGAAAAAAAATTAATTTATAATTTTCAAATTTGTCACGTATCAGTAGAAGAAAAAAATTATTAACAACTAAAGAAGTGATCCTAGGAAAGTATAATCTCATGAAGTATAATTCCGTAATGATGGAAAACAAAATCATTAACAACTGAGGAAATGATCCTAGGAAAGTATAATCTCATGAAATATAATTTCGTAATGGTGAAAATAAAGATTATAGAGTGACTTTTTTTTCCCCTGAAAGGAAAGAATTATGGAGTAGTTAGTAATTATGGAAATTATTAAAAAACATATCCTTCTTAAACCTTTTTTTTAATCAAACCTTCTTAAACTTTTTGAATGCTAATGAAAATATTGTATACCTTCAGTATTATTTCAAATAATAAAGTAAAATCCCAATAAAGTATAATCCCATAATTATGAAAATATAAATTATGAAGTAGTTAGTAGCTAATAACTATGGAAATTATATATAAAAAAGATGTCATTCTTGAATCTTCAATATTAGTATAAATAGTCAAGTAGTTCACACTCTTATAAAATTATACATTAGAATATGTCTAGTAGCTAAAATCAATTCTGTCATCTTGCTCATTGCTCATGTGTATCAAAGTGATCTTTTTTACCTCAGTTGCAGATATATAATAATTGTCGTTCCCTTCCTTATATATTTATTTGTATTATTTTCTTAATTCGTTTGCAAGTGACCTCCTCTTTTTGTAATTAATAATGTCAAAATCCTTGATATTATTTGATTAAAATTTTTGGACTTTTTTGTTGTAATTCCCTCCTATATGTGGCTTAATTTTCTTTTCTCAATATTTAATCTTTCACTAATTAACGCCATCACCGATCTCTGGCTACGATTCCTAATCTCACTTTTTTAGGTGTAGTTTTTGTCAGGCTTGGTTAATAGTGGTGATGTTTCGTTTGATTCGTTTATATTCTTAGTTATTTGCGTCCAATTTATGACTTAGGTTAAAAGTTTTTTGCTTATATTATATTATAGTGTATTAGTAACTTAATTGTGTTTAGGTTCTTTCATGTTTTATTGATGTTGTTCATTTATGGGTTTTCTTTTTTTTTTAAAGAAAAAATCTAATAATTTGATCACCTTCCTTGGTGTTGGCAAATTTTTAATGGAATCAACAATACAAACTATTTCCAATGTATCTAAATCGTTGGGTGACCTATTTATCATCAATTAAACAATTTCAAATATCTATACTACAAATTATAATAAGATTTTCGTAATTTACAAAAGTTACTATTAAGATATATAAAAGAAATCATAAAATTTGACTTTCTTTTTTATATACGTAGATAAAAGTGTAGTCCTCTATGTCTTCAAAAGTTTTGCTATTTTGGAAATTGAGCGAGGTGGTCAGGTTGGGGTTTAGAACAATGTGGATGGGTGTTGGGGATTTGTTGGGATAGGAATCCTAGCAGTAAAATCAATTGCATGAGCGGACATATGGGATGGGTTTACTATTAAAAAGTTGATCCTAATTTATAAAGTCTTTAGAACAATTTTGATTAACTTATTGAACTCACCTTCAATTACGCCACGAATATTACAAAATCTAATTTTCCAATTTTTTCTTTAAAATCATCGCATACTTTCAATACGACATGCATGTTAATCAATGTGATTTTCTGGTTCCATTGTTCAGTTATAAAGTGTAATGCATGCTTGAATATTTCCATTGTTTAGTTACAAATTACGATACATGCTTGAATACTATTTCTATATATTTTTAATCATGGCATACATTTGTTACTGTAATGGATGCTTGAATCAATGTAACAGTTTTTGTTGTTTAGTTAAACATTTAGTGCATTCTTGAATACTATTTTTAGATTTTTTTAATAAAGCATGATAAATGTTCAAATTCATTAATTATGTCATATGGTTAACTTAAGACACAAATCATTAGATAAGGTCATAGAAAATTTTAATTTCTTGCATTTTAATATGAAAATCATGTTTTAACTAAGATTTTGATGGGTCCTTCCGATTTCAAGAAATAAAATAACCCCATTTTGGGTTAACTAATCAATGATCAAATTTCGAAATACTATTTTTGGATTTTTAAATTATAGGTTAACTAAACAGACGGTTAGAACTCTATGCGTAATATGCTGCAACTAACTATGATTCATGATTTAATTAAAATATCTTACTACATATGCATGCGTGTTTCTATTAACTCATTCTCTTTTCTTCTGAGAGGGGACAACTCATATAAATTGTTAGGTAGTTTCAGATCAATCGACCCGACCACCATATATAATAATTTTTATTATTTTTCTAAATTCATCCACTATTTCCACAGTCTCCCTTTTCCATAAGAAATAAAATTGGCTTAATTCAAATCACGTAAACTCATTGAATCTATAGTCCTGAATCTACAACAACTCATTTGTGTTGCGACTCATAGTTTAAGTAGAACACTAAACTTGGAGAGATATGTTGTCTAAAGAAGAATTTGATGGCATATTTTCCAACAAAAGGCCACCTATCTTCAAGATTTCAAAAGGAGGAACCTAAGCACATCATGGACTAATTTTGATGAAGTGTAACTACAAATTGAGATAACTTGAACAAAATTGTGACCAGAATATATATATTTTTTCAAAGATAAAAATTCCCGAAAAGAAAAAGATAAAAAAGTATATAATACTAAAAACTTCTACTTATACTAACTGGGCTTCTCAAATTTTTATAGTAAGAATTTATTTCTACTTTTAACGACACGACTTGCTAGGCAACTTCTTTGTCTCTTCTTTTCTAAACACTAATAGCAACTATGTATCTTTTCTAAACAACTTATTATCTATTTGACAAATCATCGTGCAAAGTATGGGTCTACACTAATTAAAAGTAAATAGACTAGTTTCAGATGACTTTGAAAGGAAGTATATTAAGTGATGTTTAGATACAACTATTGTTCTTTTTGGTAGAAAAGAAACTCAACCACGTATTGAATTTTGATATTTCATCACTTCTGTAATTACATTTCTAACAAAATGTTGGACCCATTCTTACGTTACATGTCATTCGAACTTTCAAATTAATATAATTATATATTTTTAGTCGAATCAATTGATTTGCTTCGATTCTAATAATTAGACCTGTCAGTTCGGGCGGATGGGTTAAATACGGGTCGAGTGTATTCGAGTCAGGGTAAAATACGGCTCGAGTATATTTTGGGTTGGGGTAAAATACGAGCGAGTGTATTTTGGTTTTACGGGGTTTCGGATCAAGCCAACGGGTTTAGAACGACTTTTTTGTGAGTTATTTTTCTTTTTGCAAAATCAAAAATTCTGCGTATTTATTAATCAAAATTGTCAATATTTAATAAAAAAGTATAATACTTGTAATTTCTCAAAAGAATGTTAAAAATATTCAAACTTTTTATTATAATATACGAACATCTTATATGGCCGGACAAGCCTATTTAGTTTTGGATAGATCGACCCGTGCATTGAAAGAAGGTCAATTGCAGGTCAACCATTTATGGGGCAACCCGTCTAAAGTATTTTAATAGATTGTAGCAGTTTGACCTCTAATAACCTATTTAATAAATTAATATTTTTATTAATCAACCTACCAATGTCTAATAAGGTAAAACTTTATTAATGGGCTAACCCCAATATGAATACAGCTAGCCGTTTTCCTGCCACTAGCACTATAGTTCAAGACTAATTACAACAAAAACCAAATAAAATTGAATAAAAGAAGTAAAAAATATTATCTTGCAGTTATAAGATCAAAAATTTAAATTATTACAAATTAATTAATTTAAAAAATAATTAGACATATTTGTTTAACTAAGTATATGGTATAACTTGCGCATCTTTAATACTTGTCTTCTTTTAAATTAACTTGTTTTAAAAGATTAGATAGTTATTTCATATAATTTTATACAATTTTAAACGTTTTTCATTTAAAAGTTGTGTACGATATTATTTTCAGAGAATGGAGAAGAAAAAATAAGGTGTTATTGTTTAATTTATAAATAGATGTAATAGTTATACGATGTCTTTTTAAACTATTTAATAAAAATGACTAACCGTTATTGTTAAAAGGGATAAATTAGAAAAAGGTCAAAAACTAAGAATATCATGTTCGGGTCAAACGGGTGGATTCGGCTTGGGTTGGGTTTGACCCGCTAAATTGCTGATTTTTCGGGTTCGGTTTGTTCATGGTTGGGTCGAGAAAATCGCATTCAAAATTCAAAATTTTCGGACGGATTCAGGTCGAATTTTTAGTTCGGGTCAATTCTTGACAAGTCTAGTAATAATACTACCCATTTAATAGATTCCTCACAGTAGCTACATACGCAAAGTGACCATCAAGCTTGATTTGAATCGAATCTTTAATGTGCGTTGATCTCACTTTCCAATTTCCAATAAGTAAGAGTATGTAATTTGGTGTAACAAACAACAAATTTCAAGAAAAAAAATCTCCAAGTGGGGCAACCCAATTAATTAGGTGAATTGACTAAGCTTAGATCAACTAAGGGCTTGTGCTTTTCGTTAGGAAAGAAAGCTTAAAAAATAGGTGAAGTTAGTTAAAGTGGATTAAAGTAATTTGAAGTTGATAATTTTTTTATATGATGAGTAGAACTTGGTTAAAATAGTAAATTGAAGTTGGTTAAAGTTAATTTGAATTGAAGTTATTTAAAATTAATATTTTTTATTAAAGTTCATAAAATAGATTGAAATTGATAAATTAAAATTTATCAACGAAAAGAACAAGACCTAAAGATAAGCCTCATTCCCATAAAAGACGAAACGACGGCCCACTGGCCGACAACGTGCAAACGACAAAAAAAGTCTACTCGACTCTAACTTAAGAGAAGTATAGTGGGCAAGAAGTGGGGGGCCAACCTTGAACCTTTTGCTTTGCATTTATATAATACTAACTCAATTGAAGTTGATTAATTAATAAATTATTGTTTAATTATGCTAAGTTTCAACGGTCTTTGCCCAACTTGATGAGACAAACATACGTCCCGTGTTAATTCCAATTTCTTAGGTTGCCCATTATACCTTGCACACGCAATAGCAAACCCACGCGCTGTCTGTGTTAGGTGTGAGGCTTCTTTATTAGAGCAGTAGCAATGGCAGGAATGCGGGTAAGGGGTGGGACCTGCATATGACTCGCATGTCCAGGGAGCCCTGGCAGCAACATACACGGGGCACTGATACACGGGGCACTGATACGCATGGTAGACCGTTCTGCCGTGGTGCCCCGCAAGCCTTTTTTTTTTTGGCGTTTTCCGGATCACAATGCGGCGTTTTGTTCCACCCCCAACGTGGAACGCTGCGTTTTGATCCGATTTCAAAAAAAAAAAAGAAAACTGATGAACAGGGCCTGGCGTTTGGGTTTTGGGGCTGATCAATGACCATTGGGCATGGCAAATTCGAGCTCAACGGTTACTTTGGGATATTTTTTTTTTTGGGTTCAATTTTGAATGTATAAATAGGTGAAGTTGTGTGCAAAATTTGTGAAAAAATTATCTTCCTCCCTCACGTTCTATTCCGTATGCTTTCAATTGTTCAACCGATAAAACTTAACTCATCAATTTTTAGATACTTCAACATAAATTAAAATATTTTCCGAAAGCATAAATTACATATTTTTTTCATCTGGAAAATAAAATTCATTTTTAACTTATACAAAACTCAACATGCAAAAACAAATTGCCCAACATAAAACAAATTAAATATGTTTAGTGGTGGGCTCCACCAATAAATATTAAATCATTTGTGCTGAAATGAGTTCTATTTGTTGGGAAAATAAAGAAATACAAGTTCCAGAACTGTGGAACTTATGCTGATATGGCATGCTGGAGTTCCATAAATTGGAATTCCATTGGGAATGCTCTTAACTAGTCAACAACTGCCACTTGTTTGGTGCTATATATTTTTTTGGAAACGGATAAAGGAGTACAAAACTATTTAATTCAGTGACAGGTCCAATCATTTATAACATAATTATTTATTTGATAATGTCATTACTAATATACACTATTTAAAAAAAAAGAAAGTATATGATGCATGCTACGATAGTCTATTTTGTATAGATGTTTTGTCTCTCTCTCTTTTTAACAAACGTTCCATTTTGAACTTCTACACTAGCGAAACTCGATACGTAATAATAATATACGCCACTTTTTTTTGAAAAAAAGGAGATAGTCTACTACTTGTTTGTTCTCTGTGATTGTTCATATTCTAAATTTGATACATAAATTGTGCTGAAACCATAGAATGTAAAAATTACATACCATTTACTGAAATTGCTGGTTACATAACGCAAATAATCAGTACCAAACAATAAAACCTCCAAAAAAATCAATATTAAGCAATGAAGTGCACATGTCGAAACATGAAATAAAATTACAAATAACTTAGTAGAATTTTTTGGTGTATTTAATTTTATTTTATTTTTCTATCAAATTATAATATTATAGCTGTAGTTTTTTTATCTAAAAAAATAAAAAATGTCACTGTGTAGACTTAGTATATTTAAATGTTGCCTATAACTTTTTGGATCTATTTTACAGGTATCCACATATATTAATTTGACATCCTTCAAAATAAATTAATAGAATTTTTTTGGGGTAGGGGTGCCCATGAGCATCCCTACCCAACAAATAGATCTGCCCATGATCTAATTTTTACTATTTCATATTGAAAGAAACCAACAAAGAAACAGTTCCTAGTATAAGACACTAGGAACCACTTTTGTTTCTCTATTGTTTTCTTTCAATATGAGACAAGAAAAATTAAATAAAGAATTTACAAAAACTTCTACTATTATATTTTTTTATTTGATATCTATACTATTATATAAAAGCAATGTTATGCTGACGTGAATTTTTCTTGAATTATCAAAAATTAGAATTTTTGGGCCATGGATTAATTCTCATTCTTGATCACAACCATTCAATATCAAAATAACTAATTTTTATAAAAGGAAAAAAAAGAATTAATCATTAATCTTTAAGAAGGAAAATATAAACATTAAAGAAAATTAAAAAAGAAAGAAAATTATGGTAAAGATCATTGTACAAACATATTGACATTGTTTCTATATCATTGTAGTTTGAAAGATTTTATTGTTATTTTATAGTAGATACCATAATTAAATATATTTTTAATCAAACGTTAAATAATTAAACATATGCTTCATTAATCTTCAATACTATTAAACCCACAATAATCTCCCCCCTTGCAATAAACCCACGCTACCCCCAAGTCCCCCCCTTCTCAATTTAATGACTATCTAACTTAGTTGATGGTATTATATTATATTTACATATTATTTACAAAAATTGTCCCTTTTAATATGCTCTTTCTGTCCTTCTATCTCTGTGTGTGTGAAAATAGAATTTTCGTCAAGTCCACAACAATTCTTTAAAAAGTTTGATGTTTATATCCAAATTCTAAAATGCACTCATTTTTCTTTTTATCACCTTTTTCAATTTATAGGGATCAAAATACAGCAAAAAAGAAGTATGCATAGGATCAAAATACAATAAGGAAGAAGTTTGCATTGATCAAAGTCTACCCAAAAAATTTCTTGCTCCATTCATTTTGTCCTTTTCTCTCTGAATGTTTATATTTGATCTTTTATTTTATCTTTTTTTTTTGGAATTTATACCGATCAAAATATAGCAAGGAAGAGTCGTTCACTGATCGAGGTCTACTTGAAAATTTCTTTTTTCATCTCCTTTTATTTTCATCTACCTGAATTTATTTTATTTATGATTTTTCATAATATTACATATCTTCGCTTCAACCAATGGCATTTAAGTTTTATACTCTATAAAAACACTATTCCGCCATTTAAAATAAGCAATGAACTATGTTAATATATAAGCAATCTTTTATTTATTTTATGCATAGAAAAAAAATCTTCTATTTATTTTACTGATAAATATAACCACAACATTATCTACGTTGCATATAAGTCTTATTCACCAAGGTTGTGTGTAAGTCTTTTTCATCGACTAAGTAATACCCTCTGTTGTGTCATTATAAATAACTTGAAGAAATAGGAAACTTTTATGTCACTATGATGAATTTACACTTGTCTTTCAATCAGTTGCATGTTTTCCGTTTCTTTTAGTACGTATCTTTCTTTTTGGGATAGAATATAATTAAATATATTCAATGTCTAATGATTTTACTTTTTTATTATAACCATAATTAAATATATTTTTGTAAATTTTGAAATTTAAATCTATGATATAGACAATGAATGACACAATGCCACATACATACAAAATTATCTATAAACAATTTATAATTATAATATACGTATCGAATGGTGTACTCCTCCAATCATAAAGAGTTACAAAATTTAAAATCTAACATAAATATATATACAATAATAATTAGTATTCAAGAGATTTATGGATTGTCCTCTTCCGCTAGCAACTACCCCCCAGAAAAAATCAAACTCATAAAAAATGTGTACTTTTATTAGAAATGTAACAGCTCTTTACACATAAACTCATATGAGTTCTAAAATATGATGGTTTTCGTAATATTCTAACAAATAAGAATATGATGTAAGTAATATTTTACATAAATTATAAGAGAATATCTTAAACCTATAAAATACTTCATGTACATCAATATTACCCCATAAAAAGTCTAAACCACATTTGAGCACAGTTGTTCTTCGCAAATAAACCCATATGATTCTAAAATATGATGGTTTTCGTAATATTCTAACAAATAAGAATACGATGTAAGTAATCTTTTACATAAAATATAAGAGACTATCTTAAACCAATAAAATACTTCATGTACATCAATATTACCCCAAA
Organism: Carnegiea gigantea; assembly: GCA_029747015.1. Classification (NCBI taxonomy): domain Eukaryota; kingdom Viridiplantae; phylum Streptophyta; class Magnoliopsida; order Caryophyllales; family Cactaceae; genus Carnegiea; species Carnegiea gigantea. The sequence goes on from JAKOGI010001235.1 coordinate 165,763, forward strand.
AAAAAGTCTAAACCACATTTGAACACAGTTGTACAACAGTTACTTAACAAGTTATATAACTACCACTCATACTTTCTTCAATTTAAAACAATTTACTCTTTGAAGAATTCAAAATTGTTCATGAGGATGGTTGAGTTCTTTTACATACAATCACAAAACTGTTGGACGCACATGCACACAAGTATTATCCTATTCATCACATTTCACACACTTTGTTGTTTCATTACTAACTATTTCATGTTGATATTTTTTACAATCATATGGTCATCTATCGCTGCATGTGATAGTGGACAATCATATAGGTAAACTATGGATGTTCATTATGGAATCTGCACAATATTGTGAAGTAGAAGTATTTGTTACTCTTATTACACCAGTTTGTTCGATGGAAGAGGTTCATTATATATGAAATACTAATGGTAGGTACATTAGATAGATAACTTGTGGTTATACGCTTCAATTTTATCATCATTCTTAAAATCTTAATTTTCTGTGTAGGTATAAGAAGAGGAGATAGACTCTTCATCATTGGTGTCATAAATTAACTTATTATGATGCCATTTATTGTGATTTTTAGTTTCATTTTGACTACCTATTATCTCTGTCATACTTGCATCATATCTTTTACAAGAGTTTTTTTTTAATTATTGTGTTATGATTGTCAACAAAGTTGCTATCTAATTTTATTTTTCAATAAATTTGAGGCATTTTTTTTAATTACAACATCAAATTTGTGAATAATGGGCGCTCATCTATTATTTTCAACAATAGACATATATTCAAAATGTATATTTTTATGTTCATCGTGCAAAGCATGGGTCCATACTAGTTTATACAACTTAAGAGTTATAATGTGTAAGGGCCTGGTTATCTACCACGTAAAAGTCTCTTTCAAATCATTCTCTTTAATTTTTTAGAAAGCAAAAAATCTAAAAAATATTCTTCATAAATGTCTATTGCTAACATTTTAAAATTTTCTTTCTTTTTTAAAATCAAAAAAAAATTGTAACACAATAATTTTCCCTTAAAGTACTATGAAAGATGGAATTAATCATTTTTAATAAAGGAAGGATATCTTTGAACTACTGCAATAATAAATGAAGTAGTTATAAGATTTGTTTAAAGAGCATAAAAGAGCATCAGTAAAAATACGGCAGAATAATAGATCTTATTCCTTAAATAATTGATGGTTGAATGGCTTGTAGGAAAGAGGGGAATAACTTAGCCCGTGTTCGACAACAGCATTTAGTGTTTTGACCAGGTCAATATATTAATTAGTTAATTTTTAGTATTCAATAAATTAGTATTTTGACTAGCATTTCAAGTAACATTTAGCGTTTTAAGCAGAGTTTTTGAAAAGCTAACAGTATTAACGTTTGACATTTAAAAGTTGCGTTTCATATTTTTTAGCCAAAAAATATCCTTCAACAATTTTATCTTTGGAAATTATCTATATTCTTTTATGTCAATTTACATTAATCAGCTAGCATAACAGCGAAATTTACTGAACACATTAATTTCAACCGCTAAGCTAAATAGCTACCGCTAATAGCTAAATTAGAAATGTTATCCGCTATTTAAACAGCTATCCACTACCTGAATCGTTATCTGCTATCTAAACAGCTAATTTTGCTGAATAGGGTCTTAATAATCTAAGTGGAAATTAATTTACTCACTGCTTATGAGAGCTCTCCCCCACTTCTCTTTTTCCCATGCATGTTAAGGAATAGGGAAAGGAATCTAAGGATCATTCTTTCTGATTAGCCAATCAATAGGGAAGTCAAGTGTACTAGTACAATCCATTTCATACATTTTCTTTTGAAATATATGAAAGGACTTTTTACCCCAATATGTTGATGAAAATCTTATGCAAATTATTTAAAACCTTTAATAAGAATGTCATTCAAAAACTAATATAATTCTCATGTATTTGTTCTTTTGTATGTTGTTCTGACTATTTAGATATCATAATATAATATTCATTTTTTTATACTTCAATAAAAATTAATCCAATTCATACTTCAATCATTAATATGTGCATCTTACGGGGACAAAGACAAATTATTTGATTGCATAAATTGTTAAATATAATTTCAAGCTTGGGTCTTAAGTGTTAGTGAGTTCTTTTTACAAAATTCATTGACTTGGACAAAGGAAAGAGAACAAGAGGTCAAGAGACATGGAACAGAATGGAATCGTATTTAACATGAGATGTTTACAATTAACTCTCGACAGATACCATAATTTTTTTTCTATATGATGTTATTATAAATTTGAAATGACAAAGAACTCGCTATGTTTCATTTTAGAAGAGATAAATTATGTAATAGTGTTTGTCAAGTGAGGATTCAGATCCTCTATAATTGAAAGGATTGTAATATTCAAGCCTATCTATCCAACCGTTGAGAAATTTTTTAGCAATTGTTTTTTACCACTGGTGCTGAACTTAATTTAATTATGCACCACTAGTGGTGGATTTGTTAATAACTTACAATTTAATTATTAAATTAGTGGACTGTAAAATTGTAGTTTCCTCTCTAACTACAAAAGATCTTCTTCCAAAGAACAAGGGTTAGGAGGTTAGCAACAATAAAGAAAATTTAAGACTTGAGTAGTTTTGGCAAAGAAAGTCAGTGGAAGGGAATAGCTAGCGCGATCACTAGAAGAAAGGGAAGTAAGGCTACGAATAGAGGCAAGATATGGGGGGTTGGGGGGGGGGTGGTTTCAGTGCGTGTAATGGTCAGCACTGGTTCACACACTCATGGAAAGTCCGCGCATATGGCTGCAACTTGCAGATGTTGAGTACTAGCACTGGTGGCTTAAACATGGATAGTGTCATCAAGTCCGGTAGTTGCCAACTGTGTTAGTGTATGCAAATTATCATGTAGAACCGGAAGGATGGTTTACTTTATCCGCCCGATCTTTACTATATAAATTTTTAGAAGTAACAATTGCTCCAATAGTTAGGTCTTTGGTTGGCATCCTATAGGTCATGGGTTTGAATTCGTTTGAACACAATGTTAATGCTTTTTTGTTCCCCCTCCTAATCTTTATTTTTTTTAACAAAATAATTTAGATTATTAATTAATTTATTTACACTTCATTTACTTAAATTTATTTATTTATTTATTTATTCAACTAAGTTGGGGCTCTCTCTCTCTCTATATATATAGAAAGTATTGCTCACTAAATATATACTATAACTCACCAAATGTTATAATACAATTCACTAAAATAATGTCATGCCTCAAAATATAAACAAGAATATAAAATTGTGTATTATAGTGTTTACTCGCTCATTTCAATTAGGAATAGTTAGTACGCCTATTAAATCATATTCATCACAAATATATTTTGCAAGTCACTAAATGTATATCACAACTCTCTAAATAACGATCTCAGCTCACTAAAAGAAATAGTAAGAGTATAAGTGACTGAAACTTTTCAAGTATGTCATTCTTGTACATATAAAGAATCTTATATTTGAGTTAATAAAAAAAAAAATACCATAACACATAAGAATATAAATATAAAGTATTGCTCAATAAAAATATACCTATAACTCACCAAACGTCATAATGCAACTTATTTAAAAAATCGTACGTCAAAATATAAAAAAAAATTTGTATGTGCTCACTAAAATTGTGTCTTATAGTGTGTACTATATTATTTACTTGCACATTTTGATTAGGAGTAGTTCGTATTGCTCATTTAATCATATTGATCCCAAATATATTTTATAACTCACTAAATATATATCATAACTTATTAAATAAATATCATAACTCACTAAAAGAAATAGTAAGAGTATAAGTGACTGAAACTTTTCAATTATGTCATTTTTGTACATATAAACAATCTTATATTTGATTTAATCAAAAGATTCATCATAGCATATTGGAAGATACATATACAATATTGCTCACTAGACATATACTATAGCTCATCATAAGTCATAATGCAATTTACAAAAAAATAGTACATAAAATATGGATAAGAATGTGTATGTGCTCACTTAAATTGTGTATTACATGTTTTCTCATTCTTTTTTCATTATGAATAGTTAATACTAATCACTAAATCATATTAAACACCAAATGTCTTTCATAACTCATTAAAGAACTATTACAACTCACTAAATAAATACCATAGCTCACTACAAAAAGAATAATATAGATAACTAGATTATAATTTACTGAGCTTCATATGCACAATATCATATTTTTTTTTGGGTATAATAGCACATTTTGATAAGCTATATAGTATATTTACTAACCGAAACTTAGGCATATAAAACACAGTGAGTGGGTATGTCTGCTCACTGAAAGTGTCTATCAACTCACTCAAAAATGAGTCTCATCTCACTAAAGTATTTTAGTAAGCTGTGCAGTATTTTTAGTGAGCGAAACTGAGTGTGCATTTGCATATTTCAGTGAGTTATATGCTATTTTAAGTAATCCTGTTGTACAACTACTTCGTACAACCAGTTGTATGATATGACAACTGGTTAGTGTACGACTAGTGGTAATATATTGTTATAGTGCTTCATTCAAAAATCTTTACAAATTTTAGACAGATTAAATAACTTATTTTATTTACACTTATTTTATTTAAACAAAAGTTGATGAAACGTAGTAGTTGGCTAGTCATTTGTCAAATAAATTAAGACCATAAGACATTGCTTATTATATTAATCCCTCCTCCAGCAAAGATTGTTTATTTATACATAATAGTTTAAGGAAAAGATATCGAACGAGAAATTATCTCAAAGGTTAGTTTGAAAAATTTATTAGTGAACTCCAAATTTGTGAGTTCTATTAGGTTATGTTTATGTGTATATCTAATATAATATATAAAAATCGAATATATACTTTGTTTTGATGACAAGTAGCAATATGCAATTGGTCTTATTGTTTTTATCTTTTAAATGTTTCCTTTTTTAGACTTACTTGGTTCCTCTAACATGAATGCATATGTCAATTAACTAATTCATGTCCTTTTAATTTACAAGACAACAACACACATAAGTATATTTTTAATCTTAATATTGTATGTACGTTTAATGCTTCAATGAATTTGAAATCAGAAACCAACATAAGAGGTGCTCCTCTTAATGCTTCAATGAATTTGGAATCGTAAAGCAATATAAAAGGTGCTCCTCTGCGTGAATAAAAAGCAGTTCTAATTTTCCAATGACAATAAAAGATTTATTTAATTAGGAATAAGAAAAATGAGAAAAGGGAGGCAAAAAAGGGTCCTAGATTAAGAATACATAGTGAGATGAAAATCATTCGTAGCATAAAGAGGAATGCATTGGTCAAAGGCTAACATTATTTGCAATTGCATCTATATTTAAGAAAGTGTTGTTTGCATATCTTTGTGAATTTGATGAGTTTGGATTTTAGCGGTGGAAGATAGAGACTATGTGTTTAGAGTTTATGTTTATGTCTACCTCAGGTTGAACTTTGTCACGTTATCTATCTTCTATTACCTTGATTTGCTTGTAGAGTGGTTTTTCAAATAAATTAAAAGTAAAAAGAACTAAAAAAATTCAATGAATCATGATATGGAAAAAGTCATACGACTAACCGTGCTGCACATAAAACAATAACTAGTAAATAACAAAGACAAAATATAAACATACATACTAGTTTGTGTTTTTATTAGGAAATACTAGGAAATATTTTTTGATAATATATGATATCTTGTAATATCTTGTAATTTCCTAATTGCCCTAGGAATTGGATTGTGACTTAGTATCCAAGCTAGGGTTGGGGAAGGCTAGAATTCTTGTATAAAACCTTGGACCCCTGTGGCATTGATGAATGAGAAAAGAGCACGAGTTGTGCGACTCAAGTTTGTCTCTAAATATCAAAATTCTACATGGTATCAGAGCCTTAAGGGCCTAAAACCAAAATTCATAAACAAAACCCTAACCAAGATTGACAAACAAAAAGTTCGTAATAGAGAATCTTTCACCATACTTCTTGCACCCATCAGATGGACCCGAAGCTTTGATCACGGCAGTCATCTTTGACAGAAAAAATTATGACCTTTGGGAAAAAGTAGTTCAAACAGCTCTCAAATTCAAAAACAAGTCAGGGTTTATTGAGGAAACCCTAAAGAAGCTGGTGTCGAAAGAAGGTGAAGATACAACTGAATTGCACGCATGGGAGATGGTGAATTCCATAATCCATTCATGGATACTCAACTTTATCTATCCCAAATTACGTGCTAGCATAGCCTATAATGATACCGCAGAGTTTATGTGGCAAAACTTAAATAAACTTTACATCGTGTCTAATGCTCCAAAAATTCACCAACCAAAATGAAGTTGGCTGAATGTAAACAAGGTACTTTGGACGTTATAGAATTTTATTCTAAACTCATGGGTTTTTGGAGTGAATTAGAAAATCAAGTACATTACCCTCAATGTACTCGTGGCAAGTGCGAGTGCGGTTTGAGTATAAGAATTCTCAAGATGATTGAGGAAGAAAAAGCCCATCAATTTTTGATAGGACTAAATGATGATCTCTATTCTAATATTAGAGAGCAAATTTTGGCGCTTGATCCATTAACCTCACTAGACAAGATGTTTAATATGGTGCATCAAGAGGAACATCATAAGAATTTAATGCTCGGATGGGATGATCAGATTAAAGCTGTGGATGCCTTCGCTGTGACAGGGAAGACAACATCGACTGGAGGTGAAAAGGGTATGTGTAAGCATTGCGATAAATGTGACCATGAAGAAGCTGGGTGCTACGAGTTGATTACCCCCCAGGCTGGGGGTCGCATGGACGTTGGTGCAACAGTCGCCAAGGTCACGAAGGATGCAGTGGAAGAACCAGTTCGAGCCGTGAACGAGGAGCTGGGTGAGAGCAGGCCAACACTGTTGCAGTCCCCCTAAACGCAGCTACTCAACCAGGGACAACAGCTGAATCAAACCCGGTTATAATTGCAGGCCACCCTCGACCAAGTGCAAAGGTTATTAACTTAAATCGATACTCCGAAAAATGGGTAGCAAAAACTCACAGGTGAGCCTCCATGGTTGATTAATAGTGGAGCATCCAAGCATATGACTGGTGATTTAAAGTTGCTAAAAAACATCGACGGTATAAATCCTATTGTGATCATTCTTCCTAAGGGAGATCAAACAGTGGCCACCCAACAAGGTTCGGTGGCACTACGAAATATGGGGTTGAACAAAGTACTTTATGTGACAAAGCTCAGTTGTAATATCATCTCCTTTGCAAGAGTTACCAAAGAATTAAATTGTACTGGAATGTTCTTTGACAATCTTTGTGTTTTGTAGGACCGTACTTCGAGGATGCTGATTGGAGTGAGTGAGCAATGAGATGGGGTTTATATTTCAAGAGGTCTTCTAAAATTGAGGCAAGTTAATGCAGCAAGAACCAGCAACCTTGAGCATAAACGATTGTGACATCCAAGAAGTGAAACCACGTCTAATCTTCTCAAATCTTTAGGGGTCGCTAAATTGTTCTATCAAAAAGTTAGGTATTTGTGATGTTTGTTTTCGTGCTAAGCAACCTAGAACTCGGTTTTACATTAGTGATAATAAAGGCGAAAATTTATGTGAGATGGTGTATTGTGATATTTGTGGGCCCTAAAGAGTATCTGCTTCATGTGGTGCCCATTATTTTTTAACCATGATTGACGATGCTAGTTGTGCAATATGGTTATATTTGATGAAAGAAAAGAGTGAGGCTAGATATTATTTGAAACTATTTATCTCCATGGCCAAAACATACTTTGACAAAAATTTGAAGGTGGTGAGATATGACAACGGTTTGTAGTTCAAATATGGACCTATGAAGACATTCTATGCAGAAAAAGGAATAATTCATCAAACAACTTGTGCAGACACTCCTCAACAAAATGGAAGAGTGGAGTGAAAACATCGCCATGTACTGAACGTGGCTAAAGCACTTTGTTTTCAAGCCAACTTACCATTGTGGTTTTAGGGCGAATGTGTACTTACTGCAGCTCACTTAATCAATAGAACCCCAATGAGCATCCTTGAAAGTAAGACTCCTTATGAGATAGTTTTTCAATAACCACCTAGCTACAATCATATTTGGGTTTTTGGCAGCCTATGCTTTGCTCACAATCATCACAAAGGCAAGGATAAGTTTGGTTCCCGAGGCCAGAGGTGTATCTTTATGGGTTACCCATATGGAAAGAAAGGATGGACATTATTTGACCTTGACAACCATGAATTTTTTGAAAGTAGAGATGCCACCTTTTATGAAGACATTTTTCCTTTCCATGAATCTAAGGACACGAATAATACCATAGACAATCCACCTTTGGGACTCAATCATAAAGCCATACTAGATGATGATTTTGAGGTTTTCAAAGACAAGGAATAGCCAAAAATCGAGAGGGACTTAGCACACAGGGGGAGTCGAGCGCCATCAGCCATGCATAGAGCCCGATTCAAATTGGGCCAGGCGTCCATGCATGAGGCCATACCAGGACCCGTGCAGACGACCCATCCTGAAGTGGCCCAGTAATCTACACAACTTGGTCTAGGCGAGAGGGTAGAACTTCCCCAGTATTGGGTCAACAACCACCCAGCAGCCCACAGGTGCTGACCCGTCTTTGGACCCATAGCCCAACTTTTAGAAGTTGGGTGCCCAGGAAATGGCTCCGCCTAACCTGTCTATGGGGTAGTAAGTGGGCCATAATGCACTGGATCCAAGCATGACAACATCTACCAAGCCCAAACGCAGCCAACATTCCCAGAAGCCACCAACTCACTTAGATAATTTTGTGTGCTACAATGCTTACTCCAAAATCCCTGTCTTTGTTGCTTCGCCACTTCCAAAAGGCTCCTCAGGTACGTGTTACCCATTACATAATTATGTTACATGCATAAAATTTTCTACTTCTCATAAAAAATTCTTAGTTGCTCTTGTCAAAGTTACAGAACCATAGTTTTATCATAAGGCTGTGCCAGATCCTAAGTGGAGGCAAGCAATGGCTGAAGAGATACAAGCCTTGGAAGCAAATCGTACCTGGACCCTTGAAGACCTGGCCTCTGGGAAAAAGCCCATTTAGCTGTAAATGGGTCTACCAGATTAAGTACAACTCAGATGACTCCATACGATGCTACAAGGCACAATCGGTGATCTGCAGAGGCCATCAAATTGAAGGTTTTGATTATACTGAAACCTTCGCATTTTGATTATATTGAAACCCTTGCACTTGTAGCAAAAATGACCAGTGTGCGATTGTTTTTTAGCAGTAGCGATTGCTAAGGCCTGGGACTTACACTAGCTAGATGTTAATAATGGTTTTCTGCACAACGAGTTTGAGGAAGAAGTTTATATGAAATTGCCCTCTAGATTCTGTTGCAAGGGTGAGGATAGCAGCTACATACTCCAAAAGTCTCTTTGTGGGCTCCGACAAACTCCATGACAATTGTTCACTAAGCTCTCTTAAAATTAATGTGCGCATGGTTTTGTTCGCTCCTATGCTGACTATTCTTTATTCACCTATCATAAAAGAGATGTGTTTATGGGAGTATTAGTTTATGTGGATGATATCGTACTTGTTGGAATTGATCTGTTCAACTAGAAATTACATTAGTTTATACCCTTTTATTATCTGAAATTTGCTCGAAATAAATTAGTAGATTAGAATTATAATGTACCTTTTTTTATTTTGTAGGATTGGAAAAAACATGGGAAGAGATGGATTATTAGCTCAAAATGAACATGGATCAAGTTGAAGAGGATGAAAGTTTAAGAAGGAAAAAAAAGGACCGAAAGGCCTTGTGCTCAGCCAGATACGCAGCCCAGTGCACCCTACTTCCTAGTTTCCTTTCCTCCTGCTTTCTCCCTATTTGCCTGTTTCGTTTTTTTTCCTCGTTGGGTCTGGCCCAGTCACTCCTCTAGCTGAGCCCATGTCACACCTTAGTGTACTCTCCTCTTCCACTTAAGGCATCATGTGCCCATCTCTTAACCCCCGTCCTCCTTTTTTTTTTTTTTTGCGTGGGCCTGGCCAGCTGCCACCCTTATTTCTTTCTTTCTCTCTGACTGGGCTTTGCTTATTCCTGCGCCCATTTCCTCTTTCTTCTTCGTTTGCCCAGTCACACATGAATCACTTCACTCGAGTCTTTTATCTTCCCCTTTCACTTCTCTCTCTCTCTTCAGTTTCTTCTTCCCTAGCGAGAAGCATGGGTACCGAGCCCTGCCTCTCAGTCTTCTCTGTTTCTTGGCTTCAATAAGCACCACTATTTTCTTTCAATTATTCTCACCATAATCATAACATTAATCCCACCATTTGTTACTCTTACCATCGTCACTATCTGCCATCAATTGGAGACTTGAAGTTTGAAATTAATGGGGGCCAATGAAGAGGGCGATGTGGGCATTACGATAAAGAGAGGAGATACAATAGAGTAGAGGAAGAACATATTAGCCCATAGTTTCATTTTTTAGTTTCAGATTTTCATGTTTTTATTTTGTTTTCTAGTTTTCAGATCTTGTTCTTGAGCTCTCAAGTTAGTGTAAGTAATCCTCAGTTCTCAATTTTGAGTAAAGACATTGGTTTTGGCTTTTGAATATGGAAGCAATTGGATCGAATTCAGGCTTTTTTATCCTTCCCTGCTTTGGTTAGTTATTTGGTTTGGGGTATGCTCAATTTGTGTTCAATTCACGACTAATTTGTTCTTGTTTCTTCTCTATTTTGGTGTGTGCATAACTGCTTCTTCCCCCTTTGATATGAGACTTGATAATCTGGGGTCACAATCTTGTTAGTGCAGACATTGATTTTGGTACTTTGATTGTTTTGGGTTGAGGTTGAAGGAGTTAGGAGGGGAAGAGGTTGATTTTGTCTTTTCTCTTGATAGTTTTGTTCTGCTCAATTCGATTCATAATTGTTCGAGTTCAGTTTTGTAATTTATTAATTCATCGGAGAGGTCTTGTAATTTAGTAATTCATCGAGGTTGATTTATAGTCATTAGTTACTAATTCATCGATTTTTAGCATAAAGTAATTTAGTAGCCTAAATTTATAATTCATCCCTGAGGACGATACCCGCAATTGCTACAACGATAAACTGTACGCTTGTGGAAAATAACAACATGATCTTGATGCTTATAAGAAACTTAAGGACTACCACACATGTTTCAATATTAAAGATCTGGGACCCTTAAAAGACTTTCTTGGCATTGAAATAGCTTGTGGCCTCGATGGGTTGTTTTTGTGTCAAAGGAAATATGCCTTGTAAATCATTGCATAATGTGATCTTTTAGGAGCAAAACCAGCTGATTTTCCTATGGAGGAGAATCATAAGCTAGCCAGCCTTAGCAACAGGAAGGCTACTTACGAATCCTACTAAGTATAGGTGGCTCATTGGATGATTAATCTACCTTACTATAACCAGGCCTGATTTAACATATGCAGTACATATATTGTCACAATTCATGCAAGCACCCCGAGAGGAGCATATGGAGGCATTTAGACATGTGGTACGTTATTTGAAAGGAATTGCTGGTCAAGGGATCTTGCTTGCGGCAAAAGCGCCTTTGCAGCTTATTGCTTATTGTGACTCAGACTGGGGGTCATGTCCACTATCCAGGAAATCCCTCATTGATATTTTCTAATGCTTGGAAGCTCACCTATATCATGAAAAACTAAGAAACAGACTAAAGTTTGCAGATCGTCAGCAGAAGCTGAATACATATCCATGACATTCACCACTAGCGAATTCGTGTGGCTCATATCATTTTTAGCCTCACTTAGAGTTTTTGATATTCCACCTATGCAGTTATTCTATGACAGTCAAGCCACTTTGCACATTGCTAAAAATCCTGTCTTTCATGAATGAACAAAGCACATCAAGATCAATTGTCATTCCATTCGTAAAAAATGGAAGTAGGAATTTTGAGACTTTTCCATGTTGGCACCAAACAACAACCAACTGATTTATTTACAAAAGCCCTTGGCAAGACACAATTCCAGTTTTTGAGGAGCAAGTTGGGCATCTTTGAGCTTCATACACCAACTTGAAGGGGAGTATTAGGATATATTAGGAAATATTTTTGATAATATATGATAATCTTGTAACATCTTGTAATTTCCTAATTACCCCAAGAATTAGATTGTGACTTAAACTCCAAGCTAGGGTTGGAGAATGCTAGAATTCTTGTATAAAACCTTGGACCCTTGCGACATTAATGAATGAGAAGAGAGCATGAGTTTCGTGACTCAATTTTATCTCCAAATATCAAAATTCTACTTTTCAAACTACTAATCTTACTAAGTAGTACTTACAAAAAAAAGGTCGTCAATCATATTAATATATTTCTTTAACAGAAGGGTGTGTAAGGAGGTATTTGCAACAAATGAATGATTTTTAATCAATAAAGTTAGATTAAGATAATTTTATAATTTTTTTCATCTTAAAAATTACAATGATAGTATACATCTTTCTTTGTTTCCATGGATTTATAAGTCTTCCAAAATACAATAATGTTTTTTTTAACAAAAAAGCAATATTTATTGAGTTATTTTGTATTTCTTTTTGACAAGACTTATGTTGTATATTAATGCATAACAGTTGAATTTATTTGGTTAAATAAGTGGTAATTAGCCAGTACTTGTGCAATGGACCGAGGCTATCATCTGTAGCGCGACTGCACGAGCCCAAAGAGACTCTGTCCGCAGCCTCTACCCTATTCCTTTATTTGTTTGTTTGGCTTTTTTGTTGGTATGCTTCCAAGGCCCTGTTCTTTTTTGCGATTGAGAAGATTTAGCTTACAGCTCCTTGCAGCTTCTTACAACTTCTTACATCTTCTTACATTTTCTTACATCTTTTTATATCTCCTTACATCTTCTAATATCTTCTTACATCTCCTTATATATTTTTTATAACATTCAATTTATCATCTATTTTATTCTCATATTTATACAGAAATATGTATATGTTTTTTATATACTAATAATATGAAAAATCTTACAGCTTTTTTATGAATATAATATTTGTATAAATATAAAAACAAAATTTAACGATGTGAATTAATAATTGAGTTTCGACATGAAGCAAATATACTATTATGAGAAAATAAGTCAATATGTTTTAAAATTGTAATACAAAAATTGTATTTATGTTTGAGTTTCGACGTGAATCATACATGAAAATAGTCAAATTATAGGTGACGAAAGCATTTAAGCTATTTTACCTGTAAGTTTATCCATGATAACTTGGTTACTATCATCGTACTATTGAACATTAGATTTAATTTAATTGTAAAATGTTTAATTCAAATAGGATTTTATTTTTAGGGTTCTATGCAATTTTGTTGATAAAAACGGTTATTTTTTTTAATTTGCTTATAGGGAGATGAAACTAATGTTAATACCAAAAAATCACCTCAAGTGCGGAACATATTTGGTTCTATATATTTGTTGACTTGAGTTTATCTTATTGATATTTAATTTACTTGTGCAAAGGTTTATTTTCATTAATTATGTTACTTTAATATTATTTTTTATTATGTAGAACGATAATTGTAGAAAATAATTTTTTCTGTAATGTTAAAATATAATTTGGCTATTGATGTTATAAAATTTATTTTATAAACATCATATGTGCACATAATTTATTTCACGAAATAATTTTTGCCTAATTCATACATTAAAGACTAATAATTACATACACATATCTAAAAATTATACTATACAACTTTTTAATAATTCAACAACTCTTCATATCTATCCTTACAGCTTCTTACAGTTGCTTATAGCTCTTTACATCTTTTTACAGCTTCTTACATCTTCTTACAGTTTCTTACAACTCCTTACATTCTTACGGCTTACACTATATTTTATTGCAAAAAAGAACAGGCTCCAAAGGTAACGAGATTATGAGAAATACACTGGCTAAAATAGGAGTCATGCCTTTCTTCGTAAACCAAAAAACATAATAATCAAGTGTTAGTTGTTAGACTAATGATAATGGCAACAAGGCTTTCAAGCCTTTCTTCTTTTTTCTTTCTCTTACATTTATCCCACATGGAACTTTTGGTGGATGTTTTGAGGGGTTTATATATCCCATTTTCCTTACTCTTGTTGAATAACTCAAGACTATGGTTTATGGGATTGAGGGTGTCTTGGGCGACCACACGCGCATGCCGCCGCCGCTAGTCTGGGCGCGGCGCAGGCCATGGGTTGTGGGCCTATCTTATCTTTTTGGAAGAAATCTGTTTAATATTGTTTGTAACAGATTACGTTGGTCTTCCATAAATCACTCTCTCCTTAATGTGGTCTTCCTGATTTTCCTCCTTTGCCTTGAATGCTGCGTGATTCTTACCTGGTCTTCTGCCCTTTTCTACACCATATTAATGGCTCTTCAACGACTATATTTTTCCCCTATAAATATAGGGCTTGGCAGCACAGCTTCATCATCAGTTTATACACTTTTCTCCTTCCCTCTCCTTCTCTGAGTTTTCTGGGCATTCTTACTGCATACTCTAAACTCTTGACTGCGAAGTACACGCGTCTAAGGGTACTGAGTTAACCTTGGAGAGCGACTAGCTGTAGCGACTTGCACCGTAGTCGAGCCGTAATCGCTTTCAAGGTAGTGGTTCATCCACGACTCAGTTTATTATGTTGTTTTCCAGCCATTGTCCATATTAATTTTTCTAACAATTTGAAAGCGATGAGTTTAACAATGGCTGCACCCTTCCAGAAAAATCTCCCAGAACTCTACAAAATCGAAACCCTTAATGGAACCAACTACAAACGTTGGTCCCAGAAACTACTTCTATGCTTCGAACAGCTCGAGATTGATTATGTTCTCACTTCTGAACATCTTGACGAAGGCAACACTTCTCACAACACTGATGGTGAGAAGTCTCCTTCCACTCCTACTGCTCCAAAGACGCCTGCTATTTCACTTGATGAGGCTGCTAAGAAGAAACTAAAAAAGGATAATAAATTGGCTCGCAGCTACTTACTGAACAATATGTCGAATCCACTGTTTAACCTGTTTGTGAACTTCAGATCTGCAAAGATCATATGGACCAAACTGGAGGTGAAATATCATTCAGATCTGCTGAAAAGAAGAAGTCTGTCATTAGCAAGTGGCTACAGTTCCAGATTGTTGATGACAAACCAATTATGGAACAAGTTCATACCTACGAAAACCTATGTGCTAAGGTGCTGAACGAAGGTATGAAGATGTGCGAGATTTTACAAGCAAATGTCCTGATCGAGAAATTTTGCCATCCTGGAGCACTACAAAAATCACCTAAAGTATAAAAAGAAGGATCTAACTTTGCAAGAACTGATAAGTCATAGGAGGACTGAAGAGGCGAATCGGCTGAAAGATAAGATGGCTTTCCTTTCTTTAAATTCATTTAAAGCTAACCTTATTGAATCTCCTATGCCTTCAAACGAAGAAAGGTTCAAAGGAAAGAATAAGAAGGATCAGAAGCAATCTAAATATCAGAACTAGTTGAAAAGAACAAACAGCAAGATCCAGAAGTAGAAGGTTATCTGTTATGTTTGTGGCAAACCAGACCACAAGGCATATCAGTGCAACCTTAGCAAAGGAGCTAGTCAGATGAACCTGAAACCTGCTGGACAAGCTGTTGCACAAGCCAATCTGACTAAAGACATTGAGATTTTTTGTGCAGTGACGCTGGAGGTCAACTTGGTGTCTAACCCCACAGAATGGATTCTGGATACAAGAGTAACAAGACATTTTTGCACCAACAAGGATCTGATGCATGACTTTGAAGATGCTCCTGATGGCGAACATGTCTTTATGGGCAATGTTGCCACCGCTGGAGTTATGGGTAAAGGAAAAGTACTTCTTAAATTTACTTCTGAAAAATCTTTATGCTTAAATAATGTGTTATATATACCTTCCCTTCGTAGAAATTTAGTTTCTAGTAGCCTCCTTCATGTTGTTGCTGGTTTTGAAGTAAACCAGAAAGCTAGAAAAATTATTATTCTTCATAATAGGGTTTTTGTTAGAAAGGGGTATCGTAGTGGGGGCTTTTTGTTCTGAATGTTGCCTCTGATGCTATTAATGGAAATGCTTCCACTTCTGTTTATATTGCTGAGTCTCTGGATTTGTGGCATGATAGATTTGGTCATGTTAATTATGCTTCAATAAACAAACTAAGGAACATGCAGTTAATTCCTAACATTAACACACAAAATTGTTCGAAATGTGATATTTGTGTTGAAGCAAAATTTGCTAAAAAACCATTCAAGTCTATAACAACTAGAAAGATTCAGTTGCTTGAACTTGTGCATTCAGACTTAGCAGACTTTAAGAACAAATAGTTGTTTGTGTTGAAGTAAAATTTGCTAAAAAACCATTCAAGTATATAACAACTAGAAAGACTTAGTTGCTTGAACTTGTGTATTCAGACTTAGCAAACTTTAAGAACAACTAGTTGTTTGTGTTGAAGTAAAATTTGCTAAAAAACCATTCAAGTCTATAACAACTAGAAAGACTCAGTTGCTTGAACTTGTGCATTCGGACTAAACAGACTTTAAGAACACAATGAGTAAGGGATGAAAGAAATGATATATTATCTTTGTAGATGACTACTCTAAATATACCAAAGTTTACCTCCTCAGGTCTAAAGATGAGGCTGAGGAAATGTTCTTGAAATACAAAACAGAAGTTGAGAATCAATTAGATCGAAAAATTAAGAGATTTAGGTCTAACAGAGGTAGAGAATATGATACCAACTCCTTGACTACTTTCTGTGAGAAAAATGTCATTATACATGAGACTAGTGCCCCTCATACCTCTCAACAAAATGATGTAGCTAAACGAAAAAACCATACCCTTAAGAAAATGATGAATGCTATACTTGTTAGTTCAGGGTTGCCTGATAATATATAGGGGGATGTTGTTTTAACTGCTTTTTATCCTCAATAGAGTTCCTCATAAAAAGTTATACTAGATCCCATATGAACTATGAAAAGGTATGTCCATAACTTGAGTTATTTGAAAGCATGGGGGGTGTTTAGCTAAGGTTACCTTACTCAGTCATAAACGTACCAACATAGGTCCTAAGACCTTTGATGCTGTCTTTATTTATGCTCAAAACAATGCTACTTATAAATTCATGTCATTAAGTGATTATTCTATCTTTGAATATAGAGATGCAGAATTCTTTGAGCATGTTTTTCCTTTGAAAAAGAAAGTGCCTAATGTGGTAGTTGATGTTATGAACTTGCCTGCTTCTAGTTCTGATGTTAGAGACATAGTAACTGAACCGAGAAGAAGTAAGAGATGTAGAATTGAAATAAGTTTTGGACCTGGTTTTGTTACTGACTTCCTAGTAGAAACTTTTGAAAATTTGGATGTTGATGTCATAACCAATGAACTTGTGTCCATCTTTTTGATTGAGGAAGATCTCAAAACCTATCAAGAGGCTGTAAGGTCTATAAATGCTACCTTTTGGAAAGAAGCTATTAAGAGTTAAATAGATTCTCTCGAGTCAAACAAAACATGGGAATTGATTGACCTGCCTAAGGGTTGTAGACCTATTAGCAGTAAGTGATCTTCAAAAAAAAGTTGAGGTCTGATGGTTCAATTGACAAATATAAAGCCAGATTGATTATTAGGGGCTTTGACCAGAAAAAGGGGATAGATTATTTTGACACCTACTCTCCTGTGACCAAAATAGCTACCATTAGAACTTTAATTGCTTTAGTTGCAATCTTTGATCTTGTTGTACATCAAATGGATGTCAAAACAGCGTTTCTTAATGGTAACTTAGAGGAAGAAATTTATATGACCCAACTTGAGGGTTGTGAGGTACCTGGTCAAGAGAACAAGGTGTGTAGATTGAGAAAGTCTCTTTACGGTCTAAAGTGGACTCCTAAACAGTGGTATGAAAAGTTTGACAGCTCTTTAGTGCAAAATAGCTTTGCTGTAAATTTGTCTGATTTATGTGTATATTCGACAATGATTGGATCAGATTGTATACTTATACGTCTTTATGTTGATGATATGCTGATCTTTGGGACAAATCTGTTTGTTGTTAATAAGACTAAAAGCTGTTGTCTTCTGTTTTTGAAATAAAAGACATGGGAGAAGTAGATGTGATCATAGGGATCAATATTCGGAAAACCAACACTGATTTTTCATTATGTCAGTCACATTACGTTGAAAACGTGTTAAAGAAATTTAACTATTTTGATGTAATACCTGTGAGAACCCCTTGTGATCCTAGCATAAATTTAAAAAAGAACAAAGGAACTAGTGTGTCTTAAACTGAGCATGCTAAAATTATAGGAAGTGTAATATTTCTCATGAACTTTACTCGTCCTGACATTGTCTATGTCGTTACTAGGTTAAGTCGCTATACTCATAACCCTAGTCAAGAACATTGGGATGCACTTCTTCGTTTGCTCAAGTATCTTAGAGGTACTATTGATTGGTGTTTGCATTTTAAGAAGTTTCCTGCTGTGTTAGAAGGATTCTGTGATGCAAACTGGGTGTCTGATAACGATAAAGTTAGTTCAACTAGCAGTTATGTATTTACTTTAGGTGGAGGGGTTGTTTTGTGGAAGTCTATGAAACAGACTTGTATAGCCCACTCCACCATGGAATCTGAATTTATTGCTGTTGAGTTGGAAGCAATAGGAGTGGCGCACAACAGTGTCTATAATGAAAAGAGGAGACACATCTGTATTAGACATAGTGTGATGAAACAATTGTGAAACATGGTGTCATATCCCTACAATATGTGAGATCCGAGAAGAATTTAGCAGATCCTCTCACTAAAGGACTTAAAAGGCGAGTGGTGCTTGAATCGTCGAGAGGGATGAGACTTAAGCCTATGGCTTGAAGTGGTATGGTGGATACCCACTAGTGGTCAAACGAAACCATACTAATCTTCAAGATGCACTACATTCCTATCCCTATGGCGTGTGGTAGTGCTCAGAGGATGAGCTTACGCTGTTAATGGATTCATACCCATTGTGGGGGTGCTAGTGAGTGGCACTTGATGAATTCACCACTTGATAATTGTGAGGTTGAGCTATATTATGCTCTTAATAATTTCATAGCCATAGTTATAGTGATCTATGTTGAGATAGACTTGATGAAATTACCTATGTAAGTGTGAAGGTTTGACCGCCTTCTATGAGAGACTTAGACTGTCTCTCTTGAGCACTTATGAGACCCAAGATGTGCGCATAACCATAAAAGCGCTAGCATATCTATCGCGGAGTATGCAGTTTCTTAAGGGTTGATATGTGTTTTGGGGGTCTCAATCGAGGTCTTTCAAGTTCAAGACTTAGTTAACTAGTTAGACTATTAGCTGTTGCCCCACATCACTAATGTGTCAATTCAAATCGAAAGATATTGATGCTTAAGTATCTGACCCTCTTTTGCTCAGAATTCCTTTCCTAAATTATTTTGCCTTATATGCCATTTGTGGGGGACTGTTAGAGTAATGGTAATGGCAACAAGGCTTTCAAGCCTTTCTTCCTTTTTCTCTCTCTTATATTTGTCTCACATAGAAGTTTTGGGGATATTTTGAGGGGTTTAAATATCCCGTTTTCCTTACTCTTGTTAAATAACTTAAGACTATGGCCTATGGGGTTGAGGGTGTCTTGGGCAACCACACGCGCGCGCCCCGCCGCCCGTCCGCCCGCCCGGTTCGGGCAGGCCACGGGCTGTGGGCCTATCTTATTTTTTTGGAAGAAATCTGTTTAATATTTTTTTTGTAACAGATTACATTGGTATTCCGTAAATCACTCTCTCCTTAATGTGGTCTTCTTGATTTTCCTCATTTGCCTTGAATGCTGCGTGATTCTTGCTTGGTCTTCTGCCCTTTTCTATGCCACATTAATGACTCTTCAATAGCTATATTTTCCCCCTATAAATAGAGGGCTTGGCAGTAGAGCTTCGTAATCAGTTCATATACTTTTTTCCTTCCCTCTCATTCTCTGAGTTTTCTGGGTATTCTTACTGCATACTCCAAGCTCTTGACCGCGAAGTGCACGCGTCCAAGGGTACTAAGTTAACCTTAGGGAGCGACCGGATGTAGCGATTTACACCGTAGTCGAGCCGTAATCGCTTTCAAGGCAGTGGTTCATCCACAACTTAGTTTGTTCTGTTGTTTTCCAACTGTTGTTCATATTAATTTTTCTAACATTAGTGTGTTTATTTGTTTCGTGGAATTTTAAATTAATAAAATTTTAACTCAAACCCCATTTAAGTTCAATTATCTTGTCCTATCTTTACAATAGACATAGCTTTGTAACTTGAAATTTACCTTTGCAAAAAGACAAAAAATCAACCAATCAAGGAAATGTAACAATAATTATTAGAATGGTCATTTGTAAGCATTACAAATGCTCATTTAGAAATTAATATATGCTCATCAATTAGAAAATAATAAATAATAATAATATGCTTTATTAAAAGTAAGGAAATGTAAAATAGAGAAATAACCATAGTAAAATATCAATAAAATACTCTAGATGTGCAAATAAAACATTAGATAAAAACTCTTTCTTTCTCAAAATCAGGCTTTATCCTTATCAATAGTCGTCTTGTAATAACATTTGTAGTTAAAGTATAACAAAATACATAAAAATACCAAAATATTTATTCGAGCTACTTTTAGGGCCTGTTCTTTTTATGGGTAAATTGCAGGCATTGAATGAGAAGAAATGGAACGAAGTCAGAGGAAATGGAATGGAAAAGAAGTGATTTTTCTTGCAGGAGTTGGAATGAATGAAATAGAGTGGAAAAGAACAGAATGAAGTAAGAGAAAGATAGAATTATTGCTATCAAAATGTGGGAAGCAGTGAGAGAAAATAGAAACGAGTGATATTTGTCATTAAGGAGTAGGAATGAATGAAAATGAATGAAAATGAATAGAAAATAATGAAATAATAGGTGAAGCCAAATTTTTTTATGAAAAGAACATACCTTTACACATTATTATATGGACCCTAGTCGATGATATAATTTTCCCATAATTGGCCTTTATGCAATGTGAAGTGACATTCGGAGACGATGTGCACGCGCCCTGAGATGTTTAGAATGAAGATGGTATTCTTAAATAAAAAAGCAAATAATGTCCACTAAATAAATGATGAAATAAAGATGGTATTCTTAAATGAAAAAGCAAATAATGTCCACTAAATAAATGATGAGGCACCTATTGGCAGAAATGAGGAGAGAAAACCTTGTTACTCCCACCCCAAAATTTCCAAGTCTTTGCATGGCTGTCTTCTTCCTGTTAATTTCAAGACAATTACACATAAACAGACTATATTCTCAATTCCCCTCTCTGAAAACAATTATTATTTATAAAAACAATTTAGGATGAAATTCGTTGTTCTTCCTTCCAAAAAAATTCAAAGGTCAGATTACCCAAATCTTTGTTCCTTCCTGCCATTGGTGTTGCTCTAATTTCTCTCTTCTCCATTTCCCTCATTTCCTAGTTTAACTTATCAACAATTTCATCTCCAAATCATTCAGGTTTTGGGTTCCAAACAAGTTGATTTCATCATCCCACATTGTAAGAGTCTTTCATTGATGCAAAATTTTGTCATTTCTTTGCAAATTTGGTTCATTTTGATTTCTGGGTAGTAGCGTAATTGAATTTTCTAGGTGCCCTTATGAATTTTTTTTTTTTTTTTTTTGCTTGGTGGGTTTGTGTTTGAATGCAGATTGTTGAAGACCAAAGCAAAAGGGTACTTTAAATGCTGGCTGCCTGAAGCTGCTTTCATGGTTTCCTCCGGCGAAGGTGGGAGGACAGAGATGGCTACCGGCCAAGAAAATGCAAACAACAATCATAATCGCGGTAAGCCCTAAAATCAAGTTTTGTTTTATCCCTCTTTGAATTGGAAGAATCATTGCCTTATTTTGTCCCTAATTTTGTTTGTTTCGTGCCATTGTTTGCATGCTTTTCAATTGTAACACGCTAAGTCTTTCCTTTTTTTTTTCTTTCCCAAAATTGCCATCATTAATTTGGGGAAAGGAGATGAGGGTGCTAGGGGATTGCATTGATTTATGAGAGTCAGAAACCGATGGCTGATAGTCATAATTTGGAAAGCATGCAATAGTCTTCATTCGAATGTTGAGTCGACTTCTCCCTCCTATATGATATGTAATAGACCAAAATTTGGTGCACCACGTAATCTAATCAACATAGTTTGAAGATTGGAGTTATTATGTATGCCTAAGGCTGACAATTTTATCATGTCGTTGTGTTGGTTTCAGCTACTATAGCTGGTAAGCTTGTTGGATATTGATACCAAAGGCCTATGTTCAAATTCTAGCTCTATTGGCCCTCCTACCTCCCTTGACATGATCAAAAAGGGGAAGAAAAAAGAAATTTAAAAAAGTTCGTGTGGGATCAGCTTGTGCTGGTGATGGGTTGGTTGGATTTTGACCATTTGCTCCCAGTTTATTTAGTCACCCATGTCATGAATTCTCTTCTAAAATTTCTCCAAATCAATGTGGCTAATTGCCAACCCTTGCTTAAAGTTTTGTGATCCTTTCATTTTTTGGGATTGATTTCTTTGTTGTCATCCATAATGGCACATATGTGATGTAAGTGCATTCCATGGTTGTGGTTCTAAAATCTAAATTGGTACTATTGGTGGGTTATCGCTTATCTGTCCAACCATGCGGTACTAATGGTTGTCTTGATGATGTACACAGGGTTGTCTCTATATGAACTCCTACAGGCAGAAAAGATGCAGCTACAAGCAGAGAAAGAAAAGGAGCAAAGAGAGCGACTTGAAAAGCAATTCTGGCAAGAAAATCCAGAGTCGGAGAAGCAAGTTGCAGAGGAGGAACAGTTAGAAAAGAAACAGCCAGAGAAGCAACAACCAGAGAGGAGACTCCAAGAGCAGCAACAGCCAGAGAACCAGCATGTAGAGAAGAATTCACCTGGAAAGAGAAGTCCAGAGAAGCAACATGTCGAAAAGAAATCAGCAGGAAAGAAAAAAAACCCAGAGAAGCAACATGTAGAAAAGAAATCAGCAGGAAAGAAAAAAAGCCCAGAGAAGCAGCATGTAGGAAAGAAATCACCAGGAAAGAAAAGCCCGGAGAAGAAACATTTGGAGAAGAAAGTACAACAAAAGCAACACCTGGAGAAGCAGCAGTTGGGAAAGAAACAACCAGAGAAGCCGGACCCAGAAAAGAGACTACCAGAAAAATCAAGTACAAGTCAGAATTCAGGAAGAGAAAAATCTGGTACTGTGGGATGAATGTTGTAATTTGTTTTAAAGACTAGTCAAATCATATTAAACTAAAACTATGGTTGTCTCGCCTACTTATTCTAACAAAAACTTTGGTTAGTTTCTTATTCCATGTAGTTTATGTATCAGGTGCTCAACAGAAATTAGAGCAACTGCTTAGTCTTCCTGGCAACAGGCATTGTGCAGATTGTGGCGCTCCAGAACCTAAGTGGGTGTAAGTATTATGTCCAGCATTGAAGAATACTTATCAACCATGGGAAGAAACACTTGAAAATAGTTTTAAATATTTCATTAAAGTCAACTGCTAAAAGTTGTTAGCAAGTTTATTTCTGTTGCTCAAACTGCGAAAACATGAATCAATTAATAAACATAAAATTAAAAAAAAGTCCATGTAGATATGGGATGGAGACTTCAGCTTGAATATGCGCTTGAATATGCTTGAGGAAAATGCACTTCTAAAATCTGAAATATGTGCATATTGAATGATGTGCATCATATTTTTCTGTGAATTTCAGGTCTCTATGTGCTGGCGTATTTATCTGCATCAAGTGCTCTGGTGTTCACAGAAGCCTTGGCGTACATATAACAAAGGTATGATGCCATTGGTAATGTCAACAATCTAGTTTAATACCCTTGGAAAATATATAGTTAGAAGTTCTCCTCTTCTGACTAATCTGGCGAACCATAATGTTTGGAACTGTTCCACTTAAAGGAGTGGGTCTTCTGATTTGTTTAACGATTATGAATAGTTTTGGCAACGTAGATTTAAACTGTAAATTTCTTCTCATAAATTATTCTTTTCAGACGGTGCAGTTCTTCTGAAGAATTGTTAGTTTCTAAGTCTTTGTCTACCCCTGAAGCCTCTTTACAGAACCAATTCTGTAGTTTTTTGCTTAAAACATTGTTAATGAGATACCTTTTAAGGCAGAAGCTTTGTTATGAGCATAGATTACAATATTGCTCGGATAGGAAAAAGAACACAGTTTTGGAGATGACTGAAAGGAAAGTTGGAAGACTCAGCGGCTCAGTGCTTGTTTCTCATAGTGGGAATTTGCTAGCTTAGTAAATAATTAGAACGGATTTGGGTTTAAATCACATCGGCCTATTTCCAACCCAAAAACTAAAAAGTAAATGTTTGTTTCACTTAAGAACTATAGCTTCTTTTGCAGTATCAATTGTAAGAAGCTAACATAGTGAGGCTTATGCCTATGGCAGGTTCTATCCGTGAACCTAGATGAATGGACAGAGGACCAAGTTGATACCTTGGCAGACATGGGGGGAAATATTGCAGCCAACAAAAAGTATGAAGCATGCATTCCTGTACATTTAAAGAAACCAAGACCAGATTCAGGTATAGAGGAGCGGTCAGATTTTATAAGGTAAAAGACTGCACTCCTGTGTTCCATGGAGTTCTGCAGTAATTGCTGGGGATTTTCGGGATATCTGATTTATGGTCTCTTCTTTGCATCTCCAGGAGGAAGTATGAGCTGCAACAGTTTGTTCTTACAGATGAAAACATAAGTTGTCCGTTTCCACGTTCTGGAACCTCATCATCCTATCAAAGCCAGTCAGCCAAGAATTTAGTGCTAGCAATTGACAAGAAACATATTGACAAACAAGTGAGCAGCCTCCGCATTTCTGGAATTGGTCATGCATTTAGAAATAGCTGGAAGAGAAAAGAAGAGAGTAGAGGAGGGCCAGGTGGCTTTAAAAAGGTTGAGTCAGCGGTAATTCTCTATGTTTTCCTTCATCCTGCTTTCCTGAAAGAATCAGCTTGAGTGGAATTTATGCAGTTCCATTTATCTATGATCACCGTTTGGTCCAGTTGAGGGTTCTCAAGCCTAAAAACTGCAGGAGCCAGGAGACTTCGCTTTCATATGAAGCACACTCCTAGAGATTTGGCCAGCTACAAATTGCCTAATTTTTTCATATATTCTTGTCCTTTGAGCAGATTTTTTAAGTGCACATCTAGAAAAGCCTTTTAGCCCATTAGATTACTATGAAATTTTGCTCCCTTGGACTGGGGTTGTTCTTTAAGTACAAATATGAAGCTCTGTAGCCAATATGAATTTTTTCTCTATGTGTTGACTCACAATAAAACTATGATTTATGCTATGATATTGCTGCATTCAATGGATACCTTTTTCCAAGCTACTTTGTCTTACATATTTAAATTTTGTGACAACAGCCAGGTATGATTGAATTCGTTGGACTAATAAAAGTAAATGTACTTAGAGGCACCAACCTAGCCATCAGGGATATGGTGTCTAGTGACCCATATGTCATCCTTTCACTGGGTGGACAAGTAAGTATCTTCAACTATTGAATCTCCAACTATCATCGGTTCACTGCTGCCTTTAGAGGAAGTTATCTTATGATTGATAAAATTCCTATGAAATTTCCTGCAGTCAGTGAAGACCCGTGTCATAAAAAATAACTTGAACCCAGTATGGAATGAAAAGTTGATGCTATCAATTCCTGACTATGTCCCGCCGCTTAAATTGGTGAGTTCTTTTCCTTTGGAAATTATCTAGTATGATAAGCGTTTTCATTTGGCAATTATCTAATATTATAAGCGCCCAGGTTTCCACAAGTTCCTATCAAGTTGCTAAGCTAGCTAATAGCTGTTTTGATACTTCTGACTGATGTATGCCGGTGAGAAGTTGAAAGGTTAGAAATGTCTAGTAAAAGTTGACAGCCGACAAATGTGGAATGAATTAAAAGACATGCTGTTATCAACAAGAGGCATGCTGATATCCGTTAGGGGCATGCTGACATTGATGAGACATATATAAGTCGTCATCTTATACAGAGAGAACAATGGATAACTAGGGAATTATTTTGCATAGCTATATTATCCATAAGCCGGATGCTACTCTTTGTAACTTTAGGTAAGGTAGTCCGGCAGTTAGATTCATTAGACCTCTAAAAAAGGTAGGTGTTTGATCAAGTTAAGAAGCCAAAAACTGGCTTGCCAGACAAATAGACCAAATGTGAAGCAAATTATGATGCATCAAACTATCATTCTAGAATTTAGATAACCCTAGATGGGTGGATCTTACAATTTGTCAAATAACCCTGTTGTGTTTATTTGCAGCTTGTGTATGACAAGGATACGTTCACTACTGATGACTTCATGGGTCAAGCTGAGATTGATATCCAACCATTGGTCTCTGCTGCTCAGGCTTGTGAGCGACATTCTATAGACGGGTCAACCCATCTTGGCAAGTGGTTGGCAACCAAAGATAACACACTTGTAAAAGACAGCATAATCACCCTCAAAGATGGGACAGTAAGGCAAGAAATGTCAATCAGGCTGCAGAATGTCGAAAGAGGAGTCCTGGATCTGGAGCTTGAATGTGTCCCGCTCACACAATAGAATGTTGATGTAGAAGAATTTGCAGAGTATACACTGTAACATACAATTGGTCCCTTGCTTGTTGAAGGATACATAAAAACCATTCGACCGGGAAAAGAAGAAAATGTAGATCTCTCTTTCTTTTCCCCTTTGTTTCATGCAATATTAGCGAAAGGATCAAGATTGTTAAATGTTATGGAGGCCCAAATGCAAGCCTCCAGTTGTACAATTGTACCCTTCAATGCATATTGGCTCAAAATTGAGATTCAAAGAGCAGAATAAAATCATTTTGAGCAGCTTTCTCTATCTTATTTATCCTGTTATTTGTTTCATTATACCTCTGATTTGTTTATATATATATATATATACACACACACATATATATACGTATATATATATACATATACATACGTACATATATATATACACATACGTACATATATATATATATATATATATATATATATATATATATATATATATATGTGTGTGTGTGTGTGTGTGTATATACACACACACACATTCCAATTTTTGTCATTCGATTCCTTACCTGCTTCCCATCTCCATTCTCTCATTTACGTCCCTCATTTATAATCTTTCTTTAGGTAAATTATGGTGAATTAATAGACTTGAAGTAAGATATGAAAATTATCAAAATTTTCATAAGTAAGAACTCCCTCATTTATAATCTCCTTGAGATACAATACCATCATGGGTAAGAAACAGACCATTTCTATAAAATTATCAAAACAATAGAAAAAGATGAGTTTCCATTATTTCATTTTATTTGTTATGAAAGTAATCTAATCATCTTGCTGAGATGTAAAATATCAAAATTATCAAAATTTTGTGTTAATAAATTCATTATGAGTCATGTAGATCTTTTATACACATGCAATGTCAACATCATAATCATCCTAATAATCCAAGATTGGCTACGACTTCCTTTTGGATTATTAATAAGGGGGTTTTTTGTCGTACTTTGTGTAAAAGGTAGTCCCATAGTGATCAGACGACCAGTGCATGGTGGCAATATAGCATATTAAGGTCATCTTCCACAAGGATTAAATTGATCAATCGAGGCTATGCTCCTCAAAGATTGGCTAAATGAAGCAAGAGCGTTGAGATCAAAATTAAGCTTAGCCCGAATCTATCAAAAGGAAATAACACCTAGGAAATTGATCACTGAACTTAAATTCAATCCAAGAAATTGCTAATCATTTCACTAGTCAATCAATTTAACAATAGTCAATTTATCACTAATCTCTTTCAAGACATAGCGAACTGCCCAAATTCAATCAAGCCCATACTTTTGTGATTTTCAATTGGATTTAGACCTTCTAGGCATATGGATTATCTCAATTGCTCTCCCGATTGGCGTGACTTTCTCAATACTCTGCACAACTGGGTACGATTCTAGTTTTCCAGTTATCAAACTTGACCTTTCACTTCTTCATTCAATAACTAAGATCAGGCAAGCAAATGACCAATAAACTCACTTGAAAATAATACCTCTAGATTGGATTAAAGAAGTAATTAACCTAGTTCAAAGAATTAACAACTAGAACCATAAAAGTCAACAAGGTTGTCCATATCCAAGATTGAAAATATAATCAAACTACTATCTAATCTAATCTAATGAGAGATGCGGTGTGGGCAGAGAGAGAGAGAGAGAGAGAGAGAGAGATGCTCAAATTCTGAGTGTTTGAACCTCTTGATTGCTTGTCCAATCTGCAATCTCCTAGCAAGTCCCCTCTGGTTCTCCCTCAAACTCCCTTATCTTAAGGGTGGACGAAGGTGCATGGATGATGGTGGCAAATAGTAGAGGTAACGGATGCCTAGATAAGCCAGAAAAGAGCGCCTAAGTAGACAACATCTTCAAGGTAATGGTAAAAAATGAAGAAAAGCCGAATAACTTCGTGAAAACTGGCTTGACACAGCATGTGCTAACTGGCACTGATAGAATATTGTAATATTGTAAATACACTTTATTTCCTTTTTGTGATAATATTGTAGCTATGGTAGTGTCCTTATGTTGGTAGAGATTATATGCTTACCAAACTCTTGTGATTGCTTAGCCGCCAAGTGATTAGGGTTAGCACATTTTATTTCATTCCCTCTTGTATACGTAATGGGTACATGGCCAAGTAAAAATATAGCATTGAAACCGAGACCTTGGAGGCTTGTGTTCTACGTTTCCAAGCAGCACAATTTTCTACATAGTATCAGAGCATTGATCCATATTTTTTCCCCCTTAAAACCAAAACACAAGAAAGAACAAGAAGATGAGTAACGATAAAACAAAAGAATTTGTGATTGATAATCAATCACCCTATTATCTTCATCCCTTAGATGCGCCTGGGGCAATCATCACTGTGCTCAAATTTGATGGGAAAAATTATGAGCTGTGGGAGAAAGCTGTGCAAACTACGTTAACGGCAAAAAATAAAGTGGCATTCATTGATGGAACAATTACCAATCCGGAGATGACAAGGGAGCCTATTCAGCCGAGGCTAATGCATGGTTTATTGTGAACTCCATGGTCACTTCTTGGATTCTAAATGTTATAAATCCTAAACTTCATACAAGTATCACCTATGCTGATTCGGCTCAAGCCATATGGAAAAATATTCAAAAAAGATATGCAGTACCGAATGTGCCAAAAATTCACTGGTTAAAGGCTAAGATTGCTTTATGTAAGCAAGGCAATCTGGATGTGGTCGAGTTCTTCTCAAAGTTGATGGGACTTTGAAGTGAACTCGAAAATACTATTAAGTGCCCAACTTGTACGTGTGAAGCCGCAAGAAAATACGCCAAGATGGCCGAGCAAGACCGGGTCCATCAATTCTTGATGGGCTTGGATGATGAGGCATATTCAAACGTCCGTTCTCAAATTCTTGCCTTGGACCCGCTTTCATCTCTCAACAAAATATTTAGTATGGTTCAGCAAGAAGAGAACCATAAGAGGGTGATGAGTGAACGGGAACATAGGCATGAAAATGTAGCTGCTTTCGCGGTCACTCACTATAACAAAGGAGGACAATCTGGTGGAGATTGGGTAAGTTGTAAACATTGCGGCAAGAACGGTCATGAGGAATCGAATTGCTTTGAGCTGATAGGATATCCTGCTGGGTGGACGGCACAAGGCGGACAAAGCAGCCGGGGCCAGGGTCGAGGCCCTCACAGTGGAGGCCGAAACAATAGCAGCCGTGGGCGTGGTGGCTACTCATTGAGAGAGCAAGCAAATTCGGCCTAGCTTCCAGATAGCGGCAGCAGCAAGTCAGAAGAAGGACGTGCGGCTTTGTCCAGGATTATAGACGAACAAGTATAAAAATTACAAAGTCTCATCGAGACTCCAAAAGACAATCATGAACACTTATCGGGTAAGTGTGATTGGCTCTTGGATAGTAGTGCTTCTTATCATATGACAGCGAATTTAAGCTTGCTTTCTCATATCCATGATATTGATGCCGTACCCGTGGGAATGCCCAATGGGGTTACGACTTATGCCAATAAACGAGGATCCATAAGGCTAAATGACAAGTTGGTATTACATGATGTGTTATATGTGCCTAGCCTCAATTGCAACTTGATATCCATTGCACAATTAATTGAAGATCTTTGTTGTATTGTAACATTCACCCGTAAGTCATGAGTGATACAGGACCTTACTACGAAGATGTTGATTACATCAGGTGAGCATAAAAGGGGGTTTTATTTCTACAAAGGAGTGACGACACAAGCTCAGGCAAACAAGGTGATAACTTATGAGATATGGCATAGACGATTAGGGCATCCGTCAAATCAGGTATTATCTGGTTTATCTAATATTATTTCAGGAATAGTTGGTAGTAGTAATTAATTGGATTTATGTGATGTGTGTTTAAGAGCAAAACAGCCTCGATTGCCTTTTAACGTTAGTGAAAATAAAGCCTTGAAACCGTTTGTTCTTATTCACTGCGACATGTGGGGTGCTTATTTTGTTAAGTCTTTTTGTGGAGCAGGCTATTTTCTAACTATCTTGGATGATGCTAGTTGTTGTGTTTGGGTATACCTTATGAAGTGCAAAAGCGAAGTATCTCAACTAGTTAAAGATTTTTGTACTATGGTACAAACTCAATTTAGTACAAAAGTTAGAACCATTAGGAGTAATAATGGTAGTGAGTTTATTTCAACTCCTATGAAAAAGTTTTACAAGGAGCAAGGCATAGCACATGAAACTAGTTGTGTTGACACACCCGATAAAACAGAAGGGTAGAAAGAAAACATCGTTACATTCTGAATGTGGCAAGGGCCCTTCGTTTTGAAGCTCATTTACCTATTGAATTTTGGGGAGAATGTGTCTTAGCTGCAGCCCACCTTATCAATCAAAAACCCATAAAAATTCCTCATGGGAAAACCCCTTGTGAAGCATTGTTTGAGGCAATGCCATCCTATGACCATATTCGGGTGTTTGGGTGTTTGTGTTATGCATACAATAATCAAAGACAAAAGGATAAATTTGGGTCACGTAGTAAACGGTGCATATTTGTGGGGTATCAACATGGTCAGAAGGGTTGGAAGTTATATGATATTGAAAGCGGAGACATATTTGTTAGTCGCAATGTGATATTCTATGAAGAAAATTACCCATTTGCATCCCAAGCAGCTACAGAAAATAATGACTTAAGCAAATTGTGAGATGATACGGGATGGACTTATGATGACAGAATGGAGGATTTCGGGACTGGTGGGCAACCCAGCGATCTATCCAAATTGACTCAGCCAAGTCCAGCAACAGCTGTTGAAGCAGCTGGGCCGGCCCACATCAGCAGCGATCAGCAGGCTTCCTCCGCTACTGATGGGCCAGATGGTACTGTTGGGCTGAGTGCCACTCCTTGTCCAGCTACTTGTTGACCACAGAACGCCCAGCAATTGCAAGTTCCACTCATTTTCCCTCATGCCCAGGACACGGTGCAGGCCCAGGAATCCCAGCCCAGCCTGGGAGACTCTGCCAACAGGGGGAGTTGCTCCTTTGGCCCAATTGCACCATCGACCCAGACTGTGGATAGTGGTAAACGGGCTCGGAAAACACCTATGCATCTCCAAGATTACATTTGCTGTACCGCTCAATCTAAAACCTCTCCTTCCAATGCAAGCCCAATTCAAAAAGTATATTTAGGGAAATCATATCCCATTGCTAACTATGTTACATGCGATAATTTTTCTAATGCTCATAAATGCTATTTAGCTGCTATTACTAAAGTTGTGGAGCCTAAGTTCTATCATGAAGCGGTAAAGGATCGCAAGTGGCGGGAAGTGATAGCCAAAGAAATTGAAGCCTTGGAGTTGAACCAGACTTGGCCTATTGTTGACTTACCTCCAGGACGTAAGCCCATTAATTGTAAATAGGTATATAAGGTCAAGTACAACTCGGATGGAAGTATTCAAAGATATAAAGCCCGCTTGATGATTCGAGGCGACAAGCAAATCGAAGGTTTCGATTACAAAGATACCTTTGCCCCAATTGCAAAAATGGCAAGCGTGCATTGCTTTCTTTCCATTGTCGCAGCAAAAGCATGGACTCTTCATCAAATGGACATCAATAATGCATTCCTACATGGAGACTTAGATGAAGAGATTTATATGATTCTACCTCCTGGATTCAAAACTGCAAGTCCTACCAAGGTTTGTTGTCTCCAAAAATCTTTATATGGGTTAAAACAAGCACCTTGCTAATGGTTTGCGAAGTTATTTTCAACTCTTCTGGCCTATGGGTTTGTTCGTTCTTATGCAGATTACTCTCTCTTCACATATCTAAAGGGTAACAAATTTATGGCTTTATTGATTTATGTTGATGATTTGGTACTAAGTGGGATGATGATAGTTTATGCGTCGAGTTCAAAGCCTATCTTAATCAGTGCTTCCGTCTAAAAGATTTGGGTGCGCTCAAGTATTTTTTGGGTATTGAAGTGACCCGTAATGAAAAGGGCCTCTTCCTCTGTCAACGGAAGTACACCTTTGAGGTTGTTGAAAAAATGCGGGCTTCTTGGAGCAAAACCGGTTGACTTCCCAATGGAAACTAACCATAAATTGGGCTTAGCAATTAGAAAGTTACTTAAGGATCCATCTTAGTACCAGCAACTAGTGGGCCGTCTTATTTATCTTACACTCACTCGACCCTATTTAAGCTACTCCGTTCACATTTTATCGCAATTAATGGAAGCTCCCTGGGAGACTCATATGGACGCGGCTCGACGTGTCCTCCGTTATCTCAAAGGCAATCCCGAGCAAGGTCTTCTTTTGCGGAGCGACTTCGATTTACGCATTGTTGCCTATTGTAATTCGGATTAGGGGGCGTGTCCACTGACTCGTAAGTCCCTTACTGGTTATTTTGTTACATTAGGTGTCTCACCCACCTCGTCGAGGACAAAGAAGCAGACTACCATATCCCGCTTCTCAGCTGAAGCGGAATATCATGCCATGGCCACAGTTAATAGTGATTTACTCTGGGTTAAATCCTTCTTGGCTTCCATGTGCATATTTTCTCCCTATCCTATGCAATTATTTTGTCATAATCAGGCGGTGCTACATATTGTTAAGAACCCAGTGTTTCATGACTGGACAAAGCATATAGAGATGGACTGTCACTTTGTTCAGGAACGACTTTTGTCGAGTGAATTGGTGACTCGATATATCTCCTCAAAAAATCAAGTTGCTGACATCTTCACTAAAGCTCTTGGCAAGGCCCAATTCGCTTATGTACGGTCCAAGTTGGGCATCGTTAATCTACATGCTCCAACTTGAGGGGGAGTGATAGAATATTGTAATATCGTAAATAGATTTTATTTCCTTTTTGTGATAATATTGTAGCTATGGTAGTGCCCTTATGTTGGTGGAGATTATATGCTTACCCAACTCTGGTGATTGCGCAGCCCCCAAGTGATCAGGGTTAGCACATTTTATTTCATTCCCTCTTGTTTGTGTAACGGGCACATGGCAAGCAAAAATATAGCATTGAAAACCGAGACCTTGGAGGCTCGTGTTCTAAGTTTCCAAACACCACAATTTTCTACAGGCACGGTGGGTTGTGTCAGGTGGCACAGCCCGTGTCCGCCAGCATGGCTTGGCCGTGATTCTCACTGCATCGCTTGTTTCCTTTGCTTCGCTTGCTTTGACCCATTTTGATCTCCTTAAATTGTGTCAGGGACGATAGGCAGGTCATATTGGATACTTTTTGGGCCTCCTAAAGTTCTTCTTTCATCCAACAAACCTTCAAGTCATTGCTAGCTCGGTTCTCCTTGATTAAGATCTACACAAGCGCACCAAAAACACATACACAGGTATAAAATGGAACAAAGAGGCATCAAATCACTATAAAATGCATAACCATCCCCGAAAATCTTGACATTAAACATCCTCAAGTCTACGCATATGCGACATTCATTAGATAGTTTTATTACGTAGGATACTCTATTCAATTTATTATAGTTTCATTATTCTTTCTCCTTCTCTAATGCATATCATTTTTGTACCTTTTTAATTGGTCATAGATAATTTTTTGACGACAAGAAAAACAAAGTACGATGATAAGGACAACAAATGCACTGTCTAAGGTTTCTATGTTCATAATATCCTAAAACACATTGTTTGTCATAGCAAGAACCTGAATATATATTCAGATATTACACAACTTCTTTACCAATAAAACAATCCCAACCCAATTTTTAATTAGCAATTTATCAACATACCTTATTAACTGTTCAACTTACGGCATGTTCTTTTCGTTGGTAAATTGGGGTAGCTAAAATGGTGAAGTTGGTTGAGGTACGTTAAAGTGGATTGAGGTTGGTATTTTTTGTTAAAGTGGGTTGAAGTTGGTTGAAGTTAGTATATTTTTATATGATGAGTTGAAGTTGGTTAAAATAGCAAAAATAAAATTTTGGAGGAGGTGGGTTAAAGTTAGTTGAATTGGGTATTTTTATTGAAGTGAGTTGAAGTTGGTATTTTTTATTGAAGTGGGTTGAAGTTGGTTGAAATAGGTTGAAGTTAGTAAATATAAAAAAAACCAACGAAAAGAAGAAGACCTTGTTCATGAGTCCTAGTTTGTCTACGTGCAATTTCCAGACTTAATTATCTATGTGGTAAGCATATATGAAGAAACATAGCTCTTTATTATCAACTGTCTACTGTTTAGGAATGACAGTTATATCTAAATTTGAGGCAGATTCGATCCGAGTTGAAGCAAAATTATTCCAGTCGAATCCAGGAAAAAAATTTGAGTCCGAGTCCGATAAAAATAATCTGAATCTGAATCGGATTCGGATCAAATTTAGAGGAAGGCTAAAATCCGATCCTATGTTTCAATGCGATTCAACTAATTTTTTAAATATTTAAATTTTAAATTTTAAAATTTGAAATTTAAAATTTGTAGAACTTTAAAATCTACTCCCTGCCTTCCAAATTTGATTTTTATTTTTAATTTTTTTTGGTCAGAATGTTAATTTTAATTTTTAATGAATAAAAATAGAAGCCCTAACAGACGCTTACCTCTACCCCCAATTAGCCGCTCCTCTTCAATCCCCTCACTATCCTAAGTTCTTACCTCACTCCTCAGTCCTTACTGGCTCTCCTCTCATTCCATGCTCTTTCCCTCTCTATCTACTCTGTTACTAGCCACGCCTTGCCGCTATCGACCCTGTTATAAGCCTCTTCTGCTTGCTGGCCACTGACGGCAACTGTCTCCTCACTGACCACCAACAGCAGCTCGTTGAATATGAAATATATATCTTCTTTTACTCCTTGCTTAACTTAAATTTTCAAATACTTGGTTAATATGATAAAAGTCGCATCGATAGGTGGATAAAATAAGATTGAATGATAAAAACAGTACAAAATTATTTCGGGGCAAAACTCAAAAGGAATAATTCCGGATCAGATTAAATATTAATCTGACTCCGATCTAATCCGACTCGGATTGAATTCGGAGGCTCCCATCCGATCCATTGAATCGGATTTAGATCGAATTTTTGAATCTAAATTTAATCTGATTCAGATTCGAATGTTGCAACATCCAATTGAAATCCGATCCATTGACCTTCCTACTACCATTTGATAAAAGTTCTAGCCAACAAATAGCAGTGTGTAATTTACATTATATTCTTAAGAGTGCATTCTTTCAGGAGCCATATTGATAGCACTCACTTTGACTCTCTCTCTCCCCCCCCCCTTCTCCCTCTATCTCTATTTCAGACAAAAACAACCAATTTCTTAGGAGAAAGGAAAAGAAAAAAATGCTTCTGAAATTTTCACCAGCTTTCATTGTCCTTCCCAACAATGGTAGTTATCATCAAAAAGACAACCATATTTTCGCCTTTCCCATATATCGACGAAGTCTCTGAGGTTCCCTCCTTCCCTTAGCCTCTAACTCTGGTCCTTTGTGTAGCAGATTAATTCCATTGAACCTTCCAAACGAGTACGTTTTGTAATCCGTTTTATGTACCTGTTACAATATAAATGTTCGTTCTTCAATCGAGTTTTGAATGACTTCTTCATTCTTGTGGGTGTTTAGAGTGATCATCAAAAGGAAAAAAATCGTTAATGATTGTTTATTAAATTATGCATGGATAACATTTAATGTATGTATGAATAATTTATTATCTTTGATATATGCATGAACAATAAATTTTGAGGTATGAATGAATGATCTTTTCAGATATGTATGAACAGTTATTAGTCAGGATATGCATTCAATAATTGGATCTTACTTTTGCTAATGTAGCGTCGTTGAACATACTCTCTTGAATAGTATATATTCTTCCAAAAAAGAAACACAAGAAAGGATGGTGGAGAACTAGCGCATACGCAGTTCATGTGTAGATTGCACAAATGGATAGTAATTTTACTGAAGTGGGATCCATAACTATATACTCTTGAGAGTATATGTTCTTCAAAAAGAGAAAGGATATGAAGTAATCCCTCATCCAAGCTGGGGAACTTGCGCAATGAATACTAAGAAACCTCAGTACACCCATCGAGTAGTATAATTTAGTTTATTCCTTTCCTCTCATTTTTCTTGTCCATTTTCTTTTTTGTTCCTGTTGTTTGGAGGGGAGGGGGGACTTAGGATGCTTTTCGCTTTCTGATAAGATTTTCTGCATCTGAATCTCCCTAAATCTTACAAAGGCTGAATTAACACTGAGTGATAAGGGTGTTGTTTTGGAGGCAGAGCCTGCAAAGAGAAGAAAACTACCCAGATATAACAATATCCAGAACACTAACAGAATCATTCTAAGTACATCTTGCTGTGAAGCATTCAAAACTCAAGTGCACTAACAGCAAGGCAGCCTACCAATTTTCAGTCAATTCATCACAATTCTAAGCCAAATGCTTAATTATGCAAGCAAAGAGAAATTTCTCATAAGTAAATGTCCCGTATGAAGGGTGCAATTTTCATGAATGATGAAGCCAAGGTTCATGGGGACAGACTTCCCCTAGGAGTTGCTGCCTCTGAAGATACATAGCGAAGTACCAAAGGTATGGCAGCAAAAGCAAAACATTCATTCCTATCAGTCTGCAAAGAAGAATCACAAAAAGCAGGCAAAATTCTTAGAAAGGGAATGGAATAACCCCCAGGTAAAAGTAAATTATCCCCAGATCACCTGATCTTGCACAATCAACATCAAAAGCAGCAGCAAACGTTTCCCAGACCTACACATCAAAGTTAGTCCCAATGCTTTGCTGCATTGACACTGTTATATTGCATAGAAAATTCAAAATGATTTGATACAGTCTGGCAAGTGAGAAGTATGCTCATAAATAAACTCGATGAACCATGTCATTGATGCATCAGGGTAAAATCCCCATATTCTCAGGGTTCATAGTCTCTGTGTAAGATGCTTAGGTACAAAATGAGTGCAGGAAACAGTTCCAAGCAAGAAACAAGTCAAAGAAAAGCATTATGGAACCTCAAAGCATGTACAAGTGCACATACCATAATTCTGAATTCTCCATCAAAGCTCTACTCACCAATTGGGCAACAATTACAGCTACCCCTCTCATCAGAGAGTCAACAATTTGCTCGTGTCCTGTGTACATCTAGCTCAACAAGATAAGCTTCATGAGCTTAGCCACACAATGACATTGGCACAGACAAAACAATGTACCTTTGCAAGGATACCGTTTCGCAAACCACAATGTAGCAAACCAAAAGTTCAGTAATTTCATGGTCCTGGTCTTTTATACAATCTACAATAAGGATGTCATAGCTCTGATCTATGCTAGCACAAAGCACAGCCAACAATTGACAAGTTCATTTTTAAACAAGAGCCTTGAAATAATACAAGAAGGGAGTTGTTATCACTTTACAAAAGGTTCATAATAGCTACTTTCTTCATATGGAAAAACAAAGAGGAATAACCCAAGACAAAAGGAAATATGAGTCGCCAGAAGAAGCACAATTGCACATCAAAAACTCGTCAGAGTTGTCCACCCAGTCTGATAGGCAAATTCTACAGTCATTCTTCTCCTGACAGAAGCATTTGCGAGGGTCAAAGAGGATGAGCAAAACCAATGCCTTTAATATACAGAAACAGCAGAAGTACATCGTAGACTGATAGAGTACCGATCTCCCAAGCTACAATGGAACACACCAATAATTATATTGTCCTCTTTTCTTTTTCTGCTTTTCTTTTTTTTTTTTTTTTGGGGTGGGTGTGGGGGTTTGCAGGTCGAGGTTTCTTCTGTTCTCAATAAGTAGTTACACTACCTTACTATCAATGCCAAATTTCTTGTTCATGATGATTATATGAACATTGCATAACCAAATCTTCAAGATAAGGCTGGAACCGGTGAAAAAGCAGTCATTCAAGCCAAACCATACGCTACTACAATTAGATCATCAGCTACTAATATTCCCCAACTGAATAGTGGATCACAGCAAGCAATCGCAATCATAAACAACATTCAGGACACCGAATAAGCCCATTCTCATTGCAATCAGAGCATCTCCTGACTGCCCCTTCATCCTCATCAAAGACCTTCCTGCTTCCACTACAATTCCAACAAGGCACAAACCTGACATCCCCACAGGTGTTGCAAACAAACCTTCGATCCCTGATGGGCAACGTTTGGAGGAGCTTTCGAAGCTCCCCCGTTTCATTCAAATGCCTAACCACTTCAACCCCACCAATGTATCTCCCCTTAATAAACACCTGAGGCAAGCCCACATTCTTCTCCCCTAACAAACCCTGCAATTCCTTCCTATATGCAGCATCCATTGAAATGTCTCGCTCATCAACAAACACCCTATACCCTCTAAAGATAATCCGGACTGTATAGCAATCCTCGAAAGTCCTCCTAATTCCCCTCAGACTAGTGAAATACAACACAACTCGATCCTCGGTACCTGGAAATCGAATAGGGGAAGCATCTAGAATCGACCAAGAATCCCTCAAATCTGTACTGAATGACCTTGGGGGTCTTGATCTACTGTTGATAGATTGATGGGAATGTGAATGTGACGGCGACGACGACAAGGATGATGATGAAGGAGATTGAGTTGGAGAAGATGAATTAAATGATCTAGGAGTAGGTGTTTCAAATAAAGTTCGAAGGTGCCTCACCTTTCCCTTGAACGAACTACTGGCTGAATCAAATGGGTTGTACCATCTCTTCATCGGAGCGGCATTTCGATCGGAAGGAACGTAGGGTTTCTTCGAAAAAGGGCTGGCCGATGAATGAATTGTCAACGATCGATTCAAGAACGAAGGGGGTTTGGTCGTGGGATGATCCCGATTCTCTTCCTTGCCCTCCATGAATTAGGGCTTCTGTTGTTCCTGCAAAGTTATCAACAATTGAAGCTGAAATCAATCAAAGCAC
This sequence comes from Carnegiea gigantea, assembly GCA_029747015.1. Classification (NCBI taxonomy): domain Eukaryota; kingdom Viridiplantae; phylum Streptophyta; class Magnoliopsida; order Caryophyllales; family Cactaceae; genus Carnegiea; species Carnegiea gigantea. The sequence continues at coordinate 205,216 of JAKOGI010001235.1, forward strand.
CACCCTAAGCAATGAACCTGGGTGAAATCCAATAAAATTAAGGATTGATACGTGGGGAACTTTAGGGTTTAGAAGGTGGAAACAGAGGAAATTTCACGAATGAAAGAGGGGTTTGAAGAAAACGGTTGGAATTTCAGGTGGAAGAAGGAGAGAATGAGGTTGGAAATGGTGGGGTTACATTGCATGAGCTGGGATTCTCTGGAATTTTTCTGGGTTAGAGAGAGAGAGACAAGAAAGAGAATGAAAACTGAAATGAGGGAGAGAGGGAGGAGGATGGAACATAATGAAATGCCAACTATGGTTGAGAGCAAGAAGAGAGAGAAATTCAATTATTATTATTTTTTAAATCAATGAAAAATAAATGACAGGGGAAGCGGGCAATTTTTTTCAGCTTTTTATTATTTATCATTTTAAAAACAAAAAAAAAAATCCTTTTTTGCGGTTGATTAAATCAGATTTTGAGTGAACAACGCAACAAGAGGAGGTAGTTGACCGTTGGGATTAGACTTGGCGCCAATGCGGCTCGACTTGTTCTTCTCCGCTTCCGCCCTGTCATTTTCTATTTTTAAAAGGCAAATGCTGACCGACGTGCTTATGTAATATATATATATATATATATATATATATATATATGTGTGTGTGTATGTGTGTATATGTGTGTGTGTGTATATATATATATATATATACACACACACACACATGTTGGGTTGAATTCGTGTTCGTGTCAAACTTAAACGGGTTAAGAAATTCTCAACCTGAACCCAATCCATTTATTAAACGAGTTGAAAATCTTGATCTGCACCCGTTTATTTTTTAAACGGATTAACCTGAAATTTACCTATTAACCTGTTTAATATAAACGGGTTAAGTTCAGGTTATCCGATTATCTGTTTAGCCACTTAATATTTTGACTAAAATTGATTACCGAGCATTATCAATCAAATTTTTGACTTTAACATAATGCAAACAATGTCCATGATTCACATGAATCACAATCACAAAAGAAATATCAACGTAATTAAACCCCACATTTTCGCAATTCCCTTAAAAAGTACATGGTGATTGGGTAAACAAGTCAGCTTATTTAATCTATTTAATTAAACAGGTTAAATAGATATTTTTTCGTGTCAAAATTTTCAACCTAAACCTAACCCAATTAATTAAATGAGTTAAACGTATCAATCCATTTAATTAAATAGGTTGAAAATTTTTACCCAAACCCACTTAATTTCGCATTCGATTCGGATCGGTAATCGTGTCGGGTTAACATTTGACAGCCCTAGATAAGAGCTTCTGCAAAGAATTCTAAATTGCTATTGATGTGAATCATGTGATATATTTATCTATTTAGTTTGAACTCATGTAAAGTTGAAAATGAGCTGAGTTAGTTTAATGGCCCCTTATAATTTGAATTAAAGCTTGAGGTAAACTTGGCTTATTGATATTTGGCTTGGATGGTAGAATGCTTAATAAATTAAGTCAAGATTCACGGAATTCAGGTTTATTAAGCTTATTTACATATTTGGAAAGAGGACCATACTCAACGGTTATAACTGGAAATCTGTGTAAAATGCGTACATTCATATATTAGCTTCAAAATAAAATTGATCCTGCCCTCTCTCCATGTGTGTCCTTGATTTATAGAATTCTCTAGTGAGAGAGAGAAAACTCTAATGAGAGAGAGACCATCTAATAAGAGTATGAACCCTAGCCGCTCATGAATAAGCCTCTAGAGCTACTTTCTCCTCAACACCTACTGGTAGAATTCCTTAGCTTTCCTCTATACAGTAACAAGCTCTCCATTGATGCTACCTGACTATCCATCCTTCCCCAGCCCTTCTTGCCAATGCTTCTTTACCCAAATCTGGGTCTTATGAGATATTTTTTTTGGCCTTGCCCTATCAATTTAGAGCCTTCTTTGCCTATCACACTATCGCTGTATGATGCTTTTTGTGGGCTTTGTCCGAATCAAGGCATCCAATTTGCAAAAAATTGCTCTAATTTTGATGTCCAGATGGATTTATGGATTAAATCTCTCAAAAATTGCACTCCTCCTAGCTCCCTCTTGGTCTTCCGTTCTGGCCAACTCTTAGCACTATTCTGGTCTTCAGGATCTAGAGCGGATTCTCTACTAGAAGCTGTTCAATCTCATGGAGCGTCAGCGATGTAAAAGAGTAACTCTGGCAGAATTGAATCCATTCGAGACAAACCTACAATTTTTTGGAGGATCTTGCTTCAACCAAGTTATGGAAACCCTGAACCTTGTCTGGTAAGATCCTTATTTTCTGGATTGAGTTCACCTCATCCAAGATAGACATATATATATATATATATATATATATATATATATATATATATATATATCTAATATTATATATATATATATAATATATATATATTATATATTATATATGTTGCTTATTGCTATCCATAGAAGGGTTCTACCCATTGAAGATGTATGGCCGGAATCCTCATCGGTGCCAATGGTCAGTGGAGAAGGCCCTATGCTTTAGGGTCTTGTTGCTAGTGATGAGTTTTGCCACATTTGTCATCCTTGCGAGGCCCAAGTAAGTCTTCTTCCTCTCTCTATTTTGGTTAATGTTGTTTTTATCAAATTTGATGGATGTTACCCACAATGTAATTGGTGGATTTATGATGTAAATGGGAACTCGAGTTCATGTATGAGGGCTTGCTCTGATCATTACACTGGTTTTTGGGTCTATTTGGAAGATTTGTGATATGCCTTCTTTATCCTATCTGAATTTTAAGGGGATTCTAGCGAATTCGTCTATGGAGTCTTAGATTAGAACACTCTTTGTTTGGGGGGGGTTAAATTAGCATATAGTATTGGGCTAAATTTATACAGTCTTGTAATAAAGATCAGTAGGGTCGATTGCCTTATGATGTTATTCATGACCTATACTCTTATCCACCTTTGGGATGCAAGCATCTATTTCCACTCTCGCTTGTTGATAAGCCTTGGTTATTGCAACATGAGAGTGTTTTGTGTGACCGGGGTTTGCACTGTTGCTGAGATTATGATTTATTTATGTATGTATTGGCATAGTTGGGGATGTCTTTTACCTGTGATTCATGGCGTGGATCACATCCTCTACGAATCTACAGTAAGTATGATATTTTCATTATGTCTAGGTAGATCTATTACGAGCAAGGCCTCCAGCTATGACCCTTTTTGGACTATTCTCATTGGTGTCTTGTTTGCTCTTTTTATTGTTCTATGCCCTTATATGGTAGGGTTGTATAGTTATACTGTAAGAACTTTATATTTTTGTTGTAGATGCGTGCGTGGCATCTACCCCTTAAGAATTTTACTAACTCTGAGTTATGGGTATCTATAAAGTCTTGGGTTATTTTTAAAAATATTAGACTATGTATGCAAAGCAGGATTAAGTGTATGTATTACTTGCATCTATCATTTACCCTTGTTCCCCTATCTTGTTTGTCTCCAGCTTCCTGGAGTTCTATTAATGTCCTCTATTTAATTATAAAATGCCTTGATTATGTGGAGACTATTGTGGAAATCTTCAAGCATAAATCCATGTTACCTTTACTTGATAGGGTGACGCTTCAACTGCCACTATCTCTTTGCGAAAAATTGTACTGTCTTGAAGTTCATATTTGTGTGAAGGCATATGCCATTCTTAGATTTGTTTGCCAGGATATTTTAGCTCATCATGTTGGACATTACTTTCAGCTGCATAATTGGTGCAGGTTTCACATACCAATTTCATCGACAACTTTTTTCTGTATTATGGCAAGCGAAAGACAATTCAGGGTTATCCCATTTTTCTTTTCCAAGGCTAATCCTCGGACTGCTTACTGGCCTCAACAAATTGTATATTTTGCCCATAGCGAGCATCCTTTTAAGCTGTTACTATGTATGCATCATTTCTCTTGATTTTTTATTCAGTGTGCAGGAAGTTGAGCTTACTAATTGGTATCATAGCCCCTGGCAGATCTTTCTAGCTCATGAAGGCCCTATGGACCATTAATGGTAACTTGGTCCATATGGATTTAGTCCTTACTGGTGTGGCGAAAGAAAAACTAGATGAGGATGTCCTCTCTTGTTTTTCTAAGGCCCTTATTCAGAATGTCCTTGGGCCTAAACAAAGTTCTATGCTTATATTGCCTTGTTTAAGCATCACAAAAATGTTTTGTTTTGGCATATATCTTATCTCATCTTTTTTAATAACGTAGAGCTCACGAGCCAAGTTTTGGGAGTGTACATTGTTGTATTATCAAGGGATTCTATTTTTGGCGGGACCAAAATGGTATTCGATAACTCACTTGTAAGCAACCATGCGTTTTTAAAATTTAGTTGTCATGTATTATCTGTGTTGGCTTACTTTGACCGAAAGTTTGGCCTAGTCCAGCTTATGTCACCCTCTTTTTTCAAGGCTATTGCATATAATCTCTTCGAGCCTAATACTTGGAACCTCGTGGGATTTTACCTTTTTTTAGACTTTATGCTTACCAGGTTGGTTTTTGCGATAGTTCCTTAAAAAATCTTGCCGGAAGTCGCCACAAGAACTACAAAAGGACAATTTCCCTCCTAAGTGGGACTTTAACTAAGCGCTTCACATGAAAATTATTTGTTGGAATACCCAAGGTGTTAAAAAACCTCAAGCATTGCAAGAAGTCAAATTCATAATTAGAACTCATAAGCCTGATTTGATCTTTCTTTTAGAAACCTTGGTTAATGAAACTAACATTTGTAGAATTCTCCCTAAAATAGGATTTGAACATTATGATTTTGTTCCCCCAGTTAACCACTCTGGGGGGATAGCAGTCTTATGGAATAATGGAAATATTCATGCTTCAATTTTACTAAAAGAACAGCGAGCAATTCATATGTTGGTGCATGATACAAAAAATGCTAAGAATTCAATCATCTCAGGAATTTATACTCTAGCACAAAGTAGAGATAAACATGATTTCTGGGAGCATCTATCCCAATTACATAATGTTATAGATATCCCATGGTGTATGTTGGCGGACTTCAATGAAATAGACTTCCCTAATGAAAAATTAGGAGGACCTGTGCCACATATCAACAGATTCCAATGTCTAAATAGCTTTCTTTCAGCAATTAATGCAGAGACTCTCCAAGTAAAGGGCAGTATATTTACATGGAAAAAATGGGTGCATATGCATCTTGTTTACGAAAGGCTTAATAGAACAATTGTTAGAAACGACTGGAGTAATCTTTATCCCGATGCTTATGAATTACATGGCAATTTTTCATATTCTGACCATTGTCCCATTATTATCTCGACCCATGTTCAGCATGATAAGGGTAAGGCATTCCCGGTCCACTTTCAAAATTTTTGGTGTAAATACCAGAATGTTAACAAGATAGTTCCAAAAAATTGGAAAAATCATCAAAGAGGGACTAACATGTTTAAAATCATGCGAAAGCTGAAAACAGTTAAGCACGATGTTAAAAACTGGTCAAAAAAGCACTTTGGCAACATTCATGACACTCTTACGAGAAATGCTCAAAAAAATTGAGTATGTCGAAGGTAGGCTAATAGCTCAGCCGGATAGCTACAGATTTAACTCGTGGATGCATCGACTCTTGAAACAAAGGAAAAAAATGTTGTTGTTTAACCAAAAATAATGGGGCAAGATGGCTCGAAAGGAATGACTGGTAAATGGTGATAGAAACTCAAAATTCTTTCATAATAGAGCAAACTCAAGAAGAAAAAGGAAATTAGTTATGAAACTCCAAGATGATTGTGGCATTTGGATCAATGATCACAAAATTATTGCCACCAAGTTCATTTCAGATTTTACTTAGCGATTCAAGTTTGCACACAACATTAATAGGGTTATCACAAACCTGGGGTTACCAAGACTAATTTCAGACGTTGATAAGATAAAACTCACTAAACCTCCCGACTTGGATGAGGTTAAGGATGCACTATTTAGTATTGATTCTAACAAAACCCCAGGGCCTGATGGTTTTGGAGCAGGTTTTTTCAAGAACTATTGGCATATTGTTAAGAAAGATTTGTTCAACTGTATTCTTGAATTTTTTACGAATGGAAAAATTCTGAAGGAAATTAATCATATGTTCATTGCCCTTATCCCAAATATGTCTAACCCCTCACAAATTAGCCATTATAGACCCATCAGCTTATGCTCAATGATTTATAAAATCATATCTATAATCTTGGTTAACAGGCTAACACCAGTTCTTGGCAAACTAATTTTCCCGTTCCAAAGTGCCTTTGTTCCGGGGTGATCGATACATGATAATATCCTGCTTACGCACGAAATTATGCATAAGTTTAAGAACCTAAAAACCAAGGCCGCTTGGGTAGCTGTCAAGTTGGATATGGAAAAAGCTTATGATAGGATTGAGTGGGACTTTATCCTTAAATGCCTACAAGAAATGGGGTTCCACCCAACTTGGAACTCTTGGATTAAGGAGTGTATCTCCTCAGTCTCATATTCAATAATAGTGAATGATGAACCTCACGGTTTATTCACTCTGATTAGTGGAATCAGATAAGGAGATCCACTCTCCCCCTACTTATTTATTCTATGTATGGAAGCCCTTAGTCATATGCTTTACACAATAGCTAGCGCTCCAAAATCGGATATAGGAGTTAAGATAATTCCCAGGGATATCAAAATCCCATGCCTGCTTTGTGCAGATAATTGTCTGATTTTTAGCAAAGCTAATTCAGACAGTTGTAACAAGCTCAAAGGTACTGTGCTCGATACCTTTTGTTCGACCTCAGGGCAACTAATTGATTACCATAAGTCGATTATGACCTTTTCTCATAATGCCTCTACTACAGATAAGCATCTGGTAATTGCTATTTTCAATATCCCACAGAGGGAGTCCTTAGGTAAATACTTGGGTTGCCCTATTTTCCAAGACCAACCTTCAAATTCAACATTTCAAGAAATTATTAATAAAGCAACTGCTAAATTAGAGGGTTGGAAAGCAAACTGCTTGTCTAAAGCAGGTAGAATGGTTTTGATACAATCTCATATGGAATCACTACCAGTTCATACAATGCAATGCTTCAAGCTACCTCAAGGTACTAGTAAATATCTAGACAAGTGTAATAGAGATTTCTTCTGGAAAAAATCTAACTTAGAAAAAGGTTTACCACTCATAGCTTGGGACAATATATGTTTGCCTAAAAGTATGGGTGGCCTAGGGTTATGCAAAATTGAAGCCATTAACAAAGCCTTCTTGGAAAGTTCTCACAAATGCACCTAGCCTCTAGGTGCAGTCTATAAGGCAAAGTATTTATTAAATTTTGATCTTCTTAGTTACAAACAAAAGAACAATGATTAGCCTGTATGGAAAAGTATTCTAAAAAGTAAAGATCTTCTTAAGAAAGGTATCTGTTGGAAGATAGGAAAAGGAGACCAAATTTCCTTTTGGTTTGACAATTGGATTGAAAGCAGGAATCTAGTAGAGATGGGAATAGATGGAGAAAACATTCCCCAACCTGATGCTAAAGTATGTGATTTTATTACGCAACAGTCACAATGGCATGTCCAACACCTTAAGCTAGTCCTTAATAACCACCCTGTTATCCAAAAAATTCAAGGCATCTCTATACTCGCTCATGAGACAGAAGATTCCTTCTATTGGGGATTAAATAGCTCAGGTGATTTCTCCACTAGATCAGCCACATGGGTAGCACATGATGGCCAATTCCATGAAACCTCTAAATGGTCTTGCAATTGAATTTAGAAAATTGATACTATGCCTAAAATCAAAGTTTTCCAATGGCAACTCTATCATAAAGGCCTACCATTGAGAGGCAACCTTTTGAGAAGGGGACTAAACATCGATCATCTATGTCCTAAATGCCTTGGTGACATTGAGTCAACAGAGCACCTATTTAAAGACTATCAGATAGTCAATAACGTATGGGAAGCTGCCGACAAACATCATTGGCTTTCACTCAGTGTTTCTCCTGCAGGATGCAAAGACCTATCACAAAGCTTGGGTCAGATTCAGGCATCTCATAATCCAAAGTTAAAACCGAAGTTTTCTTTCCTATGATTGAGCATTTAGAAATCTAGGAATGCAACGGTATTCAAAAATAAAATTTCCAATCCCCTTGCTTGCCTAATACGGGCAAAAAAACTAGTGCAAAATGGAGAATCCGAACTTGTATATCGGTTAATACTTTTTAGGAGGGCTTTTTCTCCCCCTTTTACCTCAATTCATCTTGTGAGGTGGTACCCCCTTCCTCCAGAGTTCGTTAAACTTAACTTTGATGGATCACTCAATAATTCCTCAGTAACAGGAGACTTCATCATCCAAGATTGGACCGACAAATTACTCAAGGCAGGAGCGACTTACTACGGTAACACTTCAATATTAGTGGCAGAGGCTAGAGCATTAGGCGATGGGTTAAACTTGGCAATTCAAGTGGAGTTCGACCATTTAATTGTGGAAGACGACAACAAGATAGTCATCCAGGCTACAGAAGAAAAGATTCACATTCCTTGGTAGATCCATTATATTATTAAGGATATCCAAGCGTGGAGAAATCAAGGCATTGAAATCGTCACCAATCATGCATTCAGAGAGGCAAACATAGCAGCCGATTTGCTGTCTAAATTCGGTCATTTCGCCACTGATTCAGTTTCATTTAATATATGTTTTTCACCATTTCTTAGTACAATTTTAGTTGATGATGTAGTTGGGTGTACTCTTATGAGAAGAGGCGCCTAATATTGGTATTATATCTCTTTTATCCTTGTAATATATATTTATATATATTAACTTCAAAATATATATCTGTTCCCTACTATTTTTAGTTGGGATTAATAGTCTTTTGAACTTAAAATAAATTTCAAGTTGATCATTCTTGAAGTAAACTTCAAATCGGTCATTTAAAAGTTGAAATCATACCCCCCCCAAAAAAAGGTACACTACCGATATGTCATCATTAGGTTCAGGCCTGGCTTGCTCAAAACTTCGTTCAATTGAAGCTTGGCTCATGTTTGAACTTAGCTTGAATGCTTAGCCATCTGTATGTTAACGTAGTTAAACTAAATCTAGTGCACATGTGCTCAGCTTGTCCAAGATAAGACTCCTAATTGTGAGATTCACTATTGTTTATTAGTTTAAATGTAAATAAAAATGATTTTTGAATACATCTATAACAATAATTCTAGAAATTTTATCAATCGAGCAAGAGTTTGTCTTCTTTGGTCTAATCAATCAATATTTGAAACTAATCCAAATATAAAATTCTTATTCTAGATTTTTTTAGTACTTATGCAATTCTTTAAACTATAATAATGGATCTACCTCATTGAATTTAATATTAAATCTTTTATGTTTCATATTTGCATTATTTAAAAATATGTGCGTCAATTCAAGTTTATTCATATTTCAAATTGAGATATTCATTGCAAATTTTGGATAAAACATCGAAGAGAAGACAATATACTAATGTAGAGTAAAATAGGATAGCAGTTGGTATTGGAAAAGATTGCCGAAAACAAGACACAAAATGTAATAGGTGCTGACTAGCTCAGACACAATAAGTCTAGCTTAATTGACGTGTCTTTCTCTCACCCAAAAAAAAGTTTGTATTCTCCTTTTTATTGTCCTATAACCCAAGGGATTATCAGTATAGTATATATTTTTTTGTTTTAAATTGTTATAGTATATAACAATACAGATATTGATATAAACTCTCATATGTTGCACAAGTTTGTTGATAATTTGCCATGTATTTGACTATTTGATAAAGAATTAGCCATATTATATGTCAATCATAGTACACAGTGCTGTCGATGCGGTGAGTTCTTTCTCTTAGGTTGGGCTAGTATTGAGTTGGCAAGTTCGTTTGTGCACAAGAGCCTTATAGTTCGTTGAAATTAAAAAGAAAAAGGTTATCCTGACAATAGTCGGATTAGAGTTAGGGGGGGAGAACTTACAAAGGTTTTCTTTAAATAGCTAACTTGAAAATCAATAAATATGGGTGAAAATCAGTTTTTGAATACGTTTATGAATTTTAAAAAAACCTATACTATAAGAGTTGCACTTTTTATAAGTTGATAATAGCTCGACTCTGTAGAGAGTCAAAACCAAAATTAAAAACACTACTATGGAAACCACGCCTTTCTTCCTTAGAGATAAGGATGGATCTAATCCCTTAGTATTTTTGCAACTTTTAATCAAGAAATTTAAAAGTGCACGTGTGGTGTAAACAAATGAAAACAATTATATAATCTTACTAAAAATTTGAACCACAATGCAAACTTATTTCTAAAATACTTGAATTTGATTTTATAAAATTGAAATTACATATCCATCAACGCTTGAAGGAATGAGAAACCTTGCAACTTGAGCTTTTTAGACAACTCCACTAAGAAGTTGTTCTGATGGGTGAGATTTTCAAATATTGAACTCCTTCAGCGCCTCTCAACTTCGTCAAATTCTTTTCAACTCCTTCAGGTCCTTTCAACTCAATTCCATTTCATCTCGCTCCTTTCAACTCAGACCAACTTTTTCCGACTTCTATTAACTTCTTCCAACATCTGACTCCAAAACTTTTAACCCCCCAAAAAAAGGCCCTTTATGATAAGCTATCAATGTTGAAACTTCAGTAGATATTTCTAGAACCATCAATTATCATTCAAAGAGGATGTTTGCTTGCACAATCCTTTATTGTTTTTGGTAAGTAGACCCATCCCATTGGTTTCCTACTTCAAGGGGCACCAATGGGCCATAATGGATGAAGAGCGCGGAGGATTGCCAAAAGCTAGAGAACTAGGCCCATCATCTGCACAAATACAAACAACCTTCACAAAGATGCAACATGTGTTTCCCCCCAACCTAGGAAGAAAATGTGAAAGTGTAAGGACCAATAACCTTGGGGAACCAATGTCGGATTACAAGTCCCTCGACTTTGTTTGTTGGGTATTTATTTCTATTTATTTTGAAAACTGACTATTAACTTTAATTATTATTATTTTTTGAAATAAGAAGTTAGTAGATTTATAAGAATAGATTAAGAAACTAGATCTATATTTTGATCTAGGAACCTGGTCGGGTTCCCAGGTTAGAATCAGGTCCAGTCACCTAATCCTGATCCTTGGCAGTGACTGATATATGTTTTAGGAGTAAGGTAGCTTGCTTGATCCAGGAACCTGACCGGCTTCCTACGCCAGTGTAGGGTCTAGTTCCTGGTCAAGGCAGTGCCTTGGATTAGAACCATTCTACCAACAGATAAAATAAAAAATTAAAATGAAATAAAAGTAAAAAATAAAAATAATTAAATCATTAGTAGAGTCGCTAATAAGTTTTAGGAAAAAACTTAAAATCGCAATTACTTTTTCGAAGCGAATCATAACAAATAGGTACAACCGAAGGGACACTGAAAGGAACAATTGCTTTAGCTTCAAAAAGGTTTTCGAAAGGCCCTGAGTAATCCTGGTGTAGGGACTATCTTGACTCATTAGTCTCGAACCGAGGATCTAGATTGGGGCCGATGGTACAATAATATAGTGGAATGCATCAGATCACCACCCGTCGTCACTGATAGCCTCTACTATTCAACATGAAAATCAAAACTTTAATCATACCATCATATAATTATGTAGCAAATTAGTATGAGTCAATATTAATAAAGCAAAAAATACAAAAAGTAAAGTAAATAGATTACAATAGGGGAAGGGGAACTGACTACCTAAAGACTGCATCTTTAGCAATTGTGAAATCAACAACCATAAAAGAAAGATCTAGTATAAGTGTAGGAGACAGATAGAAATTTTGGCCTCAGATAACCCGACTGATTTACCTAATAACTCAACAAAGTGACATCTTTTCTAATTAAGCTTTCATGAACTTAGTAGAAAACTTAGGATTTCACTTCTCTAGTTTCTAGTATCTCTCTACCAAAAATTTCTTGCAACTTTTCAATTCTCTCACAATGACAATAGCTATGTGAAGTCACTGATGATCCCAACCCTAAGGGCAACCCCCCTTTTATAGCGCGTGAATAGACCAATTTAGTCTAGGAAAAAGAGATCAACTCCTAGTCTTGTTAGGCTTCTTCTTAACAGGTTTGCTAATTTAGCTATGAGTCTGACTAATTAAGCACGACAGATGAATCAGCCTCAGAGTAGAACTAGGATTAATTAAGCATACTTAATTTCAGAGTCAGAAAAAGCACAGGAGCCCTATCGGGCTTCTTGTTGGTGACCTGGTTGGTTCAACTTGAGCTAACCTATTAAGCCTAGTTAATCGCACACTATCCTCGAACCTTTATGTCACTAATTGGACTCTTATTTTTATTAATCACTTTTCTTGGGCCCCCATGTGCATAAGGGGGGTATGATTTTTTGTCATTAGGCAATTAAAATATAGATGCCATTTTTAGGCATCTACAGTAAGCCCCTACTTTGATCGAGCCTGAGCAAGGTGATAGTCAAAATAGCAGTCTTCACTTATAGCTCCTTGTTTGGTTGTGTTGATGTGATACCCGAGTCTGGCCACTGTGGGCCTTGAGATTCAGTGTTCACCAACGTTCATCGTGATGGTGGCCTGATGATGCCCCATTGTGTCGGGCCAGCAGTGTTTGTTGAGATGTCCCGTTGTTTTGAGAGCCAATGGCTGCCCTATTGTGCCGGGATTCAGTAGGTTAATAATTTTATCCTTTTGGTGGTGTAGTAGATTCTTGAATTTATCCTTTCTTCGGACTAATGGACCTTTCACCGGTCTAGCGGACTTATGAATTTATCATTGTCACCAAATTAGCGGACCTTTCTCTGGTCCAGCAGATTTGTGAATTTATGCTTGTTGCTGAATTGGTAGACCTTTCACCGGTCTAGTGGACTTGCGAATTAATCCTTGTCTAGATTAGGGGACCTTTCATCGATCTAGCGGACTTGTGAATTTATCGTTGTTGCTAAATTAGTGGATCTTTCGTGGGCCTAATGGACTTGTGAATTTATCCTTGTCGCTGGATTAGCGGACCTTTCGTTGGTCTAGTGCACTTGGGACCTTTTACCAGTCTAGCGAATTTGTGAGTTTATCCTCGTCGTCAGATGAGCGGACCTTTCGCTAGTCTAGTAAATTTGTGAATTTATCCTTGTTATGTGTTTGACATGTGCTAGTAAACCCAGTCGGGTCCCCTTTGCCATTTTGCCCAGTTTTCTTCTTAGTTTTTTCTCTTTTGATAAGGTGTGCATGAGAGATTGCTTCTATTACGGAATCAGCCGGGTCTTCAGACTTCACCTCTTCCTCTTTTGCTCTAGGATTCTTGCTCTTTGATTGATTTTTGAAGATTACATGTATAGGGAGGTGTACCAACTGGGTCCCTATACTAGCATTCCTCTTTTTCTTCCTTATTTTTAATGCACGTTAGACGATTGAATTCTTAGGTTACTCCCTTTATTGCATGCATAGATACTAGCCAGGTCCCGTATGCATTTGACTCTTCTTTTTTGTTTTCTTTCTCCTTGATTTTGAGTGTTTTGTTTAGATGCTTTTAGCAACCGGTTTCCACCTTCCTTTGCTTGCCCTTTTTTCTATAAATAGCCCCCTTGGCCTTGCATAAATCACACCATTCTTGCATTTGAGTGTGTATTTTTCTCTCAATTCTTTCCATTTTTTTTTCTCCATTAGAAATATCGTAGTTATGTTAAAAAAAAATCATGAGTGTACGAAGAGCTCACCTACCCTGTAGGGAGGAAATGCTCTCTCAAGATTTCTTCATTAAAAGAGAATGGAGGTCTGTCGATGCTTGGGATGGAAACTAGATCCCAGGTGTCATGCATCTAGTCATGCTTCCATAAATGCAGTAAGTGTTCCCATCATGACCAACTCTTTCACCTTTTTGCTTCTACCATGGAATCTTTCCTCATAACGATCACTTCTCCTATAGCATTCTTATCAACTTGAAGCATGACGACGAGTAATGGGTGTAACATTCGCCCGAGCAGTAATCGGGCATCATTCTCACTCTTTTTCTTCGCAAGACCATTTTTGCCAATCTTGGTAACCATTATCATTTTTATTATTTAGTCAGCCTAATTGACTTGAACAGAGTACGAAACTTAAACGGGGGAGTTTGTACATATTCCATTCTTATTCGTAGAATACACCAAGGAGCGTAGACCTAGTGGACTTGTGGGGAAAAAAGTACAAGTACACCTCTTGGTGGTTTATGGAGAGTTATTGAGGTATTGAATTTCCCCCTTTTACTTCTCTTTATACGCGATAACATTTGACACTAGTTGGTTCATTTCACAGCTTTGGTTTTATAAATACTTCTTAAATCTTTTGTCGAGGTCATGGGTACCCACAGGCTTTCCCGTGATGGCCTAATAGACTAAATAAAATCAAATTCGGTGACAGTTCGAATTAAGAGATCTTTAATGCTTCCGTGCAGCTATCAATGCCTCAGAAACGCTAATGTCAGTTCCTTTGAAACCACCTTAACCTCAGGATTTTACTCTTCTGAACTTCTCCTTTTAGCAGGCTAAGTTTTGTCGAGTGAGAATTGTGTCCCAACTCTTAAAGTTGAGGCTGTTGAATTCTACACTCAAGGGCGGGTCCTTATGGAATGACCATTCAGCTTCATTTGGTACTTGGGTGAATGGGTTATTGCCAAAGTTGCTAACTAGTGGCCTTCCTTTGTTCCCCTAGATCCGCTTTGGTCTATATTTTATGTGAGATCTCTTACTCTGGATGATATAGTGCAGGTGAAGGCGGGCATCCATTTTATGGACTATGTTGACCACCATAGCAATTATGCCACCCATCTTTAATGGCTCATGACTCATTTGGCATATTTGTCTTCCTGTTTCCTCCCTTGACTCATCATCTTTATGATGCTAATATTCGCAATTCTTCTTTATAGGTAATGGCTACTGAAGCTCCTATACCAAGCTTTGATGTACGTGTTGTTAGAGAAGGGGAGCAGGCAACTTATGTGGAGGCTCCGCTGGTTTCCAAGTTAGAATGTAAGTCTGTTGCTTGCCTTCTTGTTGTGTGTTAGATCATACCCTCCTAACTGTTTCTTCTTTTCAATACAGTCGTCAATAATAAGGACTGATAATGCATCATTTCAACTCCATGAAGAGAGCATTTGTGAACCTTTTTACCTGCCCACCCTCAAACAGATGAGGTGATTTACTCCCTTTAAGTTGATCTTTTAAGTTGCTCCCTTTCATTAACTCTTCTTCCTTTGTATAAAATAGGCTTACAGGCGATTTTTAAGCCACAAAGGTCTCATGGCTCTCGTTCCAGAAGGAGTTCTTCTACATGAGCTTAAGACATTCTTGAATCCTCTTGTACCAGGGAAAGGAGCCCATGTCCGGACTCTCTATTAAAGGTGAAACCGCTTCAAATTTGCAACTTTGCAAACCCTTATGCTCTATTAACTTCCTTGGGAAAACCCTCTGTACCCCGTATTTTATGTGGTAATCCCTCTTCTATGGTTGCGCATGATGATCATTCA
Organism: Carnegiea gigantea; assembly: GCA_029747015.1. NCBI lineage: Eukaryota > Viridiplantae > Streptophyta > Magnoliopsida > Caryophyllales > Cactaceae > Carnegiea > Carnegiea gigantea. The sequence goes on from JAKOGI010001235.1 coordinate 220,701, forward strand.
TGCCATTCTTGGGTCCTTGGGAGCAATCCTTGAGCTGATATAGGCACCAATCATGCCTCAATTGATTCTGGTATGCTTTGGGTTATATCGACTCCTTCTTTGGTAGAAAGAGCAGTAGGTTCCCAGATGATCAGTAAAGGCAACTAATTAGGTCTATGTATGATGCTTTCACTATGACGCTATAATGTAACTTTACTTTTATACAATGCTAGCTTCATGCAAATTTTATACAAGTGACTTATGACTCTAATGTATATTAGCCCCCATTCACCCAAAAATAAAAAGACACAAAATTAAAAAAGACATATTAAGTACTTAAGAGCTCTGTGATCCTGAGTAATAATTCAAAAATTTTATTGTATAATTTCTAAATTACAAGTAATCTACGTTAACAAGCCAAAAGGGGAATGTAAACATTTTAAAAAAATGCAGAAAACGGCCAAGTGACTTGCCAGGAAATCGGTTGGGTTCTTCTCTGGGCCATTCTGCTGAGTCCTACTTGGACTTGATGTTTTGCCTAGTCTACTTCGGACTCAACTGTTGAACTCGTGAAGAATAGGAGCCCGACCGGTTCCTTAGGAAACAGTTTGATAGAGTTCTTCTTAGACTTAGATTAGCTTTCACTGCAACTATACATTAAGGTTGCTTATTGCTCGAGATTCCATCAATTGGTAGTGAGACTCATAAGCTATTATAAAAAAAATCACAATGTCGTTTGAAAAGATACTAACTTTCTGGCTCCTTTCCTCTGATGCTACAAATAAGCATGACCTTAAGAGCCTTCACTTGAATGGTCTTCTTAGCTTGTGTGAAGTGAAGATTTCTCAGGATTTCCCTAGGGCTGCTTCTACTTTCTAGGATTTTGAACTTTAATCTTCCGTTTTAAAAAATGCAAATTATGTCCATTAGAGGAAGAATATAGTGCCATTATTAGTTTCCCTCCTTATTGAGATCCTGTCCTGTCTTACATCCCTAGGGGCTTTTCTTCAATATAGTCATGCCTAAGGTATGCGTAAGGAGGATGTGGCCACCATACTCTTTGGAGATGAGGTAGACTTTATGGCATTGATATGTTATCTTCAAAAGAATAGTGAACTCTTAACAGTGTATTTAGGCGTAGGCCTACCCTCCTTTGTCTTCTTGGGGTCTTCCTATTTGTGGGTGGCTCTACAAATAGAGAACCTACGATGCTTTTGTGTATACCAGAAGCAATGCGTTATGGCCAAACACTAATGCGACTTATTGTTGCTGAGACTATACTATGTTTGGACCGCATCCACCATAATCCAGATCAATTCTTTTCAGGTAGCCCGTCATTACTGCACCTGATCTTCAAGCCCATTGGGCCAGAGATCCTAGCTGGGTTTCCCTCTGGGCCCTTCTTATTTAGTTTTCTTGATGTTCTGCTTTTTCTTTTTTGTGTTCTTACTTCTTTGCGAACCCGGTCGGTATTCCCTTATGTCTTGCTCGCTCTTCTTTTTTTTTTTTATTATTTTGCTTATGTGTAGATTTGGCTATTAGAGCATCTTAAATAATAGAAATTCCAAGTAGCATGGACACGTACCTAGCCTTGTAATTTTGCCAAATGAGGAGACTATTCAAGAATCAGTCTATGGCAAGCTAGATCAGTTTCTTGGAGAAGGATAACCCACTCCGTTGGGTTGTTCATTGCTGGGGCATATGATGATTTGTGATCAATAAGGGAACTCTTGCTCGTATCTGTTTTATTAGCTTATTCATGAGAACTTGTTTTTTTCCGGGTTGAGTAATGAGGCAGTTCAGTTATAGACAATGCATCCCTGCATTAGATTGCATTGTCCTTAAGAGCTATAAGAATGATCTTGTCGACCTTAAGTCTTGGGTGGACTACTGGCTTTATCATCCTACCATTTGATATCATCTGTCCCATGCTCCCCACATGTCTCTGAGCATGCTAAGGAGAATGCTACTACGAAAGGAACAACTGAGTATGAGTCGTCGCAAACTACGAAGAAGAGAGCTAAGGATCCCACCCCCCAAAAGACAGCACCCTCAGTCATAAAGGATAAGAAGCTGAAGAAGGATTAAGAGTTTTACCTCTGCCTCTTATTTTGAAATAAAGTTTTAATGCTTTCTCATAGTGGCATGCTATTAGGAGCTTCATTTTAAGTTGTATATTTTCAAAATTTTGGATGACAGTAAAAGTACTATAATTTTGCACTTATTACCATTATTAAAAACCCTTAAATTATTCGCACTTTTGCTGATTTTATGACCCTATTCCTTTTCTGCTGGTAACACTTAAAGTTTGCCATGAGGGAGGCCCAGTCCATATTCATTGAGAACTTGACCCGGTTTACACAAAGGAACCAATCGGTTTTCCCCTAGCTACCCCATTAGGCCTACCCGTTTAGATCATGATAGCTTATTTAGATCCTAGTAGGAATGGGTAGTAAGTATTAGGTTTGGTTGATAGGGTTTCATACGTATTCGAGGTATGGAATTAGGCCTTTGTAGTTTATTAATTATATCTTTATATATTTATTTTTGTGTAGGCTTAGCATGGGCCTTGTAGACCTGTTATGGGTCCAACTAAAAGGAAAAAATCAAAACTCTTTTCTTAAAATCCTGTTATGGGCTTTATATTGTTAGGCATAATATTTCTTCAATTTATCAAGATTAGTAAACTAAGCACATTCCTCTCAATTCATACCCATAGGCTTCATTGCTCATTCTGGTAAGATAGTTTTTATGATGTATGGCCTAGCCAACTAGGTCTAAGTTTTCCTCTTAGTTCCCATATTGGGGCCCTTATTTCCTTTAAAACCACGTTGCCTTCCTCAAGGTCCCTTGCCTTAACTTTCTTGTTGAAAGCTCTTGAAATCCAGTTTGGTAAATCTGGACATTATGTAACGCCCTTATGCTTCTTTCCTCCAACATCACCAACTCTTCATATCAGGCTTTTGCCCACTTCGACCTTGGGATTTGACTTTCCACAATAACCCTAGACAGTATTACTATTGATTGGAAGTACCGCTTCCATTCCATATACTAGAGACTATGGTATTGCTCTCGTAGAAGCATGAATTGATGTCATATATCCCCATATAGCAACTGGGAGCTGTCAAGTCAATCTTTATGATTCTCAACCATTTTCTCGATTATTCTAGGGACGTTCTTATTTAGCCACTCCGACTGCTCCATTTACCTGAGGACGACAGTGACATGACTTGTGATGCTGAATCTTATACTTTTATAGTAGAGCTGCTACTTCCTTTCTAAAGTGGCTTCCCTGATCATATTAGTTCATGTGGCATGCTATATCTACATACGATCTAATTGAGGAGGAACTTAGCCACATGCTTTGAAGTGAGTTTAGCACAAGAGCCCGCTTCTACCCATTATGTGAAGTAATCGATTGCCACAAGCACATATTCATATCCACCAGTCCATTTTGGTGTAATCTTTTCAACAATGTCGATTCCCCAAACTGAAAAGGGCCATGGAGAAGTCAATTTTGAAAGGAAGGAAGGAGGCTAATGCTACAAATTAACATATGTCTAGCACTTGTGACACCTTCTTACATATGCATAGCAGTCTGCTTCCATTGTAGACCAGGAATACCCCATCCTTTGGACCTTTTGGCTGGCATTCAACCATTCATTTGTGGCCCACATTCCCAACTATGAACTTCTTTCATGATTTCTCGGGCTTCTTCTTGCGATAAGTAGAGTAGATTTATGCCCATATCCCATTTTTTGCATAGTTTTCCCTTATCCTGAAAATATTGTGAGGCCACCAACCTTAACGCTCGCTGAGCTTTCAGTGAGGACCCTGGTAGTTATTCTTTCTTCATTAAGTATTAGTAAATAACATAATACCAAGTAGTGAGGTCAACGCAACATACTTCAATTGTATAACTGTGAGCTGGTTTATTCCTCCTTTCCATTGAAAATGGTATCGAATGGATACCACTAAGAATGTTGAATATTGAAGCTAATTTAGCCAAGGCATCCCTGAACTGATTATCTTCTCAAAGCAGACAGGTATAAGTGATGTGAGTAAAGTTCTTGGTAAGATCCACATAACAAGCTTAGTATGATGTCAATGCTTCACTTCTTTCTTTTCTTTTTTGTGGGATCTGATTGCTTATCAAATTGGAGTCTTTGTATACTTGCAGATTCTGTACTTCTATTTGTACAACACCTTGTAACCCGATAATATAGGCTTCATACTTTGCCACATTATTTGTAACCTCAAAGTCCAATTTAATCGAAAGCGGGGTATGTGCTTGTAATAGCCCGAACCTAAACCATGCTAATTACTTTGGTTAACCTCTACTTAAATTAATTAATTTGTGTACCGCATTTCAATTCAGCATTCGATATATTTATACAAGTGCAGGTTGAAACGATAAAGTGACCTCGAAATAAAATTTAATTATGTCCATATTAATTCCTTTGGAACATATAAATAAATACCTAAAAGGTAGATAAATAAAACTAACCCATTTATAAAAATGGGTAATCATGTAATCTGCTCACCTACCTTGTACAAATGAAACTATAGTAAAATGCGAAGAATAAGTTAATTAATATGGGTGGAATCTATAAACTTAATCCAAATCAACCATGAAACAACTAATAATAGCTCAAACATTAGCCTCACTTTAACCCAAATATTTATTAGTTAAAAAGAAGCATCGTTTCATTACAAAGGGAAAAAAGGGCAACTGGGGGCTAAAAATAGAAGAAAAATCTGGATATGGGGGTTGGATTTAACCAAATTAATGAAATTAAATAAACCCCCTTCTTTTATCCGCCATGCAGCAACCCCCACCCCCCAACCCACGCCCCTTGCTCCCCTGCTCCACGCACACTAGCTCTGCATCACCTGCTATCGCGTCATCCAGAGGCCACTGCCGAACACCAGTTGGAGCCCAGCCACACCGTTACTGCTTATCTCCCTATCCTCTTGGCCTTATTTTCTTGGATTGTGAGGTGAATCCTAAACCCCTAATTTGATTTCACCTCTTTGCTTCTCAATTTGGTTAGTAAATGTGTTTTCTAGCTTGAGTGAATGCTAATTTGTGTGAAATTGACATAGTTATGGTGAAAATTAAAGGTGGAGAGGGGTTAGGAGTTTATGGATGCTTATAGAGAACTGAGATTTTAGTAGATTAGCACTATGTGTTTTTGTCAATTGATTTTGTGTTTAGAACTTGAGTGTTTTGAGTATGTTTGATTACGGATTGATGAAAATTTGTGAAATGAAGGTGTGTTGTCTTCATTGGAGAGGAGTAATCATGGAATGGGGTTGAGGTTGAGTACAGAGGAAGGGGAAAAGAGTTAATTTTTGAGAATTTAGAAATTAATTGATTAAGCATGTAATTTAGAGTGTAATCTTGGGAGGATTTTTGGAAATAAACTTGTTTAATATAAGTCTTAAAATACATCTGAGAGATTGGAATGTGTTTCTATGTGAGAATTGAGTGGAAAGATTATTTTGGAGATTTTAAAAACCAATTAAATTTGGTATGAATATTGAAGGTTAAACTAGGGGGATTGAATGAATTTTAGTGTGTGAATTTGAGTGGTAGAACAAATTACAAACAATCTAGGAGATTAGTTCTTATGGCTTAATTAAAATGACAAGATGATAAGTTGAGCTTAGTATTAAAGATTAGTTAAGTGTTTAGGAATGATTAGGATTGATTCATGCTTGAGCGGTGGAGGATGACATTTGTTCTTGTGACCAAAATATATAAATAAAGGTCAAAGCTACTAGCGGCCTTACAAAGGAATATCTTCGTTTTGGACTCAAAATCATATACTTGCTACCAAAAATAATCTAGCATGGCAAATTGAACTCAGCTAACCCAAACCTTATTAAAGATGCTTCTCTAAAACTAGTGAAATATCACTTGTAATTATAAATTATTATATTAATGAAAAATAATGATAATAATAATAATGGAAATAATGAGGACAATATCCTTCATAATAGTAATAGTAATAATAATTACAATAACGATTATGATAACCACAAGTGTATTACTAAGTAAAGAAAGGGCCAACAGACAATTGTAGATTACTACCATCGCTGTTGTTGATAAGAAAATTTAGAAGTTACTTGAAACTCTACTAACCAAGAATGTAAATATTTTTGGAGTAGAAATGAGGAGATTTACGTCGTTTCAACACCGTAATCAATTGTGTTAACAAAAGGGAGAGACTTTAAAAGCTCTAGGTATATATTTACTGCCTGTACCCTTCAAAAATTCATTCATCCTTTTAATAAATATCAAAATCTCATAATATATAAGTATTTAATGAATCATTTTCAAGCAATGTTTTGTTACATAATCAAATGGACGCACCAGTTATCAGTCGTTAGAGCTTATGCCCTTTAGACCACCCGCGTAATCTCAGGTCAGTCTTTCCGATCAACCTAACAGGTGTACATCTATTCAAAGATGGCATTGTAAGTATGAGTGTATTAGTTTGGGTTTCACTTCTAAACAATAATGAGTAAAGTAGCTTTAATCATACTCTCTCTCTCTCTCTCTCTCTCTCTCTCTCTCCCCCCCCCTCTTCTGTTTTGAACTACAATGAATTGAGATGCGGGTACCTAACTAAATTATTCTAAGAGTTTAATTTTACAGTATAGGGGTAAGCGTACTGGGTTTTGGCTCACTTTTTGAAATTTTGTGTTTTTATGTTTTCAGGTGATGTTTGAGAAATCACCCTTAACTAGCTTGAAAGCAGTATCTTCAGGTTAAGGCCAAGGAAGTCTAGTAAGCTCACATTGAATGTGTTGAAAAGTCGATGAGTTATTTGTGTATAGTGCAATATATTGCAAAAGGACACACTCACATTTATGTTTTGGATTAGAATACCCATTTCAACTATTCAGGAATGTTTGGCAGCCTTATTCGTTTTTCACTAAAATTTCTAACAGCTAGCCTTGTCCATTTTTTGGACAATGGTAACACTCTAACATTTAGTTTACTCACTGTGTTAATCACTAAAAATTAGTTAATGTTAATTAATAATAATAAGGTAATTAGAGTTGGAGTGTTACAACGCCTCTTTTGGAAACACCAAGAGAATGCCTACCCAAATCCTTTTTGATTCGAAGCCCCATCAAAGTACATTATCCACACGTCTGCTTCTACCTGAAGGCCTTCCTCATCGAGAAAATCGAAAGATTCCTACTTTTGATGCTCAGTTGGCAGATCTTCCAAGATGTTGGATACGGCCTTACCTTTAATGGACTTCTATGAGGATGTGATATAGATCAAACTCTGACAACATTACCATCCACCTGGCTACCTTGCCACTCATCACTGGTTGTTGAAGTAAATATCTTGTCGGGTCCATTGGTGCCACTACATGCGTGATACAGGTTAATATCTAGTGTCTGAGCTTCTTAGCTGCCATACTAAGGCCTAGGTAGTTTTTTCCATGGGTGTGTAACGAATTTCATATTCAAGCTAACTTTTTGCTCATGTGATAGATAGTCTTTTCTTCCTCTTATATCCTCTAGGCTAATATGTCCCCCCATGGCAGTAGCTGTTGTTGTGAGATATATGATAAGGGGAATGCCAGGTTGCGAGGTTACCAATACTGGTGGATTAGACAAGTATTCCTTGGTCTTGTCAAATGCCTCAAGAGAATCTTGATCCCATTCTGGCTTTACCCCCTTTCTTCAATTTCTTAAAGATAGGTTCACACACCATTGTCAGCTTTGATATGAAGTGACTGATGTATTGCAAACGGCCCAAGAATTAACGTATTTCTTTCTCTATCCTTGGTAGTGACATTTCTTGTGTCACCTTGATTTTTGAAGGGTCAACCTTAATTCCTGTTGAGGCTGACCATGTATCCTAGCAACTTTCCTGAAGTGACTTCAAAGCACACTTCTATGGATTCAAATACATATTGTATTTTTTAAGTCTAATGAAGAACTTCAGAAGAGTCAGTACATGCCCATCCCATCGACATATACTTTCACTTCTTTATTCATTAAGTTGTGCACTAAAGTGGTAGCTGTCCTTTGATAAGTGACCCCAGCGTTCTTTAACCAAAATGGTATCACAATGTAATGATAAGTTCCTCACAGAGTAATAAAGGTAGTCTTTTCCATATCTTCCACTACAATTTTAACTTGGTTGTAACTGGCATACCCATTCATAAAGGAAAGGAGAGCATGTCTAGCCATATTATCAACTAAGATGTCCTTTTTTGGAACTGGTATGATGTTTTCTACCCACTGAGGATAGCGTGCAATGCTAATGAACCCTGCATCCAGTTTGCTCCTCTGTTATTTTCAAGGCCCATTCTAGTTTCATCCTATGAAGCTTCTGTTTTACCAGTTTAGCATCTGGATGGAGAGGAATTTTATGCTCAACAATATCCCCTTCTATGCCTAGCGTATCTTTGTAGGACCATGCAAAGACATCTATGAATTTTTGTAGGAGTGAAGTAAAAATTTTTTGCTCCTCCAGGATTAATAATTTTCCTATTTTAAGCTCTAACTGTTCGTCAGGAGTCCCCGAGTTAATTATATTGTATCTTCAATTATGGAAGTTTGATTGTTGTGATCTTCCACTACTTTGAGTAATTTTTTAGGAGTTACATATTTATTTTTGTTATAATAGGAAAAACATTCAAAAGGGAAAGAATGAGATGAGTCATGAGCAAAAGAGGTCATCTTATTAAAATCAAAAACAGGTACATCTAATGTAGAGTTTGAAGAAACAGAAACTAAAGGCTACCTCTTAGACCTATCCTTTCCTAAACTACCCCCTATAGTTTTGGTGAATACTTTTCCTTCTTCTTCAGCTATCCAAGTCACTTGTCAGCCTTCAATGTTAGCCTCAATAATGAAGTTGGCCAGATCAAAACTACTGTTAGACATGGCGAGGGACAAAACAACAGTAGGGTCTTTTTTCTTCATATAGACTTGCCTAAATAGAATCCCGAAGATGTTGCTTTCATCTGGGTTAACCCAGTCTTGCATGGTGGATCTTCTCTCATGGTAGTAAGTATTTCTTTCTCCACCAGTCGGAAGTCATTGAATACTTCTAGCCCATACACTAAGATTTCCTTTTTCTTTTACATAACTAGGCTCAAGGAAGCCATAGAAAGGGATGTTGTCTCCCTCACACATGAATTGTCCATTGCGAGTGTGAGAATAGGGACTTACAGTGTAGTGCTTTCCGTACCCTTTCCTAGCAGCAGCCTTCTAAGTCTAGGCTTTTTGCCTAGCCTTAGTTACTTCTTTTGGAGTGGGCTGATGCTGAGCCTAAATTTGTAATCCTCCTTTTGAGTTAAGGGGAAGGTAGTCCACCTCTATGCTCTTCGTCCTATAGTCATTCCTGGGAAGTAGCCTCACCTTTTTAAGGATAGCATCCACATTTAGGTTCCAATAGGGATCAAAGTCAAAAGGAGCTTTATCCTTTTTTAGGACTACCACTGTTTCGAAGTTATAGAGTTCCTCATCATAGCGATTGTGCTTTATTTCTAACACTAGCCCCCTGTCAGTAATTATACCAAACAAATTATTCCCTCCAATGCTGACCACCTACCATTTTATCAGCATCTTCATCTTATGGTGCAAAGTAGAAGGAACTACTTGGTGGTCATGAAGCAATAACCTTCTCAGAAGTAAGCTAAAGGTGGTTGGTATATCCCAAACTTAAAATTCCACATTTCTTTTGATAGTACCCATATTAATGGGGAGGAGAATAATGCCCAGTATCAGCCTCTTTGAGTTGTCATATGGTCTTAGATAAGTGGATAGTATTGAGAGTTGGTGCTACTTGATTTCTAACCTATGAGCCGTTCTCCAAGGACAGACCTTCACAGCATAAGTGAGATCTATGTATGGTATAGTAACTTAGATATATTGACTATGAAAAGATGTGATAACCTAACCTTATGTGCATGAAACTAAGGGCTTTATGCTAATTTTGGGGCCCGTTGGTTTAGGCCTGATAGAGTATAAGTGACTGATGGGTTAAGCGCAGTGCTTGGTCTGCCATATATCATAGATGGGTTAATGGGGATAAGTTTGGAGACGATTAGATTAAGCTAGGTCATTAGATATTAGTTACCTAGGATATAAAGTTCTTGAATTTTAATGGATGAGTAATCTTCAATTTTGCATTAAAATATTTCTATTCTAGTGAAGTAGCCCCTAATTTATGCTTATTGTAATGGAAACCATAGGCATGTAGGGATGTGATAGCCCAAAATGCTTTTGTTGGGTTTATCAGGACTAGGGCTAGGAGTACATACTTCTAAAGGCATATTATAGTGACGTAGAGAGCATTGTTATGCATTGAACCTCCTAGTGGGAGATCTTCATTACTAAAGGTTATATAGCCTTTGCTATACATAACTGAGGCTATCATTTCCTCATGTGAAGCTTCAGGGGACAAGTTCATTTTATTCAGTTGCTCTATCAAGAGCTATTTATGCTTTTGAGAAGGTACTATAAGTTACTGAATAGTCACTTCTGCTTTAAGTTTCTTCAGTTGCTTTAGTATTGGATCCTTCTTGGGCTAGAGTTTCCTTTTCTTTTTTTGGGCGCCTGTTGTGAGCCCTCCTTAGCTTGGTGTCTCTCGGCTTTTGTAAGATGTTGAACGGTCATTTGGTTCTCCTATCCCTAGAAGTCCTCATTCTCGCCCTAGAAGTCATCATCGCTAGTAGCCATATAACCTCCTTGGGTTTCATATTTGCCATCTTCATCACTTTACCACAATCCAAGAACCTCCAGGTGTTGGGTAGGCATCCTTGCCCTTTGTTTGAGCCATGAGGGCTTTGTATGAACATAGATGGGTCCCATTGCCCCTCCTAGTCATTGATAATAAAGATGTTTTCATGTTCCCATGTGGGTTATTGTCATAATTGGGTTTCTGGTTGCTTTATGCAAGGGGAGTTGTCCTGACCTAAACATCCTTTCTACCCTATTTTGGAAACTCCAACAATTTTTATTGTCATGTCTCATGACCGGTGGTACTGACAATACTCAACAGGGTCAAATGTCTTGGACTATCTAAGGGCATCGGTTTCTGGCTTAATCTCAGAGAGGCCAATTTTCCCTTTGGCTAGGAGTCACTCTAAAGTTTGTGTATGTGGCTCTAATAAAGGTATATTCGATAAAACAGTGTATGGTATGTACCTCCTTCAAGCTGGTAGTCTTTTTATACTTGTTTTGGTAGTTGTTTTTCCAGTTGCTACTAGTTTTAGCAGGTGCTTCTTTACATAACTCTTCCTCTATTAGCATGCCAACATACTTTAATGTAGTGAACTTTTTAAATTGCGTGAATAGCAGGTGCTACCTATATGTGGGCTGGAGGTTTATGATGAATAGTATCATCTAATCGATTTCAAAAGGTCGGTCTACCATGTAAGTAGTCTTTGCCCTCCATCTAGCCAAATAGTCAGAGAACTCTTATTTTTCGTCTTGTTTGAGCAGCTCCAGGTCTTTTAGTGTGATTGGGAGGTCAGTATTGTATGAATACTAATGTAAAGATTCTTTGTACAGATCATCCTAGTTTGTGACCTTTCCATGGTCCATAGTATTGTACCACCTTATAACATCCTTGTCAAAGGTCCAAGGAAATATGATGTGAAAGATGTCCTTGTCAATCCTCTTCAGAGTCATTACGCGAACAAAGTTTTTCACGTGCTGATTGTTAAACCAGAAATTATGATATTTTATACCCTTATATTATCTATTATTTGCTCGAAATAAATTATTAATTTAGGAATTTAATATAGTTTTATTTGTTTTGTAGGAATTTGAGAAATTTGGAGAATAAATAAATTGTTTGGAAGAAAAGAGAGGAAGTTGAATCAAAAAGGAATTGGATCATAATACGCATTGGATTAAGAACTCAAGAACAAGTCCAAAACTAGGCCCAAGCAGCGGCCCAGACTTGAGCCCAACCGCCCTTCCTTTCCCTTTCTATCTCTCGGCCCAGCTCTCTCTTCCCTCTCTTTTTCTTTCTTCTTTCTCCTTTGTTGGGCCGACCCAGTTTAGACCTCCAGCTATAGCCTGTTCTTTCACTTAACAGGCAAGCGCAAGTTACGTGACCAGGCCCCCTCCCCTGTCTCTTTTTCTTCTTCCTCGTGCCATGCCGATTCCATGCCCAGAAATCCAAATCGAAAAACAAAGCAGCCCGCAACCTCTCGCCTTCAACTTCCCATCTGTTACTTATTTTCTCTCTCTCTCCTCCTTCATGCTCCATAATCACAACCATCATCAAGCCATCTGTTACCCATCCCTTTCCTCTTCTTCGTGCCCAGCAAACCGGAAAACAGAGAACTCGAAAATAGGGGTCGTGTCTTTTCTTCTTCCCAATTCACCATAACCGAGCTCTATTCCTTCGCCTCCCTCTCTCAATCGTTTTACCTTCTTTCTCTCCTCAGTCATAATTCATCATTAATCATTAGCATTTGGATGTTTTGAAGCAATTGAAGGAGGTGGAGTTTTAAGGAAGGTTGAGATAGCGCATAGGGAGAAGGCCGTAGTTTTTGTTTTCCAATTTCTCTTAAGTTTTCAGTCTTCATTTTGTATTTCAATTTCAATTTCAAATTTAGGTTTTAGTTCCAAATTGATGTAATTTTTGGTTGGGGAAGTTTGTATGGTTTTCTTTCTTTTTAGACATTGTTTCGACTCCTTCATTTTTTTTTGGTTTTCTTTAAAGTTTCAGAGCTTACTCTTTAGATTCTCAAATTTCTTTTTGCTTCAGATCTGATTTGTAGTGTTAATGATTTTGAATTTAGAATGGCTGAATTCGAGTTGAACCCTTGCAAATTGGCCTAGAATAGAGCTTAATTTCGGCTTGAAGTGTGCAATCTGATTTGATTTTATTGGAAGTGATGAGTTGAGATTTGGCTCTTGGCTATGTGACGCTTGAGAGGCTATGCTTGGCTCATTCATGGACTTATGGTAGCATTTTGGGTACTCTACCTTGCTTCTGCTGTTCATTAGCTGCTCAGATTGAACAATAAAATTTAGTTTTGCACTTTAGACAACAAATGCATTGTTTCATATTTACAATTAAGATTAGGCTAGTTTGTGATCTAATTTCACAATTCATCCCTGAGGACGATACCCGTAAGTGTTACAACGTTAAACCGCATACTTGCGGGAAATCACAACAAGTTTTTGGCGCCATTGTCAGGGATTGACGTTGTGAAATTAGGTTGCGTCACGTCGTAGTTTAGTAATCGGAGTCGTTTGTGTCATTTTTAGTTTCAATTTCATTTTGATTTTTAGTACTGACTTGATTGGATTTTTGTGCAGGAATTGAAACAGAATTGATCGGTGTGTATTTTTCTATGTTTCAGGTTCTGTTTAAGAAAAAATGCGCTTATTTTGTGTTTGTGTTTATTTTCTATTTTTCATGTTAGGTTACTTCATGTTATTTGGGCTTTTTTGGTCTTTCTTTTATTTTGGTAGCATAGCTTTATTTTTGTTAGTTTATTTTATTTTGTTAACTTAATTATTTGAGTAGTCTTGTTTTCTTCGCTTTAGTCATTAGTTTAGTCATTGTTTTTTTTTCTTTTACTTTTTCTTTCAATGATAGAAAAAAAAACCTTAAAAAATTTTAAAAACTAAAAATCCCAAAAAAATAAAAAAATTCTTAAAATTGGAAAAAGAGATTTCAGAATGCCAGTTTTTCTTTTCCCACAATTCGAGTATGAACCTTTCTGGAGTTATTTGTCAAGACTTAATGATTATTGTGCTCAATTGAATTAGAATTTTCAAAAATCAAAAATTTGTGAGGTCATTGTTGTGGATCTTAATGCTAAATACAAAGGTTATGCCGAGTCTATGTGCGCTGAAGGTTTACTAGGATTATTATCTAAAACTCAAGATAGAGTTTGGGATTTCTTTGAAAAACTAGCTTGGGATAATTATGCGTTTGAACAGGCTAACAAGAATTCTAGATACCCAACTCATGGCGAGACTGTTTTTCATGCTAATCCTTCCCATCAGGACTCTTTTATGAACTCATATGACCCGTTTCAGTCTTCTATGCCTCCTGTATTGTGTGATTATTGTGAGTCTTCTAATCATGATACTTGTAATTGTCCATATCATGCTCATATTGATGCTAAATGTGCAAGTGTGGAAAAGATGATTAATGAATTGACTGATAGAATGATAAAGGACATGAAAAAGAGAATTACTGAATATTCTCAATATTTTAATCAAAGTAAGAAAAATTATAGTGAGTCTGACTCTGGTTTAGGATCTCTTAAATCTAGAGTTAGTCTCTATAATGATTTTGAGCCATCTTATCTTGCTACGCCTAACTTGAACGCTGACATGCCTTTGCCTAGTTTAGAACAAGAGAGTGACCTCCCTACGTCTCTATCACAAGACCTTGCACCCACACTAGCTCACCTAAGGATGTCACTAATGATATCCTAGTTTCTGCCGACCCATCTACCCCTTGTAATCACTTTCATGAGTTTGAGGTGGGTTAAGACCTGGAGGACCCTAGTGAGTTAGATATGAGTATCATGACTGAAGTTAAGCCTCATGATTAGATGACGTAGAAGATATTTTACAAGAGTCATGTGTGGAGGTAATTGAACCCACTAAATTAGAATTTAATGATACTATTCTTTCTGTGAAATATGAGTCTTTTTCTTGTGGGTTTGATATCAATGACAGTCTTGATGACAGTTTATGTGCTGAATATGACCCATTTTCTTTTGACCCCATCCAAACTGACTTCCTTTTTGAATCTTGCAAGTCTGAATTTGTCAAGCCTGATAATCTTGTCACTAAGATATTTGATTTAGCCCAGACTCTTACGCCTTTGGATATTAGGTGACTTGTGGATTTTCGACCCATTGCGTTGCCTAGACTGCTCATTCATGACGATCACATTTCTAGGCCAATGAACACTTTACTGGCTAATACTAAGTACATCTATCGGATACCTAATTGGGCCCAACTTTTTGACAAGTTGAAGCGGACCCTTACTTGTTCTGCAGTGATATGGTGGATGTATTCCTTTTGTTGCCAACTCCTTCATTTTTACTGTAATAATCTGGTTGAGAATTGTTCTTGCCAATTTGATAAGCTACTTCATGTGCTAGTGGGATTTAATTTGAGTAGCGATGTTTCATTTGATATGGAGTGGTTGATGATCCATAAGCCTCTATCTAAGTACATTTTAAGAGGCTATAGCTTAGGTGTACTTCTGCACCTGACCTGGTATAAACATTCCTCTTTATCTCCTCTTTTTATTTTATTTTCTTGTGTATATATTTGCTGCTTTGTTTTATTTTTATTAACTTCTTATTGTTTACCGTCTTGTCATTTTCCTTTCTTCTTGAGTCTTCTTTTCTTTTTGTATATTTATTTTTCTTTTTGGTTGTATTTTATGCTTCTTTTCACTCCCAATGAGGACATTGTGAGATTTAGGTGTGGGGGCAGGGAAACTGTGAAAAAGTAACTTTGAAGAAAAATTGAAAAAATTGAAAAAAAAATTGAAAAAATTTGAAAATCCAATAAGATTTTTGTTTTGTTTTTGGGAAGTTTCGTACTTTTCTGATCAGCTTAAATCCCATGTGCTTTGACGTTTTAGCTTGTATATAAGCATGATGTGCTAGGTCTCCGACCTCAGTGTGTCATTCTAGGTCCTAATTCTAACCTCAATTGTTCATTATCGATGTGTAATTTGATCCTTATTTATACCATCATCATCTTAAGGTCTTAGTCTTCCAAGATTAGCTCTCTCACTTGTCTTTGACATGATTACTTAGGTTTTTGTTTGCATTCCAAGAAAAAAAATGAAAAAAAAACAAAAGAAGAAAGAAGAAAGAAAAAAAAAGAAAAGGAAATGAAATAAAAAATTTGAATGACAAGCATCCCTTTGAGGCATGCGCTACTGGGCATTACCCTTTTAGGCATGTGCTACTGGGTATTACCCTTTGAGGTAATACTGCTATTAGGAAAGCTTACTTCCTATGTTACTAAGTCAATAATGTAGTTTGTGTCAGTCAAGTAAGATTGAGTTTGATCCTGGTACACCTTACCCTAGGATGATGATGCACTTGCACAAGAGCACTGGGATGGATTCAAACTTTTGATATACAGTGGGATGAAAAGTTAGTGTTTTGATATCATCCATAGGGTAGAGAGCCTTAATGAGTATATTATGCTTATATGCAGGCCAATATATTTGCTACATGGGTGATTTGGTTAGTTAGATTATGCACAGTCTTCTCCCTTATATATTTATGTGCTTTGTTTGTGAATCCAAACTGTTTTTCTATCTCTGTCTCTCTTTTCCTTTTTCATTTTTTTTTTCTAGATTTTATGGGTATATATTCTGCCAACCCTCACGAGACCTTACTCATCCACTAGGGGTAATCTAGGAGTTTAAAGGGCTTGTTACACGTGCCAAGTGCAACCGTGATTCCTACGAAAGTGAGTTAGGATTTTATTTTCTTTTTCTAGGATTTTTTGTTTTGTTTTACTCAAGGACGAGAAAAACTTAGGTGTGCAGGTATTTGTTAAATCAAAAATTATAATATTTTATTCTCTTTTATTATCTATTATTTGCTCAAAATAAATTATTAATTTAGGATCTTAATATAGTTTTATTATTTTGTAGGAATTTGAGAAATTTAGAGAATAAATAAATTATTTTGAAAAAAGAAGAAAGGAAGTTGAATCAAAAAGGGATTTGATCACAACACGCATTGGATTAGGAACTCAAGAACAGGTCCAGAACTAGGCCCAAGCAGCGGCCTAGACCTGAGCCCAACCGCCCTTCCTTCCCCTTTCTCTCTCTTGGCCCAGCTCTCTCTTCCCTCTCTTTTTCTTTCTTCTTTTTCCTTCGTTCCAGCTGTAGCCTGTTTTTTCACTTGACAGGTATGCGCAAATCACGTGACCAGGCCCCTTCCCCTGTCTCTTCTTCTTCTTCCTTGTGCCACGCCGGTTCCATGCCCAGAAATCCAGATCAAAAAGCAGAGCAGCCCGCGACCTCTTGCCTTCATCTTCCCATCCGTTACTCATCCTCTGTCTCTCCTCCTTCATGCTCCATGATCGCAACCATCATCAAGCCATCCGTTACCCATCCCTTTCTTCTTCTTCGTGCCCAGCAAACTGGAAGACAAAGAACCCGAAAACAGGGGTTGTGCCTTTTCTTCTTCCCAATTCACCATAACGGGGCTCTGTTCCTTCGCCTTTCCTTTGCCTCCCTCTCCCAGTCATTTTACCTTCTCTCTCTCCTCATTCATAATTCATCATTAATCAATCATCAGTATTCGAACGTTTCGAAGCAATTGAATGACGAGGAATTTTAAGGAAGGTCGAGATAGTGCACAGAGGTAAGGCCGTGGTTTTCATTTTCGAATTTCGCTTAAGTCTTCAATCTTCATTTGGTATTTCAATTTCAATTTCAGATTTAGGTTTGAGTTCCAAATTGATGTAATTTTTGGTTTGAGAAAGTTTTTATGGTTTTCTTTCTGTTCAGACATTGTTTCGACTCCTTCATTTTTTTTTTCTTTAAAGTTTCAGAGCTTAGCCTTTAGATTCTCAAATTTCTTTTTGCTTCAGATCCGATTTGTAGTGTTAATGATTTTGAACCTGGAATGGCTGAATTCGAGTTAAACCCTTGCAAATTGGCCTAGAATAGAGCTTAATTTCAGCTTGAAGTGTGCAATCTGATTTTATTTTATTGGAAGTGATGAGTTGAGATTTGGCTCTTGGCTCTGTGACGCTTGAGAGACTATGCTTGGCTCATTCATGGACTTATGGTAGCATTTTGGGTACTCTATCTTGCTTCTATTATTCATTAGCTGCTCAGATTGAGCAATATAATTTAGTTTTGCACTTCAGACAATAAACGTATTGTTTCATATTTACAGTTTAGATTAGGATAGTTTGTGATCTAATTTCATAATCCATCCCTGAGGACGATACCCGTAAGTGTTACAATGTTAAATTGTATTCTTGAAGATTTTGCTAACAGTGATGAGGATTTTCAGTTTCATGAAACTTGATGCCGAGTATAGTGAATTTTGAGGGTAGCTTCGCTTTCGGTATTAAAGTGAATCCCACATTGTCATTAAAATAATAGTTGAACGCAGATGATTTCTTAGGTAGTTGTTCTATGTGATCTATACGTGGATCAACTTCAGGGGTGCTCTTCTCCAATTCACCTTTCTTCCTATTCTCCGTTTTTCCCATTCTCTCATCATTTGCCTCTTCTAGGGGGGAGGTTGCTTAGTATTTTTTGCTTAGGAATCCTTGGTGAAGTCTTAGAGCACAATAGTCATTGCCTCCATGTTCTTATCACTCTCTTCCATTTTGGTTTGCACCATTTCAATCATCTTCTTGAGTTGAGTGATCTCATTGTTCCCTGACATTGGAATTAGTGCAACATTTGTCTTTAACTTGAGTGTTGACTTTGACTCGACAGGTCGAGTTTCTTTGATTGCTTCTTAGATAAAAGTCTCCCAAGTACTGGATTCCACTCGCATACTTTCTTAGTTTTCTCTATCCTAATAAATAATAAACAGTGCTAAAGTCTAGCTCATTTAAGTACTTTTGATGGGGAATTAAAGAATCAAATCATGTTGACCGATGAACTAAAAAAACTAACGCCAAGAGCCCAGCATGCTAACTAACACGGACAAAATTGGAACAAACTGCAGGAGGCTAGCCAGGTTCCATATTGGACTCTAAGGCTGGCATCCTAGCTATTGACCTCTTTTATCCTAAGTTTAGATCTAATCTAACGCAGTTGGACCCTAGGGAAACCAGTCGGGCTCCTTATTGGACCCCTGAAACTAGCATCTGGCTCTTTAGCCTATCTTGTTTTTAAGTTCATACCCAATTAGATGCAAACAGACTCCACTAGGACATCGGCTGAGTTCCTAATAGCCTATGAGATTGGCTCTTACTCCTTTGTCCTAGATCTACACTAAAGACAATCCTAACTGTGTTTTCTTAAAATAGTCTTAGACTCCTACTAGGATGTAAACTCTTTTTTTTCCCTTTTTTTTAAACACCCAGCCAGGCTCATTCAAGCTCAGCTGAATCTTATTTTTGGACCTTTTATCCCTTAGACTAAGGTTAGAACCCAGTAGGGTTAGAGGTCAAGAGCCCTTAGATCTTAATTGGCCATGAAGTCGCTTTGGTTCATAACCCTAGTTACTAAGTTTGACCTTTCCTAATCTGGGTTCTTCTAGGACCTAAAGCATCGATGCATGGACCCTAGGGGCTAAAAAGTAAAATCATACAAGAACACACTCAAGTACACACATGAGTTCCAACCTAAGCCAAAGTTCTAAGTTATAAGGGCTTTAGGTCAGGTTTAGAACAGTTATCTTGCGAACCAAATGCTTCATACGTCATCCATATGGTGCACGGTAAAACTGGAACATTTTGGTTGCTTCTTAAGTCGTGTGGACGGAAAAGTGTATCACAAGTTGGTAGAGCAATGCATGCTTAGGAGGGTCTAGTGGACCATCAGATTAACTGGTTGATATCCCGAGGGCAAATAGTAGGGTTACCTAGTAGCGTTGTTAATCAGGTAACAGCAGCACCTTTCAATGAAGGATGCCCAATGCAAATGTAATTAAAATGATTCCCATATTGAACTTCAAATCTCACCCACTTTTAAGAAAAATCCCAGTGGAGTCGCCACCGTAAAGGCCAACGATCTCAGGGAACCTATCCCAGGTTATAAGTTTCCCACAAATGGTTCGAATTTATTTACGCGATATTTACTTTTTTACTTACTTTCAAAACTAGCTATTAATTTTTTTTTTTTTTGAAATCAGAAGTTAGCAAATTTATAGAAAAAGATCAAGAAACTAGATTCATATCCAGGAATCCAATCGAGTTCTTGAGCCATAATCAGGCCCACTCATTTGATCCTGACCCTTGGCAATGTATTGCTGCCTGTTCTAGGAATAGAGTCGCCTGCCTGATCTGGGAACCCAGTGGGCCAGTGCAGGCCCAATTTGTGGTCAAGACAGCTGCACTATCCTGGATCAGAACTGTTCTACCGAAAGATAAAATGAAAAAGGAACAAAAATGAAAACAATTAAATCATTAGTAAAGTCGCAGTGAGTTTTGGGAAAAACTTACAAACCGCAATTACTTTTCTGAAGCGAATTATAGGGATGACCGAAGGGGAACAAAAGGGACAATTAATTTCGCTTCAAAAAGGTTTTCAAAAAGCCTCCAAGTAATCCCTTGTATTGGGACCATCTTGACTCCTTAGTC
Source organism: Carnegiea gigantea (assembly GCA_029747015.1). Lineage (NCBI taxonomy): Eukaryota > Viridiplantae > Streptophyta > Magnoliopsida > Caryophyllales > Cactaceae > Carnegiea > Carnegiea gigantea. The sequence continues at coordinate 240,963 of JAKOGI010001235.1, forward strand.
TAGAGCCCAGGATCTAAACTCGAGGACGATGGTACGGCGATGTAATGGCATGTATCACATCACCGCCCGTAATGACTTATGCCCTCTACTATTCAATATGGGAAATCAAAATTTTAATCACACAATCATGTAGCCAATTAGTACGAATCAACATTAATAATGCAAAAGATACAATTTTAGTCCAACAAGAACAAAAATAAAGTAAACAAATTACAGCGAACGTGGAACTACCTGAAGATTACATCTTTAACAATTGTGAAATCAAAAATCATAAAAGAAAGATCAAGTAAAAGAGCAAGAGACAAATAGAAATTTTATCATGAGAGTAACCCACCTGATTTACTTGGAAACCCAACAAAGTGATATCGTTTCTGATCAAAGCTTCAATGTGCTTAGTAGAAAACTAAGGATTTCACCTCTCTAGTTTCTAGTACATCTCTACCAGAAATCTCTTACAATTTTTCAATTCTCTGACAATGACAATATCTAGTGTCCAGCTGATGCAAATTCACTTAGGATCCTAACCCTTGGGGGGCAACCCCCTTTTTATAGTGGGTGAACAGACTAATTTAGTTTAGACAAAGGAGATCGGCTCTAGGGATGGCAGTGGTGCGGGAATTCCCCACCCTGTATTGGGGAAAAATTTCAGTCCCAAATGGGGACGGGGACGGAAATGGGGACAGAAATAAATCCACGAGTAGGGATGGGGATGGGGATAGGGTGAAAATTTACCCCATCCCCATCCCCACTTCCTCGCTCTGGGAAATATCCGCAGTTGGGGAAAAATTCTCATCCCCGTCTCGACATATTAATTTAAAATTACATAAAAGTCATTTATTTGTGAACATAATACTAAGGTTATATCAGTAAATTAAGTTGAAAAAACCTTATATTGTATGAACTTGTTTTGTGAAATTTGTGCATTGTTAGACTTATGTTGTATGGACTTGTTAAACTTTAATTTATGTTATATTAAACTTTAATGAAATTTGTTAGACTTATGTTGCATGGAGCATATAAGAGTTTATTGTACAATTAATTGGAGCTAGCGTTTACGGATGGCGAATTGGGCTTTCATCCAATACTTATAATATAGCTATCACAAAGGGCGGGAAAAAATGGCAGGTAAAAATCCTTTTTCAGACCCTGTAGGGGATTAGATCCCCGCTGGGGACAGGGATGGGGGAGGATTTTTTCCCCGCAACAGGGAACAGAGGGGATGGGGGGTGGGGATCTTAGCAGGGATGGGGACGGGGAATATGCCCCCCGTCCCCAACCCGGCCCGTTGCCACCCCTAATCGGCTCCTAATCATATTAGGCTTAACATAATAGATTTGCTAATTTGGCTAGGTGTCTGACTAATTAAATACGACAAACTAATCAGCCTCGCACTAGAGCTAGGATTAATTAAGCGTACTTAATTTCAGAGTGAGAAAAAGAATAGAAACCCGACCGGGCTCCTTGTTGGTGAACCGATCGATTCAACTTGAGCTAGCCCACTGGGCCTACTTACTCGTGCACTATCCTCGAACTTTATTTAACTAAAATAATCGAACTCTTATTTTTATTAATCACTTTGTTGGACCTCCAAGTGCATAAGGTGGGGTATTATTTTCACCATTGAGAAATTAAAATATAGATACCATTTTTAGGCGTTTATAGAAAGTTGGAGTCCTTGCTCATCAATTTGGGACATCTCGAGCATGTACAATCTTTTATGCATTGCAACAACAAACCACTATGTGACAGCCAGGGGAAACAACAATAAATTCTAATGTTGGTATACATTTGGGTGAGAGGCTTATTTTGTGACTAAAATTTCTCTCACTTAGATGTCTTTAACTTGTAGTCTTTTTGAATGATTACAGAAACAAACATATATGACATGCAATCGGAATCAAATCACATAGGATTTCCACTAATTTTATGACAAAGAATAATTAAACAAATAAGCCATTCACAGAATTTAGATGGAGACAGGCTCTAGAAGTAAATCTTTTTGGAATAGATTCTCAAACATTTTAAAAATTTTACAGTAGTGTGAGACAGTAAATGTCAACTATCTTCATTGATAAGTATCTCAAATTTACCAAAGATCTAAGTTCAAATCTCACTTAATATACTTACATACATACATAGTGCAATTTAAAGAGACATATGGACGAACATTTTAGAGTTACATACAGTCAAACGTTTACTAGACTCGCTTCCTTTTACCCCTTCACCTCTGCCACTTGTATCAAGTATTTGATGCTTTAATGCCAATGTACAAACATTTGACGCTTCACTGTAATTAGGAAAATGCTATTTAATAAGAAAGCTTAATCCTTGGCATAACTATATTGACCACTTCTTATGAATTGAGAGTAGCAGAGAAAAGTTGAAGTGATTATCTATGAATCAAGTTTGATGCGTCGAAATCTTCCACTACTATGGGTGCAGGGTTTGTTATTAAAGGCTAGAGGGAAATTTCATTGCAACAGGTCACAGATTCATGGAAGAGGCATCAATTTTAGTTGCAGAAGTGATGGCAATGCAAGATGGAGTCACGGAAGCCATTGATATGGAATTTAAGCATATCGTAGTTGAAGGAGACAATAAGTTAGCTATAGAATCTACTCAGAGAAAAGCCAAGGAACCATCACATATACAATTGATAATCCAAGCTAAAAAGATATTCATTGAAAAACAAGTCAGCATTGATTTCCATCATATATTTTGGGAGGGTAATATTGATGCTGATTGGACGGCTAAACATGTATGTGCTTCTTAAGAGACTTTGGTTTTTAATTACCCTGTATGTAAGGATTTTCCTTTTATTTTAGTTGATGGCAGCATAAATAAAACCCTTAGGCCTGCCTAATATTCACTTTATTTACCTTACCAAAAAAGGGGAGGGGTGCTATCGCAGACATGCAAAGACCTGACATTGTATGAATTTGGTGTTAAGACTTTCACTATGGTTGTTCACTAAAAATTATCCATACTTATAGCATGGGAAGGAGGAGCATTTCATATTGATGTGTTATGCAAACGTCTAGTACTATGATCTCTTCATTCACAGCTGGGGTTTTTATTTTATTATTAGTGTATGATCTTATTTGGAGTCTTTGCTTACTAGGAATTGGATGTCTGCATTCAAATTTAGTTTTTAGGAACTGTAGGAGCTTAGATGAGCTTGTCAGGTGTCCCATGTATTAATATGTAGCTTTGCAACTTTCTTTGTACATCTTCAAACACACTATAGCAACTAGGACCTCATGCAAATAACATTATTTGATCACAATGTTAACTTCGCATGCACTGTTAGACGTGGCAACCAATGTTGAGATTAGCCAGCCCTAAAAGAGTTTATCCTAACATACTTCTATCTATGTGAGTATGTCTCCATAACCTAAATGTAGAGATGATCCATGCAGGCTTTTGTTACCGTTCCAATCTAGAATAAGGCTGTAGAAAGCAAAAATTCTACGACAAATAGAATGGTGCCACGTGTAAAAAATCGACCAGTTACATATTGCCATGTATCATGTTAATTTTGGTGGACCCGCTTGGTCAAAATTAAGTGTAGCTAATTAAAAGCTGTTACGTGTCGTCGATGATAAGGAAATAATTACTGGGCCTAGGCCCAAAACCCAGCTCTAACCCTAGATGGCAAAGCCTATAAATAGGGGTTCTTCCTCTTCATTGTGATCATTCACTATTTGCAGAATTCAGAGCTCAGACGCCAAGGAGCATGCAGCTACCAAGCGAGAATGATCAAAACCTGCAGAGCTTAAGAAACTTAAATCAGCCACTTGCAGATCAAAACTAAGAACAGTCTTCAGAGTTCTTCAGCTAATTTGCATCAATCAAGATCAAGCATCACGCCCTCGGAATACTCAAGTCATTAGGAGATCGAATCAAAGGATTATTTCATTGTATTAAATTCAGAGATTGTACCTACACATATCACATCAATACAAAGATTCAATTTATTTTCTGAATTTCCTGTCTAATTTATTTTATGCATAAAATTTGTATGTTTAAATTTTTGACACGCCCGGTGGGACATCCCTGCCTCTCATCTCTTTTTCCAAAATACAAACTCTATACCCCCTCAAAGATAACATGGCCCTAAGAATGCTATCATCCAATCTTCAAGGAAAGTTATCTGATCCACATCTCAGGGATCAACAACTACTAGTGCTGCATATGGTGGTATCATGGCTAGAAGTATGACAAAAGCTGCTACCGCCATCACTAGAGAGCAATCAATTGTGGCTGTACCATCACAGTCACATAAGATCCAAAACCTTGGCTCCAAGGTATCTGATGGAGTCAATCAAATCGCTTCAAATGTTCTGAAGCAAAAATCTATTGCTGGCTCATCATGCCACAAACAATTCTGTGTGGGGTGGATGAACTCTAAACCCACATCAACCCTGCTTTCCAACCCTCCAATTTTGAAGATGATGGTTATTCAGGCAGTGATTCCTTTTTAGCATCCTCAAAGGGATCATTTTCCTCGCATGCTGAAGCGGAATCCTCTGACACTGTTATCATGCCAGTTATGGTGATAGCGGCTACTAACTTTGAAAAACAACTGGCAAGCATGAAGGCTACCTTGGATAGGCTCTCTAAAGAGAGTGCAGAAAAAGACGCCCAAATCAAACGCCTAAACAATCAGATTGCTGAGTTAATGAAGAAGCTAGAAAAGAAGTCCTCTGAAGCTTCCAACAAAGGTTTAGGCGCCGAAGACTCTGATAAAGAGTCCAACCACAGCGAAGAATCTGATGACAAGTGCAAGGCAAGAAAGGACCGTTCTTTAGGCTCGATGCTTGTTGAGCAGATTCAGAGCTTAATAGCAAATGCAATCAAGGCTCAGTTGGGATGAGGATCTCATAAGACCCACTTGTATACAAAGCCTTATACGAAGAGGATTGATGCTCTTCACATGCCCCATGACTATCAGCCTCCCGAGTTTAACCAGCTCGATGGCAAGGACAACCCCAAACAGCATATTGCTCACTTCATTAAGATGTGCAGTAATGCTGGTACAGCAGGGGACCAGCTGGTAAAGCAGTTTGTTCGTACTCTAAAAGGGATTGTATTCGACTGGTACACAGACTTAGAGCCAAAGTCCATTGACAGCTGGGAACAAATCGAGCAGGAGTTCCAGAATCGGTTCTACAGCACTCAACGTATTGTTAGCATGACAGAGCTAACAAACACCATACAATGGAAAGACAAGCCAGTTCTTAACTACATTAATCGCTAGAGATCCCTAAGTCTCGAGTGCAAGGACTGTCTATCAGAAGCTTTAGCAATTGAAATGTGTGCTCAGGCATGGAGTGGAATTTACTATACGTCTTGCAAATAAGTAAGCCAAGGGCCTTCCAAGAATTGGCAACGAAAGCTTATGATATGAAGATGACAATGGCAAGTCGCCGTGGCAAGTTTTCTTCCTCATCTGATGCTAGAAAGGACAAGGGTGAATTCAAGAAAAATCTCAAGTCCACAAAGTCCTCAAACAAAGAATCCATGGATGTTTCAACTGGGGAGCCGCTTCGAATCTCTGAAAAGCCCAAGTATGAAAACAAGAAAGGTGGATTCTCCAAGGACACTAGAAAAAAGCGTCCTACATTGAAGGAAGTGTAGGAGAAGAAATACCTATTCCCTGACTCAGACTTGTTAGGAATGCTTGATGATCTCCTTGAAAATGGGGTTATCAAACTTCCAGAGCCAAAATGGCCCGAAGAAGCTGGAAGGGTTACTGATCCAAAACATTGTCGGTATCACAGGGTGATTAGTCATCCTCTTGAAAAATGCATTATGCTCAAGGAGCGCATTATGCAACTTGCCAGGGATGGAAAAATAATATTGAATTTGGATGACACTGTCGAAACAAATCATATTTCCATCCAATTGGAATGTTTTTCATCCCCCGGGAAGCAAAAACATACTCGACCTCATGGTAGAGTAAACACTGAATTGATTTCCTCCCATTGAGGGAAATTAATTACAATTCAATTCGAAAGTTTGGAACCGGTTGTAGTTCCAATTGAATCCAAAGGACCTTTGGCAAAGACGGATCTTTTTATGGATGTCTCTGATAAAGTTGATGATGATGAAGAGGGATAGACTCTTGTCACTCACCGGAGGCCAAAGAAGCAAAATCAAGTCCAGCAGCCACCTCTCTGCCCTAGAAAGAGACAAGGAAGAAAGAAGAGCCCTCGTCATTTAAATGGTAAATAGAAGTCCAAGAACATCAAAAGGCATGAAATTCTGCCCATTGACCTACTTGAACAAGAGCCACTTGTCCCTATCACACTTGAGGACTTCTTCCTAGTGGGCTTCTTTGAGAAAGTCACAGTCAATATGACCTCTTGTTCTGAGCTTGAAGAAGAGGAAGATGAAGGAAGTAACAAATAAGAGAAGTCTCTAAAAGTAGCTGAAAAGACCTTGACCATCCTGGAGGCTTTTTCAACTCGCATGGACTAGAGACAAATCTTTTGTTTGCCTGATGAGATGCGTCAACATGTTGTTGCTGCCTTACAACACCCAGAGCTTTACGCTAACAAAGTCAAGGATGTGGGAGGATCAACAGAAAGCTCTGTTCAGTGTGCCTCTTACAACACTGACGTCACTTTCATCGACGATGACTTGTTGTTAGGATCCAAGCCTCACAATCATCCTTTATTTGTGACTTGCTACATTAGAGAGCAGAAAGTCAAGTGCATTCTCGTAGATGGAGGGTCAATTGTCAACATCATGCCTAAATCTACAATGAACGATCTAGGCATCATAGTGGAAGAACTTTCTAAGAGCCAAACGATGATTCAAGGGTTCAACCTCGAGGGCCATTGTGCAATCGGCATGATCCGCATTGAACTGATAATGGGAGACTTGTCAACATCCTCAGTCTTCCATGTAATCGACGCCAAGGCTTCCCACAGCTTGTTACCTGGGTGACCATGGCTTCATGAACATGGGATTGTGGCTTCCACTTCACACCAGTGCCTTAAGTGCTATCGAGATGGAGAGAGGAAAATAAATGGGGATGTCAAGCCATTCACTAAAGCTGAGTCTCATTTTGTGAATGCGAGGTTCTTCGAAGAAGGTGCTGCACCTGAGGAAACCATGTCATCAACCATTTCTTCCATAGGTAAAGGTGGCTCAAAGAATGTCCCTCAAGCAAGAAAAGATGATGCTCCTAAGCAGCAACCCAAGATAGAAGAAAGTAAGCAAGGCAACACTATTTCTCTTATTGAACAAGTTGCTAAACCAGCTACTGCTTCAATGGGATCAATGCCACCAATTTTAAGGTACATACCTAAGTCTCGCCATAAGGAGGACGAATCGCCCTTTAGCGAGTGCACAAGCAGCAGCATCAAAACCAAAGCTACTAAGGATGATGGAGCTAGCATAACCACCCAAAAAGGAGTGTAACAGTTACAACCCTTAAGATGTGGCAGGCTAGGGTGAGTAGGCCCCCTCTCTCGGGGCTTGTCGTTTCTTCTAAAGAAGGCGACGACTTGCCAAGTACATAGACTAAGGAGCGATTTGATCACAACTCATACAAGCTTATGGAGAGGGCTGGTTATGACTTTCAAAATCCAACTGTCTTAGGAAAGGTAGTCAAATCCAAACCTTATGGCCTTACTGAAACTCAGAGAAAGATTTAAGAGCAGGGCGGTTCAGTAAAGTTGCACTGGGTTTCACGTCACCATAGCCAGTTAGAATCTCTGGGGGATGAAAGGACAAGAAGTTGGTGATTCAACACATTTCAGCTGAAGAAGTAGATGTGAGTGAAGATGAAAAGGCCTAATCCAACCCAGAGCCCTCTGTATTTGATAAGCTATAAGCATCGACTTCAAAAAAACATCCGTCAGTATTCGCCTGTATAGAGAAAGGGAAAGATCACATAATCTCTGTTTTCAACAGAATCAAAGATGATCCCTAGCCAAAGCCTTCAGTTTTTGCCAGAATAGGAGCTAGTGAGAAGTCCTCAAACTCACAACTTCAGCACGAGAAAAGTTCTGCATTTAGCTACTTGGGAGTGATAAATGAAGTTTAGAGCTCTATCCCTTCTCGTATGAAGCATTTCTCTTGTCTAGATGTTAAGGCAGACGGTTCATTAAGAGTAGAAAGGCGTATTGTGGTCTTCACAGGTCAACAAAAAAACTCGGACTCTAATGAGAAGGCGGAGAAAGAAGAAGTTGTTTCTTCTAACCATATCACAATCCACAAATGTGATGACTCAGACTCAGAGATGGAGTTGGTAGAAACTCCTGAGACTTTTGAAGATGGGAGGCAGGCTACAGTTGATGATTTGAAAGAGTTGAATCTTGGAACCAATGAAGAGCCTCGCCCTATCTATGTAAGCTCATCACTTACACTCGAAGAGAAAAAGCAGTACTTGGAACTCCTATCAGAGTACAAGGACGTATTTGCCTAGAGCTATAAAGAAATGCCCGGGTTAAATCCAAAGGTTGCAGTCCACCGCCTATCTATAAAAAGGGGTATTTCACCTAGAAGCAACCTCAGTGACGTTTTCGCCCAAAATTGGTACTGAAAATTAAAAAGGAGGTTAACAAACTAATAGAGGCAGGATTCATTCGCGAGGTTAAGTACCCAACATGGATCACAAATATTATGCCTGTCAAGAAGAAAATTGGGCAACTTCGTATTTGTGTGGACTTCCGGGATCTCAACGATGCTTGTCCAAAAGATGATTTCCTACTGCCAGTCACAGAACTCATGATCCACTCAACTACAGGGTATGAAGTGTTGTCATTCATGGATTGTACCGCAGGATACAATCAGATTCTGATGGCACTCAAAGATCAAGAGGCTACAGCTTTCCGTACACCTAAAGGCATTTTTTGCTATAAGGTGATGCCCTTCGGACTTAAGAATGCAGGAGTAACTTATCAAAGGGCAATGCAAACAATCTTTGATGATATGCTCCACAAAACAGTCGAGTGCTAAGTTGATGATTTGGTGATCAAGTCAAAAAAGAAGGCGGACCACATGCAGGATCTTCGTCTGATCTTTGAGCGACAACGGAGGTATCAACTGAAGATGAATCCACTCAAGCGCACGTTTGGTGTTACATCTGAAAAGTTCTTGGGTTTTATCATTCATCACAAAGGGATTGAGATCGACCAATTGAAGATTAAGGCAATCCAGGAGATGCCTAAGCCTAAGAATCTCAGGGAGCTTCGTGGACTTCAAGGTCGCTTAGCATATATTCAAAGATTCATCTCAAATCTTGTAGGACGCTACCATCCCTTTAGCGACCTTATGAAAAAGGGCGCACCGTTTAAGTGGGACGAATCGTGTCGTACGGCATTCGGGAAAATAAAGGAGTACTTGTCCCATCCTCCTGTGTTGGGGGCACCCATTCCTGGCAAACCTCCCATACTGTACATTCTACCTTAGGAAAAATCCTTATGAGCATTATGTGTGTAGAAAAATAAGGAAGGGAAAGAAGTTGCCTTGTACTACTTAAGTTGCACTTTGGTCAGCATTGAATTGAAGTACTCCCCCATTGAAAAGATCTGCTTATCGCTCATCTTTGCCATTCAGAAACTTAGACATTACATGCAGGCCTACACAGTGCAAGTGGTCTCCAAAGCTGATCCCATCAAGTACATCTTATCCAGGCTAATCTTAAATGGGCGACTGGCAAAATGGGTTGTACTCTTAAAGCAGCACGACCTAGTCTATGTACCACAAAGAGCGGTTAAGGAGCAAGCGTTGGCAGATTTCTTAGCAGATCATCCAATTCCTGATGATTGGGAGCTAAATGATGATTTGCTATCGGAAGATGTGTTCTTCATCGATATCCTCCCTCTATGGGAAATGTATTTCGATGGAGCAGCAAGGCCAGATGGCGCTAGTGTATAAGTGGTTTTTGTCTCCCCCGAAAAGCACATTCTCCCATATTGCTTTGTGCTTACTCAATTATGCTCTAACAATATGGCACCGTACCAAGCGCTCAACTTAGGTCTTCAAATGGCTATTGAGATGGGGATTAGAAACCTCAACATATATGGTGACTCGCAGTTGGTCATCAATCAACTACTTGATGAGTATGAGGTCAAGAAAGAAGACCTTGTCCTGTATCACAAGCACGCATTATGACTACTAAACAAGTTGAACATCAGTTAGAGCACGTGCCAAGGAGTGCCAACAAGATGGCTAATGCACTTGCAAGCCTCGCAGCCACTTTGGCACTGGGGCAGAAGAAAGAATGACTATTCCAGTATGTAGCCGCTGGGTTGTTCCGCCGAATGATGAAAACTCAGAGGAAGACATCAACATGATCTGTGTTCTTGAAACAGATGCAGAAGACTGGCGTCAACCAATAATTGAGTACTTAGAGTACGAAAAGCTTCCTAGTGACCCAAGGCATAAGACGGAAATACAGCAGAAAGCTTCATGCTTCCTTTACTACAATGGAACGCTCTATCGGCGCTCTTTTCTTGGCCTTTGGTTACGATGCTTGGATATGAAAAAAGCAAAGCAAGCGATGGCGGAAGCTCATTCAGGTGTGTGTGGAGCACACCAATCAGGGCCAAGGTTACATGATCGCATTAAAAGGATGGGTTACTATTGGCCCACTATGGTACAAGATTGCATAAATTATGCAAAGAGACTTGATGCTTGTCAGTTCTACGCTAACTTCATACATCGACCTCTTGAACCTCTCCACCCAACAGTTACTTCTTGGCCTTTTGAAGAATGGGGACTTGAAGTCATGGACCAATCATGCCTAAATCGTCTACTGGTCACTCCTACATCTTGGCTACCATTGATTACTTCTCTAAATAGGCGGAAGCAATTTCACTAAGGGAGGTCAAGAAAGAAAATGTGGTTGACTTCATAAGGATACACATTATCCATCGATATGGTGCGTCGAGGTATATTATCACCGATAATGGTAAGCCCTTCTTTAACAGCCTAATAACTAGCCTATGCGAGAAGCTTAAGTTTGCCCAACATAAGTCTTCCATGTACAATGCCCCTGCAAACGGCCTGGCAAAAGCCTTTAATAAAATACTTTGCAACTTACCCAAAAAGGTTATCACAAAGTCGAAATGGGATTGGCATGAAAGACTAGGGGAGGTTCTTTGGGCATATCAGACAACTTACAAGACGCCAACACAGTTAACCCCCTTTACTTTGGTGTATGGAGTTGAAGTCGTTCTATCATTAGAGCTACAAATCCCATCACTCCGCATCACCATACAGGAAGGATTGACAGAAGACAAAAATCACAGGCTTCGCTTAGCTAAGTTGGAGGCCCTTGATGAGAGAAGACTTTAGGCACAACAAAAGCTAGAATGCTACCAAGCCCGTCTATCAGGAGCGCTCAACAAAAAGGTTCGACCGTGCTCATTCCAAGTTGGAGACCAGGTATTGGCAGTAAGAAGATTGATCATTGTCTCCCACAAATCTAGAAGTAAATTCACCTCCAAGTGGGATGGTCCCTATGTGGTTAGAGAAGTCTACACAAATGAAACCTACGAGATAGTTGATGCTAATGAAGTGCGCGTAAGAGCCATAAACGACAAGTTCTTGAAGCGCTATTATCCTTGAAATAGGATGTTGTAAAGCTCTAAGTAAGAGCCTAAACGACTCATTCTTTCAAGTTAAATTCCTTTGCAATACTCCTGGCCCGCAAGAGTCTAAACACTGAACGGCAAAACAAAACAAATAAAAAATGCTATGTTCTTGAAGTACGTATGGCTTGATCCTTTAGGGTATTGCATTCCCTTTAGGTACATAGGCAACTTAGGCATATTTCCTAAGTACAGCTGTAAAAAAAAAAAAAAAAAAGGATCAATAAATTGTGTTAGTGCTCGTTGGTTTTGTTCGTTTTCTATTGCTACGTATTATTGCATAAACTTAAATTAAAAGATTCATCTTATTGCAATACTTCAAAACCAATTCTAATAAAACCATACTGAGTCCAAAAAAGAAATAACAAGTTGCAAAGTGGGAAAAAAAATCCTAGAATAAAGCCACAAGATATGGTCTCATCCAGTGCGCTTAAAAGCTCTTGGGTATGTTTTCTTGTTGCTTCAACTTGAGCCATCTCTTCTGTGGTAACTTGGGGCAGTGCATCTAAATCAGCAACCTCTCTTTTAAGAAGAGATACACCATCTCTGACTTTCTTCAATGAAGCTTCAGTCTCTACTAATTTACCTTGTAATTCTTGCTCATTCGCTTTTGCTCGTTCAAGATCAGCCTCAAGTGGCTTCCTTCACTTATGAGCTTGGGCAATAGCAGTAGTTGCCTCATCAAACTGTGCATCAACCTTTTCCACTGAAGCTCGTGCCTCCCCAAGTTTGTCTAATAAGGATGCTCGTTTGTTTAGCACATCTTCGATACGAGTTCGACCTTCTAATTGGGTTTTCAACTTCAAATACTGTCCGACTTCATTCAAATATGCCTTGATACTATTCTTTAGCCCTAATTAATCTACCTGGAAGAATGATAAGGTTTCATATATCCGCTCAGCTTCCTAGCGGATTCAACTATTGCTGAAAACGTTGCTTCACACTCAAGGCCAGATCGTTGAACACGCCAGAAGCAATTCTCCCACGGAAGTAGGCTACAACAAAAGGAGTAGGTGATTGACAGCGCTCTGCTTGTTTCACTGGCGATAGCGTTATGTTAATAGAATCATCCTCGGTTGACTTGGCAGCAAGCACAGTCAAGGTGGGTTCAATATCTTTGTCACCAAATGCGGCCTTAAGTCTATCTCCAACTTCGGCAGTATTAAAGGAGGATTAAGTTAAAAAAAGGACAAAGAGAAAAAAAAGAAGGGAAAGGAGGCAGGACAACAAGATGCACCTCTCCCTTTGCTTTGTTCTCTGATTTCAGTGAGCTCGTGTAATGTTAGACTTGTTTGTAGAGCTAGGTAGCTTGATTGCAATGTCTGGTTTGCTATTCGAGCCTGACAAATTCTTCGCTCCACTAATAGAGGACCCAACACCTAAACTCTCAAAGCTTCAATCTTCTCTTTCCCAGGCGAATAACCTCTATTTTTTTGAGGAGATGCGTCTGCTCCCAAGGAGGAACTATCGCCTCCTTCTTTTCTGAGCTCGGCTAGGGATAGGGCATGTTCACTGCGCTGCTGCATGGTTGGCTTATGTGCACTCGCTTTTCCAGAAGTGACAACTAGCGCAGATGCATCATCAGCAACTCTTACTTCAGAAGCCCTTCGTGGTTACACAGCCTCGCCTCTAGGATATTTAGGCCCTTGAGAGAAAAGATCGCCCCGTGAAGATCGCCACTAATTAGCATATGCAATAGTGACCAGTGTAGGCTTCTTATCAGGAGGAGCAGGAATTGTCACGCTGGACCTTGTTATGTGTTGTATAAGGTTGAACCAATAGCATGTTACGTCCTGTAAGGTGCCCTCTCGATCATTCATTCGTAGCTCACTTAGTACATCTTAATAGAATCCAAATTGTCACCCAAACTTGCAAGGGAAGTACGGCTCAATCACAATTGTTCTTCCTTGTCGCAAGGTCAAAAAACCAGAGTGGAGGCAAATCAAATATGCTCTCCAGCTTAAGGATAAATTCTGGGTGTCAATCAAGGTTATGGATGTATCCTTCATAAGAGCATCAGAGTACATGACAGACGTATCCTTGCGTTTCAATAGCTCTCGAGCTTCTTGTACATCAGGGGTCCGATTCATCTTCTTACCAGAGAACCTCACCATCTTAGGATGGTCGTGCCGATGATGGGAATGATCAAAATAAGTTGGAAAGTAAGTCCCTAACCATCCATAAACATAGTGAATAGGGAAAATTACTTCCAACTTATGCAGGCTCTAAGCAGTAGAAATTCTATTCAACCCCCGATAAATGCTAGCCAAAGTAGGAATTGCTAGGTTTAGACATTCCCCGTGAGCCAGTTTGCTTGCAGCTACGAATGAGCTGGGCGAATAAGGCACACTGCTTCAGTTGGTAGCACGAAGGAGCACAGCCAATAGGAAATGAGGCCAGCAAGGTAGGTCTCTTCGATTAGGACCTAAGGAATGTTGAGCGTTACAAAAGATCCTTCTCTCTCTTCGTTACCCCTCTGCGAGGAGCAATTAGGCCAGATGGACATGATGTGTTTGTTGGAGTTTTAACTCGCTTTCTATTGTCACGGCTGGAAGAAGGTGTGTAAATCTGCCGCCCTCGAAACTAGAAGCGTATCCATTCAGAAGCAGTAAGTTGAACGATGTCATGAACATCTTGGCATAGTCTGTGGAATGCATAGAAGAGGAACGAGTAAGTCGCGGGAATGTTATTATCACCATGTCTCGTAGAAAGGAGTTCTCTGGTAGATGGAATGACTTCTTCGTAGTAAGCACCGTCAGTCCGAAGTCCACCTATAGTCCGTAAATCCCATAAGGAGATCAACATATCACCGCTCTCTGTGCAAAAGGTATTGGTAATATGGCACTACAGTTCATAGAATGCTTTAAAAACGGTGAGACTCATGTCGTAGAAGAATAAGAATGCATACAGTCCGTGCAAAAGGAATGTTGAGCATCACAAAAGGATCATTCTCTCTCTTCGTTCGCCCTATACGAGGAGCAATTAGCTAGATGGACATGATGTGTTTGTTGGAACTTTAACTCACTTTCTTTTGTCACGGCTGGGATGAGGTGTGTAAATCTGCCACCCTCGAAACCAGAAGCGTATCAATTCAGAAGCAGTAAGTTGAACGATGCCATGAACATCTTGGCATAGTCTGTGGAATGCAGAGAAGACAAACGAACAAGTCGCGGGAATCTTATTATCGCCATGTCCTGCAGAAAGGAGTTCTCTGGCAGATGGAATGACTTCTTCGTAATGAGCACCATCAGCTGGAAGTCCACCTATAGTCCAGAAATCCCATAAGGAGATCAACATGTCACCGCTCTCTATGCAAAAGGTATTGGTAGTATGGCACCACAGTTCGCAGAATGCTTTTAAAAAGGTGAGACTCATGTCGTAGGAGAACAAAGATGCATACAGTCCGTGCAAAAGGAATGTTGAGCATCACAAAAGGATCCTTTTCTCTCTTCGTTCGCCCTGTGCGAGGAGCAATTAGGCCAGATGGACATGATGCATTTGTTGGATCTTTAACTCGCTTTTTATTGTCACGGCTGGGAGGAGTGTGTAAATCTGCCGCTCTCGAAACCAGAAGCGTATCCATTCAGAAGCAGTACGTTGAATGATGCCATGAACATCTTGACATAGTCTATGGAATGCAGAGAAGAGGAACAAGCAAGTCGCGGGAATGTTATTACCGTCATGTCCCGTAGAAAGGAGTTCTCTGGCAGATTGAATGACTTCTTCGTAGTAAGCATTGTCGACCGAAAGTCCACCTATAGTCCGCAAATCCCATAAGGAGATCGACATGTCAACGCTCTCTGTGCAAAAGGTATTGGTAGTATGATACCATAGTTCGCAGAATGCTTTAAAAACGGTGAGACTCATATCATAGGAGAACAAGGATGCACACAGTTCGTCGTAGAGCCTCTATTCCATAAGTCTTTCTTTGTTGCAGCCAAGAACGTCTTCAAGCCATTCCCAGTAGCATGGTATGAAGAAATTGTCGTAGAAACAAGGTAAAAAATTGCCCAAGACAGTGCCCCGTCCATGATGTGATGTCGGAGTAAGGGTGCTGCCTCTTGAGAAGGGGTTAAAGATGCCAATAATAGCGAGCTAAGCTTTAAGACTTTCAAAGTCGAGATGACTGCGTCTGACCTTCGTATGTCATGGGTAGATTCCACACTTCAGCATGAATCTGGAAGGTAGTTATGAATTAAAGAGCGTATGGATGGTAGGGGTGTTGGCATTTCTACGTGAAGAGTCACGCCTTCTTCAATTGGATCACCTTCTCTGTCCAGGATGGTAAGAGTTGGCTTCTTAGGATTTGAGGATGAGTCTAGAAAATGCACCATGGTGGAGGAAGGAAGAAATTCAAGTCGACTCCAATTAGACTAAGTGAGGGAGTTTCCTATGAAGAATCGAATTTACGAGGAGAAATGATTCCTCATCTTAAAAGTCGGCCTCACTTCACGATCTAATTAGAGGAGTCGCTGCTGGAAGGAAGAAATTCAAGTTGACTCCAATTAGATTAAGTGAGGGAGTCTCCTGTGAAGAATCGAATCTACGGGGAGAAATGATTCCTCGTCTTAAAGGTCGACCTCACTTTGAGACCTAATTGGAGGAGTGGCAGCTGAAAGGAAGAAATTCAAGTCGGCTCTAATTAGATTAAATGAGGGAGTCTCTTGCGAAGAATCGAACCTACGAGGAGAAACGATTCATCGTCTTAAAAACTGATCTCACTTACGATCTAATAGGAAAGCAGTCGATTCGGCAACTTCCTCAAAAGAAAAAAGAGGCGTTAGTTGAAGTTAAAAAAAGGTTACCAAAAAAAACAATTAAATCAATCACAAATTGATTTAATTAGATGACTAATTCTTAATTTAGTCACAAAAGAGAGATCAAGGGAGCCTGAAAAAAAAAAACCCAAAAAGAAAGGGATAAAAACCAAAAAAAGGGGGCTCTCCAAAAAAAACAACCAAAAAAAATCAAAAGAAATAAAAAAAGGGAGCTGCGACAAAACAAAATCAAAAGGATAAAAAAAGGAGAAAGCAAAAGGCGAACGGTAGAAGCATAGTCAAAGGGCTGCAAGGTGCTGAGCAAGGCAGCGAAAGGACATAAGATGCTGAAATTGCTATAGAGTGTTGGTCCGATGAGGCGATCACTCTGGGTTTCGTCTACACTAATTTGTTAAAAAAGACAGGGGCACCAAAAACACAGCTCTTCTTGATGTGGCCCAATTTCCGTCAAACCAGAAAAAGATGAAGCGAGATTCATGGAGATTCGGCATTAGAAGCATGGCAAAATTGAACAATTATTGAGTTTGAGATCCAGATTTCAAAAAATAAAAAAGAGAGAGAAATTTCTATTTAAAAAAAAAAAAGAACGCGAAACGCCTCTGCATCTCTTCTCCCTCTCTCTTGTCCATAGAAGAGAGCCCAAACAGTATTCTTATAACCAGCATTCAACTTTTGCTTCTGCTTCTGCTGTTCTGAGCTCAATTCATGGAAGCAGTGGGGGCAGAAATCAGAAAAAGCTGATGACGTCTCTATAGAAGAGAAGAAAGAGAAGTCAGAAAACAAGAAAATAAAGGAAGATATTTCAATTTCAAAAGATGAGGTTGATAAAGCAGTAAAAGGCTTGGGGAAAAAAAAGAAAAGAAAGAAGTCTTCGTCTGATGACATTGCAAATACCAATGTTGAAGAAAGAGCTACCCAATTTACCTCTGGACTGAGAAGACTACTGAGATTAGTGATTATGAAGATGATGAGCCCAAGAAGGAAGAGGAGGGTGATGTTGAAGATGTCGATGAGGAGGAGAGTGATGAAGGATGGAGCAGTACGCGATGTATTTATACACCTGGCCTTTAACTTCCACTCAAATACAAACATTAAAGTCATGTTTCTAGTAGAATTTTATCAAGAGTTTTCAAGCTGCAATTATCACGAGTTAAAAAAAAGGGGAAGAAGAAATCGAGAAAACAACAGGTGTTGCTTGACTGTTTCTCACTCATTTACATTTTTATTTATTTTTTTCTAAAAAAAAGGGAAAAAATAGAGGATTATGAAAAAGAAAAAGGGGGTTTTCTTGGGCCTAAATTTATTTTCCTGAGGCCAAATGTCTACCAAGTACCAACTTTAGTTCTCTTAGAAATTTGTCAGTTGAACCTCATCTTGATGATGTTCAATTCATTAAATTTCAAAAAAAAAAAAAAATCGGGTAAGTGTCAAGTCAAAAAAAAAACTTGGCAATTAAAAAAAATTGACCCGTCAAATTTTTGATCATTTGTATCAGTTAAGCATTTGAGACTCGGCCGCTTCAAAAAGAAATACACACTACAAATTTGTATACGCGGACGACTCTCGAGGGGGCATTTGTAGAAGACAAAACTTCTACGACAAATCGAAGGGTGTCACGTGTAAAAAATTGACCAATTACAGATTGTCATATGTTACATTGACTTTGGTGGACCCGCTTGGTCAAAATTAAGTTCAGCCAATTAAAAGCTGCCGCGTGTCATCGATGATGCAGAAATCAGTAATTATTTTCTTTATTTAAAAATAAGGAAATAATTATTAGGCTTAGGTCCCAAACTCGGCTCTAACCCTAACTGGCAAAGCCTATAAATAGGGGTTCTTCCTCTTTATTTTGATCATTCACCATTTGCAGAATTCAGAGCTCAGATGCCAAGGAGTATCCAACTACCAAGTAAGAAGGATCAACACCTACAGAGCTTCAAAAACTACAATCAGCCACTTGCAGATCAAAATCAAGAACAGTATTCAGAGTTCTTCAACTGATTTGCATCAACCAAGATCAAGCATCACCCCCTCAGAATACTCAAGTCATCAAGAGATCGAATCAAATAATTATTTCATTGTATTAAATTCAGATATTATACTTACACGTATTACATCAATACAAGGATTCAATTTATTTTCTGAATTTCCTGTTTAATTTATTTTAAGTGCGAAATTTGTATTTACAAAGGCATACTAGTGTTGTAATCCATTTTAAAGCAATCAAAAGATAGTAAACCTTGATCAAACCATTGTATTTTAGGGTTGAGTGGGGAAAATTAGGTATCTTTAAAAAAAAAAAAAAATGTGCCTGACGATAATTTCCTAGTACACTCTACTGTGATGAGGACAAAAATTGGACTGCCCATATACAACAGTGTCACCCCACACACACACAAAAACGGTAAAAACATCTGATAGTCTTTACATTGTGAATCACTAATGACACAAACTATCACATGAAAAGATAAGGTACTGCCACATAAAAAGCATTCCACAGCTTATGGTGATAAGAAGTACACGAGTATAAAATCAGCTGGCACATAAACGCAAAAGGCAAATAATGCTGTTTTGGGGTAAGTTGATTACTGGCGCTAATAATACATTTAGCATACATCTGAGCAGAAGGCTGAAAAAACGCCATCTATACAGAGGGCAATCCTTGCTCAGCATCAGGGCTGAAAAAATGCCAACTAGACTCATGAAAGGCTCGGGAATGATCATCTGGACCTGTCGCAATTCTGAACTCGTCAGTGAAGCAACGAGCAGCCAAGATACGCTTTGTGTAATCAGAAGCTACATAATCCTTGATAACTGAAGTATGATGCTCATAAGACTCAAAGCTGTTACCAAACAACGCCAAATTTCTCAAGCGGTCTATACTCCAGTTTGCCTGCAGTAGATTGTGATACAGCACTGCCTCACAATGAGGCATGAAGAATAATGTTGGTTTTAGTACTTGTCTCCTTCCTTCCTCGTTAACGGACATGACAGAACAACCAAGAGATTCCAAAACCCTAGATTCGGTTGCAGAAAGAACCGGGTCAAAAACCTCCATATCCCCAATCCAATCAAGCTTTCTCTTCATCAACATTGCAAGGCTGAGCTGCAATCTTGGGGCTTCAAAAGATTCAATGCTCCCAATACCATATATTACCATGTTCATTTTTGGCTCAGAACCCAACACCCTTGAGAAACAAGCAGAAACTTCAGAGCCTTGAACCTGATTCAGAAAGAGCTCATAGAACTTGGAAGTTTCGAGTTTCTTCAAGCAGGATTGCATCTTCTGCATTACTTTTGACTCTCGCTCGCTGTCAATTTCAAGGTCAGTTGGAGCCCATGCTTGTTTTAGCACCTCTTTTGCTGGGGAAGGGACTTTGGATTGAGTCTTTCTCCGCTTCCGACGAGGTAAAACGACAATCCAATCAGGATCGACATATTCATTGTTATCAGAGGCCATGGTATCAGCAGCAGCAGCCATTGTTAACCTCTATCGTTTTTAGCTGCTCCTCAGCTCAGACAACCATGTCAAATAGGACTAGATGCTGAATTGAGGTAAAGATAGCTGAGAGAAGCATGCAATCCAATTTTTTAAAAAACTTTAGCGATCAGAATTATACAATTACTGCTCCAAATCTATACTGCTACAGCTGTCACAAGTGCCACATAAACTAGTTACATGTTTGAAGCAGCAGCGGTAAGACAAGGCACCAAAAATTAAAAACAGGTGTAAAAGATTCAAAAGAACTGTGGATGAAAGCAAGAAATGGAGGAACAGGCTTTAATGTCAGATAGAACGAAGTAACAAGATATTGACTCCATCCTGAATTAAAATTCCAAACCTACTGTTGTTGATATTTGAACGACTAAAATCAGAAGTGCTAGTGGGAACAAGTGATAGTTAACGCTCAAGTGGATTACTGACCAAAGGACAGAGATAAGGTCAACATTGGACCTTTTCATTTGTGATGAGAGGTAGTAACAGTCCAAAATTTGTTGCAAGATCGGCATTGTTGTCTTCGTTTTAATATTTCATGCTTAAGACAAAGTGCCCCATTAGCTTGCGGCATCTTTTACCTAGGGTAAGAGATAAGATAGTCTATTCCGTTCAATATTTCATAGATCAGTGCAAGGTGGCAGCAAGCTCAGTCTACCACCATAACACACAACCAGACCATCAAAGCCAGATAAACAGAGAAATCAACGACAAAGCAAAGTCCTTTACAGAAAAGACAGGAATACTTCTCACTAATGACAATCTTTAGTCAGAAAAACAAACCAAACTGCTACTCAGGATGAACAGGAACCTTCAAACAATGAAAAATGAACAGGGAATATGCAATTCTACAGCCAAATATCATAAATCAAAACAACAGAACAAATTCGGGAACTGGACATTGACTGTAAAGGCTTCAGACAGTTCAACTATGGCCGAAATGCAAATGAACAGCCAACATACTCAACTTCACCTGAGAACTGGTTAGCATGGAGAATAGGTACGTGGCATCAATATTGTAGATTATTTCCCAATCAAATGCCCACAGAAGTTCAGTGTATCATTCTTTGAACCTCAAACAAAGTAAACAGAACCAATAAGCCCTAGGCAATCATTGAAAAAGGATACTTTCCCACTGTTCAACACTTGGACCGCCTTGTCACTTAAATCCTGTTGACCACCTATACTCATTCTCAAATCTTGCCCTCAAAATGCAGATGTAAATCAGACCCATTCACCTTTGCAAAGCGAGCAAAATCTCCAGAGCATTGACTACACGTTTTACAACCCTGAAAGAAGCAGCTAACTTGCTCTACACAACAATCCAATCTACCACTCGATTTCTTTCTAACTGACGGGATGTGCTCCGCCCATACCACTCGATTTCTTTCTAACTGACGGGATGTGCTCCGCCCATTCTATGGTCCCATTATAACGTCTATCATAAGTCCAAAACATGACACAAAGGCCATCATGTACAATAAACAAAACTCACTCAAACTCAGTCCAGATTCTTACGGGAGGTACTAGGCTCTGAAAATTAATAGCACATCCCTATATCTCAAACTGGCTTTTAGAAATACATAAAGGTATACGTTTGGCACAGATTTCTGTGATTGTTGAACAAAACAAATTTTATGCACCATTTCCGTAAGCATACGACCAGTTTTTGCAGAAACCCAGTTAAATCATGGTTCAAGTATTTGAGTTTCCATTTTCAGAAAATTGTAAAGGCGGTAACTAAACAAAGGTTCAACATTAAGTCCCGTTCTTAATCCCACAGAGGTTAGCTCAGCTGTATTTCACCAATTTAACAATCAAGTCATCTACCCATACCAGCCAAATTAAAATCTGGGCAGCTATAAATTCGACTGCTCAGTGAGGCTTTGATGGGGCACTGGCCAAACTATGCAAAGTCACACCACATCGGATTTGTGAGAACCCCAGTTGTTAGTCCAGATAATAACTTTTAGAAGACAGACTAATGCCTAAAAATTCCAGTTCTTGGGGCTAGACATTCACAAACATAAGAAACGTCCCAGATATCGTTTTGGCACTCCAACAATTAACAAAATATTCTTACGACCAAACAAAATCATCATCGAGCAAGCACAAACGCTACAAGCAAGGGCTCGATGAATAAAATTAGGGTTTTTGTGTTCATTTCCAAGAATAGTACGATAGGCAAGAAAGACTCGATAGAAGTATGATAAGGGCAAAGCAGAAATTTAGGAATCATACAGTGCTTGTCTTCTGAT
This sequence comes from Carnegiea gigantea, assembly GCA_029747015.1. Classification (NCBI taxonomy): domain Eukaryota; kingdom Viridiplantae; phylum Streptophyta; class Magnoliopsida; order Caryophyllales; family Cactaceae; genus Carnegiea; species Carnegiea gigantea. The sequence goes on from JAKOGI010001235.1 coordinate 263,107, forward strand.
TGGATTTTGACGCCGATGCTAATGCAACCCTACACACCTGAGAGTAACAAAGTGGGGGAATGATTCCAATGCAGCAGCGGAGAAAGGAAGACGGTGTACGAGTTACAGAGAGACAATGATATCGATGATGGAGTTTGAGCGGCCTTCTTGATAAAGAGAGTTGCTGTACAAGGGATCTGGGATTTTGGTTTTCCGGATGAACAGACACGAGTGCGGGACAGAGACAATTGCGCTTCTGCACGTAATTTCACAGAACTGAGAGTTACAAATGGTTGATATTTCAGATAACTAGTACAGGCACTACCTTTCTACACTTGGGGATTTGGGTTGCCCCAAACAATCTAAAATTGCCTAAAGACAGAACTAACAAGTGGATTGCTCGAATTATGTACCAATCATGTTAGAAAGCCTATTGGTCATGGTTGGAATCAATGATATTTTGGTTCTGGTTAGATATAGATCGAGTGATTTTCAATTCGAGTCAACTGATATTTGGTTTAATGAACTTGTTTTACAAAAGTTGCTATATCTTATATTGTTTCAAATGTCAAGTGGTTTGGTTTGGATTTCAAGTTAAGTTAGTTATCAGGTCTACTTGTCCCATTATAATTTGCATTCCAAACCACCTTATTATGTACATTTGGACTATGATATAAAACATGAACACTTTCATAATTTAGAGTTACGCTCACTAATACTTTGATGACTTCATTGCCTTTGGTGACCATCTATTTCCAATTGACTATATGTAATATGTCATGTATGGAAAGCTAACTACCTATCCAAAGCAAGTTTGACAATTTTAATGAAAGCACAACTAGAATCCCTACCAATACATAAGATGCAATGTTTTCAACTTCCAAAACATACCAGCACCATTTGGATAAACTCAATAACGAGTTTTTCAGGGGGGGAGGGCACTATTATAGAAAAAGGTCTATCACTTATAGCTTAGGATAAGATCTGAAGACCAAAGAGCAAAGGAAGCTTAGGTCAACAAATGCTATTAATAAAGCCATCCAATGTAATCTGGCTTGTAAAGTACTAACAAGCGTACTTAGTTTATGGGTACAATCCATCAGAGTTAAGTACTTACATAATATTAACTTCTTTAATTATAAGCCTAAAAATACAAACTCACTAGTATGGAAAAGCATACTTAAGTATAAAGATTTACTAAAAAGAGGTATCATGTGGAAAATAGGCAAGGATGATGATATCTCTTCTGGTATGACAACTGGATAGAGAAATGTACTTTCGCAAACATCCTGAACACATCCGAAGAAAACATCCCTAATCTAGAGACTAAGGTTAATGATTTTATACAAAAGAATGCGAATTGGGATATTCCCAAATCACATACACTTTAAATAATCACTTAGTCATAAAGAAAATAATAGAGATCGTCACTCCATTTCAAAACAGTAGTGATTCTTTTTGTTGTGGGATTAATAGCTCGGAAGAATTTAGCACAAAATCAACTACTTGAATCGCCCCTGAAACTCATCCTCATGAAGCCCTAGAATGGCATTACAAATAGATCTGGAAACTTGATACTGTGTCAAAAATTAAAATATTCCTTAGACAATTGTATCATGGAGCACTTTAGGTTAGAGGTACCTCATGAAAAGGGGGCTCAATATTAACCCACCTGCCCATTGCGTCTTGATGACATAGAAACGATATATCACCTCCTCAAGAATTGTCATATGGTTACAAAAAGTGTTGGAACTAGCTGTAAATCATGGATGGATTCCGTCTCATGTCTTCCCTAGTGGAACGCAAAATGTTTGGCAATGGTTTAATAGGATCAAAAACTATAATAATTGAAGGGTATTTCGGAAGATTTCATTTATTCTATGGAGTATCTGGAAATTCAAAAGCACTATAATCTTCCGAAATGAAATTTTCAACCCATTGTTACGTTTGATCAGAGCAAAAAAGACGAGGGCCAAATGGAGAATCCTAATTCATATGTGGATTGATGATTACTCTCGGGGATCTTCCCCTCCCCCTTCCACCTTTACCAACTTTGTGAGGCGGCACCACCCACATCAAAGATTGGCCAAAATCAATTTGGATGGATCAATCATTAATTCTTCAGCATCAAGCGACTTCATTTGCGAGACTACACCGGTAAATTAATTAAAGTAGGTGCAACGTACTACGGAGAAACATGTACGATTGTTGCGGAAGGTAGAGCTCTTAGAGATGGAGTCAGTGCAGCAGTCCAAGTAGGTTCAACAAAACTGTTATTAAAGGCGACACCCAAATTGTGATTCAAGCTCTACAAGGGAATATCCACATCCCATGACAAATTTCCAATATTATTGAAAACGTTCACGCGTGGTTGAACCAAAGAACTCATTTCGTTATCAACCATGCCTTCCGAGAGGTGAATATGGCACTGGACTGGTTATCAAAATTTGAGCATTCTATCACACCGTCATTTATTTTAAATGGATGTTTTTTCCCCTTTTCTTCATTCAATCCTAGCTAATGATGGAGGTGGGTGTACTCTTGTAGAAAGAGGCTTCTAATGTCAATTTTAATACTTACCCTTAAAATTCTTAAATTATGCCTAATTAATTTGCAAATTTAAATGGGAAAATTGGCTCCAGAGAAGGGCTCTTGATCCTAAACAACTTGGTCAAACTATTATGAATCAAATCCTAAAATGTATATTACAATACGGGCTCCTACCTAAAATTGAATCAATGATATAGGAACTCAGCAGAACTCCATAAACGATAGCTAGACAAACTATTATGAGAACGTGAAGAGTGCGCACTATGGTGGATAAGCAGCAGAAGTTCGTCAATCTACTCAGGAAGAGGACTAGAACTTCAGTGACAACACAAGGGCATGGACTGAGCTCCATGTGATCAACTTGATTTCAATCTGACTGAAAATCAGCTCAACTGAAACCCAACTGAAATGCTTTTTAAGTTAAGCACAACTCTAGTAAGATTCAACATATGCATCCATTTTTCATGATCATATGCTTATATTTGTTCATATTTGGCAACAGTTGACCCATTTTCTAGCGTTATGTTTACATTTCGTATTAATCTGGATTTTATAATATTCGATAAATCTTTTATCTGAGTCATTATAGTATTTAAGGATTAAAAACTTTTGATAAATTTCAACTTTAGACTTGTAACTATCCAAATCATCTACTCAAGAAATCTAATGTGGAGGCTCACACTCGTCATCAATTTGGCTAAAACTCGAATCAATCAAAGATCAATTTGGGTTAGGGCTTGGCACATTTGTGCCCCTAGAGTGTGCTAAGATTAACCTTCGGCAATGCAAGCTCAACGCTTGTGCGGCTTGAGACAACGGATTCCAGACCAGGCCCTGACAAGCCACATCCTAAATTCACACTGCACTCAGATTGCAAAAAACAAGACCATAGTTTGAGTACCACTATACCATCAGTGCTTCTGCTTTACGGCTTTACCTATCCTTATCGCTAATAAAATGTTCCTCCAGACTAACACGCTTGTACACTAACCAGTTATCAGTACGGTTACTTTTGGTCAGATTACCAAGTGCAAGTGCAACTGCAACACAGTGCATTAGCCACCAAAAAAGTTCATAGATATTCTGAACTTGTAAATTAAGCATTAGGCTTGCATTTGAGGAAGCATATATATCTTAAAACTTGCTCTCACATAAACATTTACAATGATATTAGAGAACAAAGTTGCAATGGAAAATTAGCAACTGAAGCCTGAAGATGAGGCTTGGGCTGGACTGTCACACAAATGCTCCAGTAGGTCTCAGGAGCCCTGTGTGTTGGGTACTACTGCCATGTAGCTCCGCCTCCTTGTTAAAGCAATAAACCGGGGCCTGCCACTTGGAATCCTCCAGAACTGCACCCACCTCAAACGTGATCACATGAATGGCCCTTCCTGCAGTGATGCCATTCCAGAATAAGAACAGAAACATATCCATTGAGAAGGTAATAAGCATACTAGCTAGTGGCTAGCACATCACAGACACAACATCTCTACTACTCTATCCATTGATGTGCAGACAGAACCTTTGCAAGAAAGGTGTCCTCAACATCTAGTGCATTACAACCCCCTCCCCCCCCCCCCCCCCAAAAAAAAAAGGCTCAACCAACCTGTGTAGAAGAGCCAGTGGACAGGCCTTTTAGTAACCACATCCTCGTAGTACCAAATAAAATCAACCTTCTCCCACACGTTGCATAGGAAGCCATCGACATAGCTCTGACCCAAATAGGTGGCCCCTTCCAGCCAATTGGGCCTCAGGATTCCAACCTCAACGTGCACTGTGCGGCATTCGCGGCCGCCATCACTACCGACACCAAGGGTGTAAAAGAATGAGGTGCCATTGTCCCATTCAACATCATGTACAATCTTGCCCAGCTGATGTTGAATTAGGTTCAGGTTACGGCCATTGGGCCAGTCATACCACAAGTCTATTATCTGCAGCTCCGAAGCTTTAGTGTAATTCATCACCAACAATGCATGAAATTGCTCTGGCCATGCCTTCGGTCTTGGTTCTGGGGCTTTGCTCTTCACCCCTAATAATGTATTTGATGTTTCCATCTCCAGAGTGCTACTGTTACTCACTGCTGCCAATGTGAAGGTCATGGCAATGCTCAGAAGCATATGGCTATGAGGCCAAGCCATGAATGACTAATGAGTACTCCCTTTTCCTTTTTTCCTTTGCTTTTCCCCGCTACTCTCCTACATTATAAAGGCACAGAAGGCATCTTCACAAAAACCCAAAAAAAAAAATTCAGAGGAAAATTAGACTGGAAAATGTGATGAGTAAATTAGAAAAAGAAGAGTACCAGGTGTTTGATGTCCTGACAACTGAACCCAGATTTTTGGTTTTGGGTTTTGGGGGGGGGGGGGGAGGAGGCCTGATGAGAGCAAGGTATGAAGACACCAGCAATGAGATCAGATTGAATGGAAGCAACAAATATTGACTCCCTTTATCCTGAGTTACAGTCCCAAATTTATTGGAGTCTTGTCATTAAACAGATAAAATTAGGAACACCACTAGGAATCAGTAAGCATTTTGTCCTATAAGCTTGCTACAATTTATCTATCAACACAACTATCTGAAATTCGTCCACTTGTTGCACACCAGAAAAGCCACTTTGTGGCAACTTTTTCGACTTAGATTATAATGGACTATAGCAAAATGTCTCACACAACAAGCCTTTTTTTCTTTTATGAGTAGAAGGTAGTCAAAAAGGTTTTTACCTAGGGTCCAATAGCATCAGTCTCTTTGTCACTCAAGATAAAACTACTCCCCCCGCCCCCTCTCCGAGCACTGTTTAGATCGGATTTTAGGGGTAAGGACTTTAACAACTATATAAACTCATCCAAAAAGCAGTGCAAGGAGACAATCACAATCAGCCAGCAGAGTACACAAGCAAAACCACCAAATGCTGAGAAGCATGGAAGTCATCCAATAAGTAACATCGTCTATGGAAGAAACAATAATAATTTCTGGGCAGAAGACTCTTATTACTTTGAAACACACACCAAACTAATGCACCGGGAAAACAATAAAAACAGACAGAAATATGTCATTTTAAGCCAAAACACCATAAACCAGAAAGCATGGAACAAATTCAGGACACTAGACATTGAATGCGCATGGACTTCAGGACAGCAGCAAAATTCAACCAAGGTTGCAACTACTCGGCCTCCTCAGCCAACAGATTCTAACAAAAAGTAGATCCTCCGTTTTTGGGCCAACCCACCCGGGGGGGGGGGGTTACTGCATGCTAGAAGCAAGTCACTTGCAGGGGGGAGGAGGTGAGGATCCCTCATAAGCGGTCGTGTTACAACTACTACAACACCAACATCACCAGCCAATGTAGGTCCCTCATATAAAAGGGGTATAGGGAGATCCAGACAAATCAGCCTTACCCTTCTAAACAGAAACTGATTCCAAGAGAATCACAAAAGACATTTAAGTGGTGGTGCTCAAACTGATTCTTGTAATAAGGTACATCCTCACCATCAATACTACAGGACCAGTAAACAGTAGCCTAAAAACAGAGTCCAGGCATACCCAGATGGAGATTTTTCCCATGTTTAAGTACTCAAATCACATTTTTACTGAAGACCCATTAGCCACAAGCTTCCAGTCTCAAATATTCCAATAACCAAATCAAAGTGATAATATGAATCAGAAGCATTCTCACTTCTGCCATTCTGCATCATCAACACACACTCTGGAGCGTTGACTACAAATTCGATAATCCTGCAACGTACGCAAGCAGGCAAGTGGGTCTGAACAGCAATCCAATCCAATCCAATCCAATCGCGCCACTTTGTTCAACCAAATTGGTAGCTAACCCACTCATCTCCCCCCCCCCCCAAAAAAAAAGAATGATCAGGTCTTAACACATTGTAAGTACATCAGACACAATCAGAAAAGATAATTGAAGCATAGACAATATTTCCACAGGAGATACCCCCCCAACCCCCCCCCCCCCCCCCCCCCAAAAAAAAAAAGTGGGGAAAAAGAATAAACTGTTGCCTTCGGCAAAGCAAAAGCAAGCCAGATGCTGCCGAAACCATCACGCTACTTCCTGGAAATTAACACTATGGTACTTACATTTGAGCTAATCTTCTTAAAAAAAGGGGAAAAAGGAACATGTTTTGCATCATTTCTATAAGCACAGGCGATACAGACACACAAACATTAGAAATGCCTAAAGAACTTTACAAGAACACTGCGATTGAGTACCATGTACATATGTTTACAAGAGGACTGCGATGGAATAAAGAAGACTGAATTGAATTGTGAGGAGGACATAATAGAAAATTAGGAATCATACCTGCTCTTCTCTGCTGTTTTGATTTTGATGTCGAGGTTGGGTTTTCATGACAAAGAGTAGACGGTTAACGGATAAGGAAGCATATCCTCCCTAAACCACCACATCAGCACATTCACTCAGGGCCTTTTTGTTGGAAAATTAGGGTTGGTAGAAGAATCAAATTAATTGGGATAAACTAAAGTAGATTGAAGTGAGATATAATTAATATTTTTTATTGAAGTGGACTGGAGTGAGTTGAAGTAAATTGAAATTAATTGAAGTTAGTTAAAGTTTGTATATTTTTTATATGATGGGTTGAAGTTGGTTAAAATTGCGAGAATAAAATTTTGAAGGAGGTGGATTGAAACTGGTTAAATTGGATTGAAGTTTGTTAACGTTAGCATTTTTTATTGAAATGGATTGAACTGGGTTGAGTAGGTTGAAATTGATAAATTAAAAAAGACAAACGAAAAGAACAGAACCTCAGTCTTTAGGAGGAAACTACCATGAGTCTTCCACCCCACCCAAACCCCAAAATTATTTGAGATTTGTGAATTCAATGTAAGTTTAATATATAAGAAGAAATACTGCGATAACAAACAAAACAAACAACACCTCTTATTATGAGTTTCGGTATTGTGAGGTTTGGAGAGATTCAGATGTAGGCAACCTTACTTCTGTAGGCATTCTCGTCCGTAGAGAGGCTTATTCCAAAACACCTATCAACAAAGGATTTTTTCAGAACATTTTATAGGAAATGATTTTGAGAAAACATTTAATAGAAAAAAAACTAAAGAAAAACATTTTATAGGGGATGAACTAAGAAATACAAATAAAATAGCTGACAGTAACTATGTACAACATAAGTACAACTGTAGGCACTAAAAATTTATATGTGTCGTACCAAGTGTTAAAATTAAATTAATTATTTAGGCCAACCCTTTTAATTGATTTAATCAAGTCCAAACGACTTTCAAGTCAAAATCCAAACGACTTTCAAGTCAAAACTCAAGTCAAAACCCAAGTCAACGCCCAAATCAAACCTAAATCACGTTCCAAATTCAAAGGACTTTCAACTCAAGACCCGATCAAAACTCAAGAGACTCCTAAGTCAAAGCCCAAGTCAAAGTCAAAAGTCAAAGCAAATTATTCATAAGTTAAATCGTTCCAAGATGAGGCCCTATTAAAGGCCCCAAATGAGGTCCAAGTCCATCTTGATTTTTAAAGGGAATGGGGAATTTTTCCTATAAATAGACGAAAAAATTATTAAATGGTCTATTGTAGTTTTGTCAAATAATTTTGGAGACCCATAATTTTTGATAAATATTTGTGGGTCCATGGAAGTTTTGATTAATAATTTTTTGGTCTATTTCTGGCAACAAACTTAAATATCCGAGCACTTTAGTAGGGAACATAAGTTTGTTGACCGAATTGCCTGGTATGTATGACCGTTGTGGATGATTGAAAAGGGAGAAAATGTGGGCTCCACTTAATTTGTATATAAAGAGGACTGAAGCCATGCTCTCTCTCGCTCTCTCTCTCTCCTCCATTTTGCTTCCTCTTTCCTCTCTCTGTCTCCTCCATTTTGCTTCCTCTCTATATGTTCATCTCGCCCCTCTGGTGGTCTTCCTCTCTCCATTATCATCTCTCAAGGCATCCATTTTGAATCAGGTATGTAAGCTAGCCGTTCAATTTTGCTTCCTCTGTATTTTCATCTTTGAACCCATCCATTTTGCCCGAAAAAAAACTATAGAAACTGTGCGCAAGGTACAAATTCGAAGCTGAACGCAAGTTTGCTTCCTCTCTGTATTTCCTCAATTTGGAATGCAGTAAACGTCGAAGTTGATAATTTTAGCATGGTGGACATAATTTTGAAAGTTAGATGAGTTGTTGGTGCTAAGATCTGGTTTTAATTTGCAAAAAAAAAAAAAGGAAAATTGCATTAAGGTATGTGGTATGTTGTTGCAGTTCACAATGTTTTATGTTCATGCAATTCTTTGAACCCATAGATTTAATTGAGGGCTCTTGGTAATATAAAAATACATTAAACATTTTCATAAATGTGGAGTACAATATATTTTGAACTTTATAATTTTATGTTGATGTAGTTTAATGTTATATTTTTTGGAATAATGTACTTGTAATATAAAAATACATTAAAAATTGTAATTGTTGAATTTCCTAAATTTGGAATAATGTTATATTTTTTATTAAGGAATGGTTGTTGGTGCTAGATCATATGTGTTTTTGTTTTTAAATTGTATGATATCTCCCACTTTAATTGTGTTCTGATTGTATACTCGGTCATTATTGAAGAGATGCCTAGTTCGTCTAGTTGCGAAGGAGCGAACGAAATGTATCCTCAGTATGACATGGAGGTAATATGTAGAACTTGTGGGAGGGTTGCGGACATCAAAATTTCAAGGTCTCGTGATAACCCAGGAAGGTTATTTTTCAGATGCACTCAGTGTGACAAAGTTTCTGAAATAGGCAAAGCCCCTACCAGGACCAAGAGTTGATGAGGCAGATCAAGGAAGCATGGAAATCATGATGCATCAAGTGAAAGGCATAAGAAAGCTACTTTAGATTATGAATAGAAGGATTGGGATTGGAATCATGATGATGGTGGCTATTGCTATTGTAATTGCTATCAAATGAACATTAACCTCAGACAACCTCAATGTGATAAGGCTTGGTGTATGTATGTGTGATATTCTTACTTTTGTGAGTAAGTAATGAATGGAATGTCATTTGGGTGAACATAATAATTTGTGAAAGTACTTAGTGCAACAACAACATAGATTGCAAAGGTAGTTGTGATTCATAACAGCAAATATGAAATGATGCAGTACAAGTCTTCTGTCTCAAAATAACAACAGAGTGGAACACAATCAAAGGCATAACAAAATCAGGTGTGCTATGTCCTAAACACACTATGCTCTAACAAGCCTTCATGAGAGCAATAACAAAAAGGACATCACAAGTCCACCACAAAAAGGACAACACCCTTTTCACTGAGCCAAAATGACATTAAAGCTTGGTATGCAGGGAGGTTCATAATGAAGCTTTCCCTTTCCTGGCCCTCTTCACTGCTGAAGTGCCACATATTGAAACTTTCCGTTTCTTACCCTTCTTTGACAGGGATGTGGATGGCTGGCTTGTGACATCATTGCTTGGTTGGGAGGGTTGTTTGGGTGGTCTGCCCACCTTTCTTGTGCTGCTTGTCTTACTCTTGTAGCTAGGCTTGTCTTTCCCTCTCAAGATGGACAGCTTACCACCCTCCCTATGACTCCTGGAGTTGTGGCCATACTGTTTACAAACACTGCATCTAAGAGTTGAACTCCTAATGAAGCTCTTCCTCTTCTCAGTGCCATCCCTTCTCCTTTTAGATGGAGGTCTGCCTCTGTTCACTTCAATCTCAGGAGGGCCTAACCTAGGATAATCACTATCCTCCCAAAAAATTGGATCAGTTATGGGCTTTATAATTACATCATATGCTGCCCTGTATTTCTCAACAGTATATGCATCATGAACATATGATTCAGTGTCCTCCCTATCCGTAAGAATACACCTAATTGCATGCTTGCAGGGTATACCTGAGATATCCCACACCCTGCAGTCACAACAACCTGAGTTGAGGTCCACTTTGAAATGGGTGTTCCCTTCCATAACCTCGAACAACTCTCTACCAGCTGGCATAACAATACACACTGTACTCTGTATCTCAGTCTCCTTTAGCTGAATTGTGACCCTAGGACATAACTTTCCACTCCACCCATTTGCAATTTCAAATTTCCTAACAATTGTACTCATAAATTTTTTCCTGATTGCCTCCAATAATGTCAATACAAGCATATACCTGAACTTTTCAATCTTGCCATTGAAGACTCTACGAAGTTGGTGGTGTTGTCAGGGCATTTGGTGTCAGCTTGGAATTTGTACCTTGCCCACAGTTCCTCTTCTTCAGCACAGAGCCATTCATATGCTTCTTTTGATTCTTTTTTGATGGCCTCCATAGTTTGCTAGAATACTTGCTTGTTGTATGCATTGCATGTTGTCTAGAATAACATGTGCAATTTGGCACCTGCACAGTTTATTTCACGAGTTTAGACATGTATTTGAAGCATAAAGTACAAACACAAATACCTGGGTCTGTCTGAAATGAAGTTCCTGCAATACATATACCTGGGTGGTCCTTGGTGAAGTTCCTGTTTTAATGCACAAAACATATCCTTCTTCTGTACTCTGGAAATATGTCCTGCAATGCTGAAACTAAGCCCTACAATTAAAAAAAAAATTACTCTCACAAATAGAAAATGATGAACAACTTTTCAATAGAACTTCATACCTTATGTCTGTCTGAAATGAAAGTCATCTTGGACAGATCCACACCTTCAAGACATAATCTCAATGCCCTAAAGAAGTAGGGCCAGTTACTCTTGTCTTCTTGCCCAACTACACCATATGTTATAGGGAAATACCCATTATTACCATCCAACCCAAAAGTTGCCTAGAAGGGGAGTTAGAGCATGCAGGTACAACTTTGGAAGGGGAAGCAGACTTATTCAGGCCCAAGTTTGTCTTCCTCTGAACAGGTAATTTCTTCGGTTGGCTTTCTGGGGTTATAATCAATGAGTCAACCCATTTTTGGGTTTAAGAGGCAGAAAGGATGGTATCATACTCCTCACAACCAATTTCCTCCAACCCATGAATACCAGACTCACCAACTTGTCCTGACTCTAACTCTTGTTCAATGACATGGTGTTCAGTAGGTCCTCTAATGCTTACCATATAAATAGGAATGGGTCCCTTAGCCTTTTCCCACAAAGCAGACAAATGCAACCAATCCTTATCACAACCCAAAGGCAACTTTCTTTTAGCTTTAGGGCCACAAAACATAAATCCAAAATATTGTGGCACCTCTACCCCTACCTCCTCAAATGTTCTCTTTGCATCTCTATGAAGATCTAACATTTGGTACATGTCTAAGTTGACATTCTTTATAAATACCCTATGCCCTTCAAAGCATACACTTAACACCTTAGTCCCTTCAATCTACACAACACAACAAACAGATGGATAAGCACTTTTTTCCACTAACCTCAAGAACATTCTACTCAAAAAGCTACAACAACCAACACACTAAGTTATAAATTAACTCAACTCAAACATGCTAAATTTATATCAATTTCAGGGGAAATCACAAATTAATTCACTCATACACATAACAAACATTCACAATTATCACACATTATCAATTTTAGGCCAATTCATTACTTGTTAATTACTGTTTCCTTCACTCCCTAAACATTGTCTTCACTGGAAAACTACTTTTCAAAAATGCCACAAATTTACTTCATTTTTCACATACCTCTATTTCCTTGGAAGATCCTTGCTATTTTTCCATGATATTTGAAGTTGGGGCCACTGACAGAAGCTCAACTAGTGTCCCACCACAATTTCTCCACCACCCAAGCTACGGTTTACTTTTTCACATGAAGATTGGTAGACCTTGTTCCACAGGCTTCAACTGCCAACAGAGATGGAATTTCGTGGACCTAGGGTTTCCTTTTTCACAAGAAGAGAGGGCGATTTTCACAACATCAAGGAGGAAGACAGAGGAGATCCAAAGAGTGTAAGAAAAATCACGGTTGGTGGGGATGAGTGGGTGGGAAATGGAAATAATTGAGGGGAGAGAAAACCAGATATATTTTGTTTGTCCTATCTGCTTTCATTTGGCGGGCAGCACGAGGCAATTCGGTCAACAAACTTATGTTCCCCACTAAAGTGCTCGGACATTTAAGTTTGTTGCCGGAAATGGACCAAAAAATTATTGATCAAAACTTCCATGGACCCATAAATATTTATCAAAAATTATGGGTCTCCAAAATTATTTGACAAACCTAAAATGGACCATTTAATAAATTTTTCATAAATAGACCATACCCCCTTAATTCAAGGGTGGAAAATCGAAAGAAATTACCAACACTTAAACATCCACTCTTTGAAGGAGGATAACAAGCACGTATCATCATGCCTCAAAGATCAAGTATTTGTCTTATTGAGATTAAGCCTTTCAGGCCCTCTTTCAAGATAAAGTTCAACCAAACTCATCCAAGCAGATCGAATAAGAGGATTACCTTCATTGCATTCAATAGAGATTGTAGCCATATATAGAAATTAAAACAAAGATTTAATTTTGTATTCAAATTCTTGTCTAATTTATTTTAGGTTTGAAATTTATGTTTACAACAACATAGTAGACGTGTGTTCAACCTGAAATTATGTTATTTTATATCCTTTTATTACCTAATATTTGCTCAAAATAAATGTTTAAATTAGAATTTTAACGTATTTTTACTTATTTTGTAAGAATTATGGAAAAGTGCGAAAAAAATGAATGAAATGTTCAACTAGGACGCTAATGGGGTGTGATTGGATCAAATTGAGAAGAGGAAAGAAAGGGGGAAAAAAAGAGGCCAGAGGCTAAGCATGTGAGTGAGCTGTTCCCAACTACGTGCGGCCCATCTGTTCGCTGCCCAATCCATGGTCCAACCCTCAACTCCTTCCCCCTTCCATTTCTTTCTTTCATGACCTATGCCCCTCTTCCGCAGGCCTATTCGTGTTCCCCCATCCTTCCCGCAAATCTCTTCCTTCTTCTCTAACTGGTCTTGTTCCAACTGATTTCGCTCGGCCCACCTGTTTCCTGCCTTCGCATCCCCCAGCAGCCCAATGCCTAGCTTCTTCCTTTTCCCCTCTCCCTCAGTTCGGGCTTCCTCTTCCTTTCTCCGCAACCCGACTACAAGTCCGACCCCAGCCCAGCTCTTCTCCTGCCCGTCTCTTTTAATTTTCTCTTTCGCCATAATTCTTCTTCATTCCCCTTACTAATCCTCATCAATTTAATTTTCTCCATCACCATTATCTTCATCTCATCAATTAGGTTGATTAATGGGCTATGAATAATTTGATGGTTATGAAAGATTGAAGAACGCGAAGGGTTCGGATTCGGTCTATAAATTGAAGAAAAAAGAACATTGGCTCAGTGGGAATAGCATGGAGTAAATTAGTCTAGAGTTTTAATTTTCTAGTTTCAGATTTTCATTTCATCTCTATTTTGTTTTTTTTGTTTTTTTTAGTTTCAGATTTGGGGTTAGTTCTCAAAAAATTAATGTAATCGAATCATGGGTTTTCAATTTTGAATGAAGATTTTAGATTTGACTTCTGTATCTGTGAGCAATTGGTTCGATTTTGGCTTTCCATCCTTCCTTGTTCTTGGTTCCAATTCTTTTGAGCAATTCGGTTCGATTTATTTCTAATCCAATTTTATAGTTATTTGAAACTCAGTTGTAATACATAATTTCATTATCTGCTATAGAGGACAACACCCATAATTGCACTGCGACAAACCGTACACTTGTGGATTTCACAATAAGAGGAAAGTACTTAACTTAACAAATAGAGCTAGGCTAATAATATCTCTTTCCAGATGAATGTACTACCTGCATACAAACATGACACACAAAAAATAGGAAAAAACATCCAGAAACACACCACAACAAACCTACCATACTGCAACAGAATGACATCTATGAGGCTATCTCTCTGTGATCCAAAACCTTAATCCTATCCAACCACAGTCTCCTATCCTGAGACATGTCCTCCGTCAACCCTACTACTTTCAAATCATATATGATCACTTTGTCTATGGTTGTACAAGGAGAAATTTTTATAATTCAATATTTATATATTGAAAAATTTGTCTCAAAATTTTTTCTTTTTTTTCTCTTGGTTTTTATTATT